>JACBWV010000610.1:30921613-30949097 GCA_013435795.1 Chlamydomonas sp. ICE-L | reverse complement strand
GGCAAACAGTCAGGTGAAACCGGATGAAACAAGGGGGGCCCTGCTCACACCGCAGACAGCGCAACAGGGGGGGCAAAAAAGCGGAGGGAAAGGGCGGGGCATCCCCCGGGTGGGTTGGAGTGCAGGCAAACAACCCAGCGTGGCACACTTTGCACCCTGAGGAACCAGTGGGCCCTGCGCACACGAGCAGACAAAGGCTCACAGTGGGTGTTCAAAAATCGGGGCAGGTCGGGCAGCCTTGAATTGTTTGGATTGCATTCACCCCAGTTTTCACACTTTGCACCCTTATGAACCAATTTGGCCCTTCTCACACCAACAGTCAAATCTCACTGCGTGTTAAAAAATCGAGGTCAATATCGGTCATCCCTTGATTATATTGGATCAACCAAAGTTTTGATCCAACTTTATTTTAAAGGGGTCCTGAGCCCCGGGTGTTTTAAGGGGTCCTGGGCCCCGGATTTTTATTGGATCAACCAAAGTTTTGATCCAACTTTTTTCCTGGGGTCCGGTTAGGTGTCTTTGGGGTCGGTTGGTCAGTGTGTACCATATAGTAGAAGCACTCTATCCCCCAACACCACCACTACTATATATGGTTTCTAGAGGGCATACATAGAGAGAGACAGGCACATCATATGATGTAGACCGATGGTGAGTATGATATCATATGCTATCATACAAACTGCATCATATGATGTTGTATATACAGGGTAACTTTAGCCTAGTCAGACCGCCGGCATCATATGATATCATATGATGTCATGATATCATATTGCTGTTCCCTATATATAGTAGTACTACCCATACTCAACAATATATAGCATTAAACTATACTATATATACACCATATATCCCCCCACCCCCACCACAACCACCCCACCAACTCAATCCCCCCCAGCAAACCTCCTCCAGCCAACCCCCGACCCCTTACACGTTGCCGTTCAAAATCATGGACGTTCAGAGCCACCCCACCAACTCAATCCCCCCACCCAAAAAACTCCTCCACCCAACCCCCACCCACTTACATGTTGCCATTCAAAATCATGGACGTTCAGAGCCACCCCACCAACTCAATCCCCCCCAACATACCTCCTCCACGCAATCCCCACCCTCATATGTTGCCGTTCTAAATCATGGACGTTCAGAGCCCACAACCACATCATGAAATTGATTGGAGCTCAATCCCCCCCAGCACACCTCCTCCAGCCACCCCCCACCCCCTTACATGTTGCCGTTCAAAATCATGGACGTTCAGAGCCCACAACCACATCATGAAGTTGATTGGAACTCAATCCCCCCCAGCACACCTCCTTCAGCCACCCCCCACCCCCTTACATGTTGCCGTTCAAAATCATGGACATTAAGGGCCACACCACCAACTCACCCCCCCCAGCAAGCCTCCCCAGCCAACCCCCACCCACTTACACGTTGCCGTTCAAAATCATGGACGTTCAGAGCCATCCCACCAACCCAATCCCCTAAATAAAAAACTCCTCCACCCAACCCCCACCCACTTACATGGTTCTGCTCATAATCATGGACGATCAGAGCCCACAACCACATCATGAAATTGGTCGGAACTCAATCCCCCCCAGCACACCTCCTCCACCCAACCCCCACCCCCTTACATGTTGCCGTTCAAAATCATGGACGTTCAGAGCCACCCCACCGACTCCATACCCCCCAAAACACCTCCTCCACCCAACCCCCACCCCCTTACATGTTGCCTTTCAAAATCATGAACGTTTAGAGCAACACCACCAACTCAATCCCCCCCCCAAAACACCTCCTCCACCCAACCCCCACCCACTTACACGTTGCCTTTTAAAATCATGAACGTTCAGAGCCCACAACCACCTCAGCCCCCCAAACACAACACCTCCAGCCAATCCCACCCCCTTACATGTTGCCGTTCACAATCATGGACGTTCAGAGCCACCCCACCAACTCACCCCCCAACATACCTCCTCCACGCAATCCCCACCCCCTTACATGTTGCCGTTCAAAATCATGGACGTTCAGAGCCCACAACCACATCATCAGGTTGATCGGGACCAAGGGCTGGAAGTAGATAAGCATTAGCTCTCTTGCAACCGGGTCTATCAGTGGGAGGTAGAATCCCACAGCTGATAATGAGAGCAGGACCCACAGCACCAGGACCAGCTGCTGGGGTAGGGACAGGGTGGTGGTGGTGGGTGTGGTGTGGTGGGTGATGGTGTGGTGTGCAGAGGACAGGGAGGTAGAATCCCACAGTTAATAATGAGAGCAGGACCCACAGCACCAGGAACAGCTGCTGGGGTAGGGACAGGGTGGTAGTGGTGGTAATGGTGGTGGTGGCGGTGGGTGTGGTGTGGGGGTGATGTTGGAGGGTGTGGTGAGGGTGGTGGAGGTAGCGGTGGGTGATGGTTTGGTGGGGGTTGGTGTGGTGGGTGATGGTGTGGTGGGTGAGGTGGGGTGGGTGATGGTGGGGTGGTGTGGGGTGAAATGGGTGATGGTGTGGTGGGGTATGGTGGGGTGGGTGATGGTGTGGTGGGTTGTGTGGAAGACAGGGAAGTAGAATGCAACAGCTTACAATGAGAGCAGGACCCACAGCACCAGGAGCAGCTTCTGGGGTAGGGACAGGGTGGTGGTGGTGGTGATGGCGATGATAATGGTGGTGGTGGTGGTGGTGGTGGCAGTGTGTGTGGTGTGGGGGTGATGTTGGTGGGTGTGGTGAGGGTGGTGGAGGTGGCGGTGGGAGTGGTGTGGTGTGGTGTGGTGGGTGTGGGTGTGGGTGTGGTGGGTGATGGTTTGGTGGGGGTTGTGGGGTGGGTGATGGTGTGGTGGGGTGAGGTGGGGTGGGTGATGGTGGAGTGGGGTGGGGTGGAATGGGTGATGGTGTGGTGGGGTATGGTGGGGTGGATGATGGTGTGGTGGGTTGTGTGGAAGACAGGGAAGTAGAATGCAACAGCTTACAATGAGAGCAGGACCCACAGCACCAGGACCAGGACCAGATTCTGGGGTAGGGACAGGGTGGTGGTGGTGGGTGATGGTGTGGTGTGGTGTGTGGAAGACAGGGAAGTAGAATGCAACAGCTTACAATGAGAGCAGGACCCACAGCACCAGGACCAGGACCAGATTCTGGGGTAGGGACAGGGTGGTGGTGGTGGGTGATGGTGTGGTGTGGTGTGTGGAAGACAGGGAAGTAGAATGCAACAGCTTACAATGAGAGCAGGACCCACAGCACCAGGACCAGGACCAGATTCTGGGGTAGGGACAGGGTGGTGGTGGTGGGTGATGGTGTGGTGTGGTGTGTGGAAGACAGGGAAGTAGAATGCAACAGCTTACAATGAGAGCAGGACCCACAGCACCAGGACCAGATTCTGGGGTAGTGACAGGGTGGTGGTGGTGGTGGTGGTGGGTGTTAAGTGTGATGGTAGTGATGGTGGTGATGGTGGTGGTGATGGTGGTGATGGTGGTGATGGGAGTGGTGGTGTGGTGTGCGGAGGACAGGGTGCATATAAAAGTATGGGTGCAAATCAGGGTATTTCCATTGACCAAATTGGCCAGCGCTTTAGCGCACTTGAAAAATAAAAAACTGCGCTTTGTAGCGCAAAAAGCGCAAAAATTGCTTGCTGCGCCCATAGGGGGTTGCAAAAAATGCGCGAAACACGCAGTGAGCCTCAAAAAGGCAGCGCGCCTGAGCGCATAAGCGCGCGCTTGGAAGTACCCTGGTGCAAATGTATCATTGCATATGCATATGAGTCCCCCTCCTGTACCCATGCACAACCCAACACATGTTGCACCCATCCACATGCATAGCCCACCCCAAGCACATACACATGCACATACACTCCCCTCCTGTACCCATGCACAGCCCAACATGAGCTGCACCCATCCACATGCATAGCCCAACCCATGCACATGCACATGCAAATACGCATACACTCCCCTCCTGTAACCATGCACAGCCCAACATGAGCTGCACCCATCCACATGCATAGCCCACTCTATGCACATGCACATGCACTCCCCTCCTGTACCCATGCACAACCCAACATGAGCTGCACCCATCCACATGCATAGCCCACCCCATGCACATACACATACACTCCTCTCCTGTAACCATGCACAACCCAACACATGCTGCACCCATCCACATGCATAGCCCACCCTCATGCACATGCACATAGACTCCCCTCCTGTAACCATGCACAACCCAACATGTGCTGCACCCATCCACATGCATAGCCCATCCCATGCACATGCAAATACGCTCCCCTCCTGTACCCATGCACAACCCAACATGTGCTGCACACATACACATGCATAGCCCACCCCATGCACATGCACATGCAAATACGCTCCCCTCCTGTAACCATGCACAACCCAACATAAGCTGCACCCATCCACATGCATAGCCCACTCCATGCACATGCACATGCAAATACGCTCCCCTCCTGTACCCATGCACAACCCAACATGTGCTGCACACATACACATGCATAGCCCACCCCATGCACATGCACATGCAAATACGCTCCCCTCATGTAACCATGCACAACCCAACATGAGCTTCACCCATCCACATGCATAGCCCACTCCATGCACATGCACATGCACATGCAAATACACTCCCCTCCTGTACCCATGCACAGCCCAACATGTGCTGCACACATACACATGCATAGCCCACCCCACGCACATGCACATGCAAATATGCTCCCCTCCTGTAACCATGCACAACCCAACATGAGCTGCACCCATCCACATGCATAGCCCACTCCATGCACATACACTCCCCTCCTGTAACCATGCACAACCCAACACATGCTGCACCCATCCACATGCATATCCCACCCCATGCACATACACATACACTCCCTCCCTGTTATCATGCACAACCCAACACATGCTGCACACATGCACATGCATAGCCCACCCCTTGCATACAATCAACCTCTCTCTCACACACACACACACACTCTGGTACGCACGCATACCCCAACACATGCTACACCCATGCACTTGCATAGCCCACCCCATGCACATGCGCACAACTTCCCTCCTATACCCATGCACTTCCAACCCCATGTACACATGCTCCTCTTCAGTACCCATTCACACCCCACCCCATGCACATGCACATGCAAACACTCCCCTCCTATACCCATGCACACCCCACCCCATGAACACGCCCATGCAAACCAACACCCCTAATGTACACAGACACCACATACCATGCACACGCCCATGCACACCCACACCCCTCATATAACCATGCACACCCACACCCCTCCTAAACCCAAGCCACATCCCATTGCACACCCTTCGCGATCGAAGCCTCCTAGCATGCACCTGACCGCTCCACCAGGAGCCGTCTGTCCATGGAGACCATTTTGTGTGAAGCTTCTTGGGTGAGTTCATATGCGAGTTCTGCATGTGATGCTTGGGCTAGATCAGCACACCCAGATCAAAGAGGGGCTTGGCAGAAAGGAGCGAACCCAGATCAGGAGGGGGCAATTAGTTTTGGCCTTGATCGGTAGACCCAGATCAGAGAGGGGCCTCAGCCCCATGCATAAACGGCACTTCGGATAACTGGGTACTTGGGTTCGTGCTAATCGGGCGAAAATCGAGTACCCTGTTGCTTTAGAGGAGTGGTGTCGGGGGCGTGGAACAAGTAGTGGCGGTGGTGTTGGTGTTGGTGGTTGGATTTACGACGTGGAGCAGGAGTGTGGGGAATCAGTGGGGGATCGCGGTCGTCGGTCGGTTAGCGGTGACAGCTTGATGGTCAACAGCGCCGCGCGGGCGCTCGGAAGCTGTACTGTCAAGCAGAGGGCTACCCTCTGCTGTCAAGTTGGCGCACGAATTTGAATCGCTGGCAGCTGAATTGACGACAGCTCTGATAATGAGCGCGCCCCCAATAGCGTTTGAGTGAGTG
This sequence comes from Chlamydomonas sp. ICE-L, assembly GCA_013435795.1. Classification (NCBI taxonomy): domain Eukaryota; kingdom Viridiplantae; phylum Chlorophyta; class Chlorophyceae; order Chlamydomonadales; family Chlamydomonadaceae; genus Chlamydomonas; species Chlamydomonas sp. ICE-L. The sequence continues at coordinate 30,943,180 of JACBWV010000610.1, read as the reverse complement.
TGTGAGCGTGTGTGTGACTGTGTGAGTGAGTGAGTGTGTGTGAGTGAGTGAGTGAGTGAGTGAGTGAGTGAGTGAGTGAGTGAGTGAGTGAGTGAGAGAGTGAGTGAGTGAGTGAGTGAGTGAGTGAGTGAGTGAGTGAGAGAGTGAGTGAGAGAGTGAGTGAGTGAGTGAGTGAGTGAGTGAGTGAGTGAGTGATGTTCTATATTAATTCTTATTATCATATTCTTCTCCACACCTCTCCGGCCTCTACATACTGCTCAGATGCCCTGAATGAATTCAATGACAATACTACAATAAAAAAACTTACGCTTTCTAGGGTGATGATGAATGCAATGATAGTGAGGAGGAGCAGTGGGAGGTACAAGCCACCCTGGCCGTGCTCCTAATTTGTTGGACCAGTTAGTTTAGTCTCATCAATGCTAACAATGTAACCCCAGGTGTGCCCTTTGTGCACGCCTCCTTTTGTAATATACGTCTCTACTCGTGTCTAGTCTCTCCAGTCTCCAGTCTTTGCAAGTCCCGTTTCGACGACGGGTTTAATTGCTGAGCTTGTTGAACCGATGAAGGTACTGGGTTCGAATCCCCATGGATGGGTGTACCTAAGTGTTCGCGGTCGATGTCAACCGCCATGGTAGCTTTGTCCAGGTAAAGTAGCAACCCGTTCCTTACCGTCGTAAGATGGGGCTCCCTTTATACCACGCCCCACCTGGCGTTATCGGTTTGTTTGGAAAATATAAACAAATAAAGTTACGTGAATCAAGCGATCCCAATTGACCAAATGTAACCTGGTTGGAAGATCCCTCAGAATATTGCGGAGCGGGCTTGTCCTGGGACCTGGGTTAACCATGGCCTGTACTGTACTGTACTGTACTGTACTGTACTGTACTGTACTGTACTGTACTGTACTGTACTGTACTGTACTGCACTATATTGTATTGTGATGATCGTTGACAGGGAAAGCATCCCACATTTGGAGTTTGTTATCTGCTGTTAGAAGTACCGGTATTCAGACACCTTCGCTTGGAATCTCGATCAGATGTACAGCTCCTTGACGATGTGCACAGGTTCTGGTAATCTAAGGTGGGTTGGTACAGTCCAGGGGTTGCCAAATACCAGTAGACTAAAGGGACTTTCCGAAACATGATATCATCAAGGGCTGAAACGAAAAAACATTGATGTCAGGAATTGCTAGGCTACAGGAGCTCTGAGGACACCTTATATAGTTTATTTAATTTTGGTATGTACCGGTATGTCTTAAATATATTGGTGTGTTTTAAACTATAGATTGAACTAAACCCCAAAGAAGTGTTTTATCGGGGTCCCTGAGTTCGAGCTATAGTGATAATTTAATTTATTTCTGATCATCTATATTTTCTTTGTTATTCGAGGCTGGTCAAGCCCCTATAGCCTAATTGTATAAATGTATACCGGTACCCTAGGACTGTAACAAATACGGTAACAACAGACGTCACATCTGCACAACACACAGGTTTCAAGCTGGCTGCATGCTACTTCTGCACCTTGGAGGTTGGACTCCCTACATCGCCTCGTCTTCTCACCTGCGGCCCTGCCCATTTCCTAAAGTTATTGATTTGTTCCAAACTTGCCACAACAGGCTAAAACACCCCATGAAGCCGAACTGAAGGGGTGGTAGGAAAAACTGAAAAACAGAATGGTGACCTGGCGAACTCACCAAACCAGAAAACATAATGTACAGTGTACCGCTTGTCGGGCCCTTGGTCAACGTTTCCTTCTTCGACGAAACGCGCCCGCGCCTAAACCGGTGCGTAAATATAGCGCATGGATGCTTCGAATGTGCTTCCAACCTAGCGTTGGATGTCCGATTTCGCTGCTGTGACCCACTTCGACAGCTCCAAAGGACTCCCGCTTCGCATGCGATCGACGTAGAATGCCCAATGGCTTCTTCTTTCTATCCTTCTTCCATCGCCCATAATTAGAAGCCCTTCATTTATCACTGCGTCCAGCGAGAGCGCACCGGATCCCACTCCGTTTCAATCCAGAGCTTCTAGCTGGGACAACAGCATCGACATACCCACTGCGAGCGCAACTCTTCTTCTTGTTCCTCTTCAAATATCTTCATCACGATGACTAGCTACTTTCCTCGTACAATGACAGCTACCTTGGGGCGGAGCGTGGTTCCCACGTATGACACTGCTGACTTCACCCAGATAAGAGACCAGACCATGATGGTTGCCCCTACCTTCGTGCCCTTCAAATTTGAGCCCAGGAGAACCCGCATAGACTGGAGGATGTTGCATGGGGTAGATGTTGACCACATAGTGAGTTTCTGTGTTGGGTTAGGGCAAGTGAATGTGGCCAGTGTGCGTGTGTAGATGCATGCATTTGGCGCTTTTGGTGGGGCATGTGCACACCATGGAGTGGACGTTGAGGACATCGTGAGTGTCTGTGTGTTTGGTTGGGCGCCAGTGAATGTGGTCAGTGCGTGTGTGTTAAGTTGTGTGCTAGTGAATATGGTGTGTGTGTAGAGTGCATGCGTGAGGAGCTTTTGGCAGTGCTTGTGCCCACCACAGCTGAGGGTGGACGTTGAGGGCAATGTGAGTGTCTGTGTGTTTGGCTGTGTGCTGATGAATGTGGTCAGTGCGTGTGTGTGTTTGGTTGTATGATAGTGAATGTGGTGTGTGCGTGTGTAGAGTGCATGCATGTGGTGGTTTCGGTGGGACTTGTTTGCACCATGGGGTAGACGTTGAGGAAATTGTGAGTGTCTGTGGGTTGGTTTGTGTCAGTGTGTGTTTGTGTGCTTGTGTGCTAGTGAATGTGGTCAGTGCATGTGTGTTTGGTGGTGTGCTAGTGAATATGGTGTGTGTGTGAGTAGCGTGCACGCATTTGATGCTTTTGGTGGGGCTTGTGTAGACAGTGGTGTAGACACTGAGGACATTGTGAGTGTCTGTGGGTTGGGTTGTGTCAGTGTGTGTTCGTGTGCTTGTGTGCTAATGAATGTGGTCAGTGCGTGTGTGTTTGGTGGTGTGCTGGTGAATATGGTGTGCGTGTGAGTAGCGTGCACGTATTTGGTGCTTTTGGTGGGGCTTGTGTAGACAGCGGGGTAGACACTGATGACACTGTGAGTGTCTGTGGGTTGGGTCGTGTGTGTGTGTGCTTGTGTGCTATTGAATGTGGTTGGTGTGTGTGTGTCTGTGTGTGAAGCATGCATGCGTGTGGTGCTGTTGCTGGGGCTTCAGGGTGTGTGGGTGTGCCAGAAAAGGGGAGTTGATTTGGTGTTTGTTGCATCATGCTATCGTGGGTTTATGCTCGTGCATTAATTCTGTAGTGGAGTGTGGGATGATTGGGAGGGGGAGGCAGAAGGCTTGTTTGTTTGTGTGTGTGTGTGTGTGTGTGTGTGTGTGGGTGGGTGGGGTATGGCAAGGCATCAGGGAGAGTGCTTGAGAGGGGGTGACAGAAGGCTTGTGTGCGAGTGTGTGGGTGTGGGTGTGGCGGGGTATGGCATGGCATCAGGGAGGGTGCTTGGGAGGGGGTGACATAAGGTTTGTGTGTGTGTGTGTGTGTGTGTGTGTGTGGGGGGGGGGGGGGGGGGGTATGGCATGGCATCAGGGGGGGTGCTTGGATGGGGGTGACAGAAGGCTTGTGTGTGTGTGTGTGTGTGTGTGTGTGTGTGTGTGTGTGTGTGTGTGTGTGGTGGGGGGGGGTATGGCATGGTATCAGGGAGGGTGCATTTTGCATCGTGATATCATGGGTTGATGTTGATGCAGTTATCAGGCACTGGAGTGTGAGAACCTATTTGAAACGATTTTTTCTTTTAATTGAATTATTATCCAATTATCTAATCCCTGACCGATTGAAAATGAAGAATTGGTGATTAATAATAATATTAATTAATTAATTAAAAATATTAAAGCGACCATCTGTTACAGGGATTTGTTTTCAAATCTGAAAGGATTTTCTTCTGGCTCTATGGTTTTAGGCCTCCTCCAGGGACAGCGTTTTATAGCTTTTTTGGGCCTTAACTTTAATTTGTTATGTTTTTATTTTTATAACGGCATTTTGGGCCAAAGCAGGGTCAAAAGTAGCGATTGCTCTATAGTATGGAAAAAATTCCTGCTCTGTTATAATGCGCCCAGTGCAATCCTTCTCTCTGTTGGCTATTCAAGGTGCAGGTAAGCAAAGGAGTTTTAATGATTTAATTCTAAAATTTCAATGATTTAATGTTATAAGCAAATATTAAAGCGACCCCCGAGGCGATAATGTGCCTGGTGCAATCCTTCCCTCTGTGTGGTTCAAGGTGCAGGGAAGCACAGCAATTTCAATGATTTAATATTACACTTTTAATGATTTGATGTTATAAGCAAAGATTAAAGCGACTTCTGAGGCGATAATGTGCCTGGTGCAATCCTTCCCTCTGTGTGGTTCAAGGTGCAGGGAAGCACAGCAATTTCAATGATTTAATATTACACTTTTAATGATTTGATGTTATAAGCAAAGATTAAGCGACTTCAGAGGCGATAATGTGCCTGGTGCAATCCTTCCCTCTGTGTGGTTCAAGGTGCAGGGAAGCACAGCAATTTCAATGATTTAATATTACACTTTTAATGATTTGATGTTATAAGCAAAGATTAAAGCGACTTCTGAGGCGATAATGTGCCTGGTGCAATCCTTCCCTCTGTGTGGTTCAAGGTGCAGGGAAGCACAGCAATTTCAATGATTTAATATTACACTTTTAATGATTTGATGTTATAAGCAAAGATTAAAGCGACTTCTGAGGCGATAATGTGCCTGGTGCAATCCTTCTCTCTGTGTGTGGTTCAAGATGCAGAGAATCACAGCAATTTCCTAGTCCAAATCTCGAGGACTTCGCTAGTAATTAACATGCGTATACTATTTGCTGGGTTGATCACTTTATAATTAACATTGGCTGGGTGGATCACTTTATACTTAATGTTGGCTGGGTGTATCATTTTATAATTGATGTTGCCTGGGTGGATCACTTTATAATTAACATTGGCTGGGTGGATCACTTTATACTTTTGTATCACTTTATAATTAATATTTTCTGGGTGTATCGCATTATAATTAAAATTGGCTGGGTGGATCACTTTATACTTAATGTTGGCTGGGTGTATCATTTTATACTTAATGTTGCCTGGGTGGATCACTTTATAAATTATAATTCATATTGCCTGGGTGGATCACTTTATAATTTTGTATCACTTTATAATTTTTATTTTCTGGGTGTACCGCTTTCTTACGTGCTCAAACTTGATGTTGTAGGTTCGTGACATTGACCTGGACATATTGGAGAAGATTGTATCCGTTGCGTTTCCGTAGTTATTCTGGGTTTATTTTCTGGGTGTATCCTGGTATTTTGGGTTTATTTTCTGGGTGTATCCTGGTGAATCGCTTTACAATTTTGCATCACTTAATAACTGTTATTTTTTTGGTGTATCCTGGTGAATCGGTTTACAATTCTGCATCACTTAATAATAATTATTTTCTGGGTGTATCCTGGTGAATCGCTTTACAATTTTGCATCACTTAATAATCATAATTTTCTGGGTGTATCGCTTTCTGACATACTCCAACTTGATGTTGTAGGTGCGCAATGTTGACCTGGACATATTGGAGAGGATTGTGTCCATTACGTTTTCGTAGTAATTTGGGGTATATTTCCTGGATGTATCGCTTTCTTACGCTCTCAAACTCGAATCGTAGGTGCGTGACGTTGACCTGGACATATTGGAGAGGATTGTTTCCATTGTGGCCTTCGGTGACATTGAGGCAGAGGACACACGGCTTCTGAGTGAGCTCAACTTCGTGAAGGTTTCAGGTACCTACCCCCCCCCCCCACCCCAACCCAATCCAACCCCCCCCAACCCCCCCCCCCCCCCCACCCACCCCACCCCCCAACCCCCAACCCCAACCCCCCCCCCCCCCCCCCCCCAACCCCCCCCCCCCAACCCAACCCAACCCAACCCAACCCCAACCCAACCCAACCCCCCCACCCCCCCCCCCCCCCCCCCCCCCCCAACCCCCCCCCCCCCCCCCCCCCCCCCCCCCCCCCCCCCCCCCCCCCCCCCCAACCCCCCAACCCCCCCCCCCCCCCCCCCAACCCAACCCAACCCAACCCAACCCAACCCAACCCAACCCAACCCAACCCAACCCAACCCAACCCAACCCAACCCCCCCACCCACACCCACCCGCGCCCCCCCCTCCCCCCCCCCCCCCTCCCCCACACACCCACACACCACACACCCACACACCCACTCACACCCACACCCACACACCTGCAAACCACACCCACACCTACACCCAAACCAACACCCCATAGGTCAAGTCAGCTTACTGTGGAGTATCTGCTGCATGTCTCACACACATACACACACACACACACACACAAACCTACCCACCACCACCACCACCACCACCACCACCACACACATACACATACACAAACCTACACCCACACCCACACCCGCAACCACACCCACTCACACCCACACCCACACTCACACACTCACACCTACACCCCCCCCCACACACACCCACACTCACACCCACACACACACCCATACTGACACCCCATAGGTTAAGTCAGCTCACTGCGGAGTACCTGCTGTACGTCTCACACACCCACACCCACACACCCAAACCTACACCCACACCTAAAACCACACCCACACCCCATAGGTTGAGTCAACTTACCGTGGAGTACCTGCTGTACGTCCAAGACTGTCTGCAGGGGACTAATGGTTGGCTGCAGCAAGATAGGTGTGGTGCTATATTATATTATATTATATTATATTATATTATATTAGCTTAGCTTAGCTTAGCTTAGCTTAGCTTAGCTTAGCTTAGCTTAGCTTAGCTTAGCTTACATTATAATATAATATAATACAATATAATATAATATAATATAATATAATATAATATAATATAATATAATATAATGTATCACATTTTAATATGCAGGACGAACATGGAAAAGTACATGCAATCACATAAAGCCCTTTGTCAATACAAGTAAATGCAACCTCACATTCCACCCCACAGGTCAAACATGGAAAAGTACATGCAAGCTGCCCGCATCCGCATCCGAGAGCTGGAGACTCACACTAAGATGACAAAGCGCGAGCTGAGGAGAACTCGAAAGACCGTGAAGACGTTCGAGGCCATGGCGGCGTTGAGGGCTGAAGGCGGAGCTGCCTTGGGTCAGGGAAATACCGCTGTAGTAGTAGCACCAGCTCAGGCAGGCAATCCAAGCATGCAGAGCGCGATTGTAGGTGCTTGGCCTTGGGTTGGGTTGGGTTGGGTAGGATTGGGATATGTTGAGCTGGAATGTGTTTGGTTGGGCTGGGTTGGATTGGAGTGGGTGTGGAGTGTGCCAATCCAGGCATGCAGAGTGTGATTGTAGGTGCTGGGTCTTGCGTTGGGTCCAGGAGGGTTGGGGAGGCTATGTGAGGCGAGCTCGAAAGACCGTGAAGGCGTTCAAGGCCATGGCGGCGTTGAGGGCTGAAGGCGGAGCTGCCACGGGCCAGGGGAATACCGCTGTATCAGCAGCAGCACCAGCTCATGCAGCCAATCCAGGCATGCAGAGCGCCATTGTACGTGCTCAGGCTTAGGTTATCTATGATTTGTATGGGTCGGTCTGGGTTGGATTGGGAAGGCAGAGCTGCCATGGGCCAGGGGAATACCGCAGTGGCAGCACCACTAGCTAATGCAGCTAATCCAGGCATGCAGAGCGCCATTGTAGGTGCTGGGCCTTGGGTTGGGCTGGGTTGGGTTCGGGAGAGTTGGGGAGGCTATGTGAGGCGAGCTCGAAAGACCGTGAAGGCGTTCGAGGCCATGGAGGCGTTGAGGGCTGAAGGCAGAGCTGCCATGGGCCAGGGAAATACCGCAGTAGCAGCACCACCAGCTCATGCAGCCAATTCAGGCATGCAGAGCGCCATTGTAGGTGTTTGGCTTTTGGTTGGGTTTGGTTGTATTGGGGAGGGTGTGGAGTGTGCCAATCCAGGCATGCAGAGCTCGATTGTAGGTGCTGGGCCTTGGGTTTGACTAGGTTGTATTGGGGAGGGTGTGCAGGGTGCCAATCCAGGCATGCAGAGCTCGATTGTAGGTGCTGGGCTTTGGGTCGGGTAGGATTGGGATGTTTTGAGCTGGAATGTGTTTGGTTGGGTTGAGCTGGGTTTGATTGGGGAGGCTAGGGCAGGAGCCAATCCAGGCATGCCGAGTGCGATTGTAGGTGCTGGGCCTTGGGTCGGGTTGGGTCGGGGAGGGTGTGGAGGGTGCCAATCCAGGCATGCAGAGTGCGATCGTAGGTGCTGGGCCTTGGGTTAGGCTGGGTTGTATTGGGGAGGGTGTGCAGGGTGCCAATCCAGGCATGCAGAGAGTGATTGTAGGTGCTTGGCCTTGGGTTGGGCTGGGTTGGGTACGATTGGGATGTGTTGAGCTGGAATGTGTTTGGTTGGGTTGAGCTGGGTTGGATTGGGGAGGCTGGGGCAGGAGCCAATCCAGGCATGCAGAGCGCCATTGTTTGATATCAGGCTTGGGTTAGGTTGGCTAGAAATGGTATGAGTCAGTCTGGGTTGGATTGGAGAGGGCGGGGCGGGAGCCAGTCCAGGCATGCAGAGCGCCATTGTAGGTGCTTGGCCTTGCGTTGGGTTGGGTAGGATTGGGATGTGTTGGGCTGGTTTGGTTTGGTTTGTGTAGCGCTGGGTTGTATTGGGGAGGGTGTGGAGGGTGCCAATCCAGGCATGCAGAGAGTGATTGTAGGTAGTCGGCCTTGGGTTGGGTTTCGGCTGGGTTGGGTAGGATTGGGATGGGTAGGATCGGGATGTGTTGAGCTGGAGTCAAGCTCCTTTCTATACATTGCCTCCTGCATGCACAGTTAGTGAAATGTTGGGGGCAGGGTACTTCAAATGGCCAAATTGGCCAGCGCTTTAGCGCACTTGAAAACAAAAAAACTGCGCTTTGTAGTGCAAAAAGCGCAAAAAATGCTTGCAGCGCCCACAGGGGGTTGCAAAAAACTGCGCTTAAAGCGCAGAGGGGGTCGAAAAGCCAGCGCTCAAAAGCGCAAAAGCGCGCGCTTTGAATTACCCTGGTTGGGGGGCCTACAACCATAAAGCTAGACAAAAACCCACTTTCAGATTTGAAATTTGAAATTTGAAAACAAAATCCCTCCCAACGTTCCATTTATTGTGCATGCAGGAGGCAATGTTGAGAAAGGAGCTGGCAGTGCTGGGCGACCGACTTGGCCGAGTCCAAGACAAAGCACAACAACCCTTTCACGTGCCGATGCTATTTCCTGTGTATGTAGGAAGCAATGTTGAGGAAGGAGCTGGCAGTGCTGGGCGACCGTCTCGAGCGAGTCCAAGACGAAGCACAGCAACTGCGATCTGAGCGCGATGAGATGCTGGTGCAGATGAGGGAGGTGGATGCGGTGCTGCGATCAGGAGGGGGCCGGGGCCTGGCCATGGGGGGGGGCTTCTTCTCTTCTCCAGGAGGAGCAGGGGGGGCTGTGGACGCAGGCACTGTCAAGGCTCTGCAGGAACAGCTTGCAAGGGCACATGCTGATTCGAAGTGAGTGTACTCGGCCTAAAAGCATACAGCTAGCCTTAGTTTAAACACGTGGGGCGGAGCCTGGGGCTAGCAAGGGCACATGCTGATCTGAAGTGAGTGTAATCCGCCTAAAACCATGAAACTAGCCTTGGTTTAAAACGTGGGGCGGGGCCTGGGGCTAGCGAGAGCACATGCTGATGTGAAGTGAGTGTAATCCGCCTAAAGGCATACAGCTAGCCTTAGTTTAAACACGTGGGGCGGGGCCTGGGGCTAGCGAGAGCACATGCTGATGTGAAGTGAGTGTAAACCTCCTAAAACAATAAAGCTAACCTTAGTTTAGACAGGGGGGGGGCGGGCCTGGGACTGGGGAGAGCACATGCTGATGTGAAGTGAATGTACTCCGCCTAAAACCATACAGCTAGCCTTAGTTCAAACAGGGGGGGCGGGGCCTGGGGCTGGCAAGGGCACATGCTGATGTGAATTGAGTGAACTCCACCTAAAACCATACAGCTAGCCTTAGTTTAAACACGTGGGGCGGGGCCTGGGGCTGGGGGGAGCACACGCCGATGTGAGGTGAGTGTGGTGGAGCAGGCGGGAGATACAGACCCTCAACCGAGGATATGTCTTCAGCTGAAAAATGAAGTGATGCATAGCTTGATGCAAAATTAACTCAAGGGCCAGCCTTAGTTAAACAGGGGGGACGGGGCCTGGGGCTGGGGATAGCACATACTGATGCAGAGCGTACACTGCCCCCCCCCCCCCCCTCCCCCTCCCCCTCCCCCTTCCCCTTCCCCTCCCCCTCCCCCCTGACCCTTCCCCCCCTCTCCACTCCACACACTCCACACACTCCCGCTCTCAACCCCTCAACCAACACCAGCACTGCTCACCTCCCCACCCCTCCACCTTTCCACTCTGCCCCCCCTATCCCTCAGGCCTTGCTCCCATCCACGCACCAACACGATCATCCACCCCCTCCACCTCCCACCCCCTCCACCAACACCAATACTGACCATCTCCCCACTACTCCACCACTCCACACTGTACCCCCCTATCTCCTAGGCCCTGATACCATCCACGCAACAGCACGATCATCCACTCACTCACAGGCACCCAATCTCAGCCACCCCCTCACCCCCCTCACCCCTCCACTCTGCCGCCCCTGCTCTCATCCGACCACCAACTTGACCATCCAACCATTCACCCCTGCACCCACCCACTCACAGCCACCCCCTCACCCCTCTCACCCCTCCATTTTGCCCCCCCCCCCCCTCCCCCCCCCTGCTCCCATCCAACCACCAACTCGACCATCTAATCATGCACCCCTGCACCCACCCACTCACAGCCACCCCTTCACCCCCCCACCCCAATACTCTGCCCCCCCCTGCTCTCATCCAGCCACCAACTTGACCATCCAACCATTCACCCCTGCAACCACCCCATCACCCCCCTCACCCCTGCACTCTGCCCCCCCCTGCTCTCATCCAACCACCAACATGACCATCCAACCATTCACCCCTGCAACCACCCCCTCACCTTCCTTACCCCTGCACTCACTCCCCAGGCTGGTCCGAACAGAGAAGCAGCAGCTTCAGGAGGAGCTACAACTAAGTCTCAATGATAAGAAGGGCTTGCAGGAGTCCAAAGACCAGCTGTTGCAGGAGTTGGTCACGTAAGTACGTGTCGGTGTATGCTATAGTGCCTGTTTGTGTATGCTACAGCCTAGAGGTGGCCACATTGGCGACAGGGACAGGGCCAACCTCGGATTAGCTGTGTGCTTCTTTCAACTCAGTTTTGCTGATAAGAAGGGCTTGCAGGAGTCCAAAGACCAGCTGTAGCTGGAGTTGGTCACGTAAGTACGTGTCTGTATATGCTACAGTGCCTGTTCGTTTATCCTACAGTCTAAAGGTGGCAACATAGGCGACAGAGACGGGGCCAACCTCACATTATGTGCGAGCATGTTGCAACTCAGTTTTGCTGATGAGAAGGCTTGTGGGAGTTGGTCAGGGAATTACTTGTCTGTGTATGCCAGAGTGTCTGTTTGTGTATGCTACAGTCTAGAAGCGACCACATCAGGGACAGTGACAGGGCCACCTCAGATTAGGTGTGTGTGCTTGTTCCAGCGCAGTTTCCCTGATAAGAAGGGCTTGCAGGAGTCCAACGACCAGCTGTTGCAGAAGTTGGTGACGAAAGTACGTGTCGGTGTATGCTAGAGTGCCTGTTTGTGTAAGCTGCAGTCAAGAGGTGGCCACATAGGCGACAGAGATAGGGGCCAACCTCAAATTAGCTGTGTGCATGATTCAACATGCATATGTTCAAGTGCTAGCTACGTCATCTAGCCTTATAAAGTATTGATAACGCCTGGGGGGGCGTGGTATTAAGGGAGCCCCGTCTTACGGCGGTAGGGAACGGGCTGCTACTGTACCTGGACAAAGCTACCATGGCGGTTGACAGCGACCGCGAACAATATGGTAGGGATTCGAACCCATCACCTTCGTTGTTCAAGGAGCTCTGCCATTGAGCCATTCGTTGAACGGAGCTGATATCTAGCCTTATACCTATTTCCTATCCTGTCACCACTGTTTTCTCCTGCCATCACTGCCCCCCACCCCACCCCACCCTCCTGCGGCATGTTGAGCGCGCGGAGCCTGGGGGTTTGGGGGGGTATTTCTGACTAGTTTACACAAACCCATACCCACACCCACACAAACATCCACCCTCACCCACACAAACCTTCATGGGCGGCAAGGTTACGGAGCGTGTTGATGAGTCAGTTGGTGAGGTGCACACCCATACCAACACCCACACAAACCCACACCCACACAAACCCTCACCCTCACCCACACAAACCTTCAGGGGCGGCAAGGTTACGGAGCGTGTTGATGAGTCAGTTGGTGAGGTGCACACCCACACCAACACCCACACAAACCCCCATCCACACTAACCACACAAACCCTCACTCTCACCCATACAACCTTCAGGTGCGGAAAGGTTATGGAGAGCGGTGGCGTGGCAGCTGGTGAGTTCCACACCCACACCTGCACCCACACAAACCCTCACTCTCACCCACACAAACCACTCTCCCCCACACCCACACAAACCTTTAGGGGCGGTAAGGTTACGGAGAGTGGTGACTTGGCAGTTGTCGAGGGTACTCGTAGCACGCACACCCCCACCCACACAAATCCCCACCCACACAAACCACGCTAACCCTCACTCTCACCCACACAAACCTTTAGGGTTAGATCCACACCCACACTTACACTCTCACCCACACAAACCTTTAGGGTTAGATCCACACCCACACTTACACCCGCACCCACACAAACCACACAAACCACGCAAACCCTCACTCTCACCCACACAGACCTTTAGGGTGAGGTCCACACCCACACTTACACCCTCACCCGCACAAACCGCACAAACCACAAAAACCCACACCCACACAAACCACCACTCTCACCCACACCCACACAAACCTTTAGGGGCGGCAAGGTTACAGAGAGTGGTGACTTGGCAGTTGTCGAGGGCACTCGTAGCAATTTAGGCGCTATGTTGGTGGATGCGGAGAAGCAGCGGCGCAGGCTGGAGAGTGAGCTGGCGCAAGCAGAGGTACGATGCGCCTAGATGGTGGTGCTGGTGCTGCTGATGTTGGTGGTGATTGTGGTGCTGATGATGGTGCTGATGATGGTGGTGGTGATGACCATCATGATGTCAGCGGCGCAGGCTGGAGAGTGAGCTGGCGCAGGCAGAGGTACAATACGCCTAGATGGTGTTGGTGGAGATGGTGATGGTGATGGTGGTAATGGTGATGGTGCTGCTGATGTTGGTGGTGATGGTGGTGATGATGGTGGTGGTGCTGATGATGATGGGGGCGGTGATGACCATTATGATGTCAGCGGCGCAGGCTGTAGAGTGAGCTGGCGCAAGCTGAGGTACGATACACCTGCGATAGAGCAGTACAACACTAGAGCTCATTATATGATGTCATGCCATGATATCATATTGCCGTTCCCTATATCTATAGTAGTATTACCCATGGCTCAAGCAGAGTTACGATACGCCTAGATGGTGGTGATGATGGTGGTGATGGCGCAAGCAGAGTTACGATACGCCTAGATGGTGGTGATGATGGTGGTGATGGCGCAAGCAGAGTTACGATACGCCTAGATGGTGGTGATGATGGTGGTGATGGCGCAAGCAGAGTTACGATACGCCTAGATGGTGGTGGTGCTGACGATGGTGGTGGTAATAGCGGTGATGATGCTGATGCTGGTGGTGGTGATGACCATAATGATGACAGCGGCGCAGGCTGGAGAGTGAGCTAGCGCAGGCAGAGGTACAATACAAATATTCTAGAGCAGTACAACACTAGAGCTCATGGTATGATATTATGTCATGGCATGATATCATATTGCCGTTCCATATATATAATATTACTACCCATACTCAACAGTATATAGTAGTATACTCAACTATATCTACCCTATATACCCCCCCCCCCCCCCTCCCCCCCCCCCACACACACACACTCACACACCACCACCACCACCACCACCACCACCTCAATACCCCCCTAACACGCCTCCTCCACCCAATCTCAGGCCCCTTAATATATGCGTCATGTTCAACATGCGTACTGCAGAAAGTATAGCTTGAGCTTGACGCAGGGGTATGATACACTTATAATAGAGCTGTACAACACTAGAGCTCAGGTCCTTCGTCATGTGCATCAGGCTTGGTGCATTTTTTTTGTTTACATTAGCATCATGCTTACTGCAAAAACTTAGTTTACTGAGCAGGCTTTAGCTATCAGGAGGCAATTAGGAAGTTTTGTTTCTAGTACATATGATAGGATATTTTTGTAATCTGTCTTATCCCCCCCCCCACCCCCCACCCCCACCCACCACCCACCACCACCACCACCACCACGCTATCAGGAGGCAGTTAAGTTAGGGCTACCTGCCGCTCCCTAGTGGTGGTGGTGATGGTCCCCTAGTGGTGGTGGTGGTGGTGATCATGGTGGTGGTGGTGGTAGGTAGTGGTGGTGGTGGTGGTGGGTCCCCATCATGGTGGTGGTCCCCTAGTGGTGGTGGTGGTGGTGGTGTGCCGCTCCCTAGTGGTGGTGGTGATGGTGATGATCATGGTGGTGGTGGTGGCGGTGGGTGGAGTGATGGTGGTGGTGATGATGATGGTTATGCAGTGGTGATCATGGGGGTGATGGTAGCTATCAGGAGGCAGTTAGGAAGTTTTTTTCTAGTACCTATGATAGGATATTTTTGTAATCTGTCTTATCCCCCCCCCACCCACCCACCCACCCACCACCACCACCACCACCAGAGGCCCATAGGTATGGGGACCGGCATATCATATGATGTTGGCCAAAGGCAAGTATGATATCATATGATATTGTATATGATTAATACACATATAAATATGGTTACATGGTCATCTTGTCTATCCTGCCCTGTTAGCATCTCTCGATTCATTTTTCGCAGGTCAGTAGTGGTTGGCCCCATAGCAAACAATGGGCTGGTCCCCACAACCTCAACCCTCGTAATAAGACATACTATTTATTTATGTATTTATTTATTTATTTCACAGGTCATTGGTGGTTGGCCCCAGAGCGAACAAAGGGCTGCTACCCTCAACCTCACCCCTCAACCTTAAACTTTGTATATCTTTATATATTTATTTATTTATTTATTTATATATTTATTTATTTATTTAGCCCCCTCAACCTCACCCCTCGTAATAAAACATGCTATTAATTAATGTATTTATTTATTTTACAGGTCAAGATCGCGGCGCTGCAGAAGGAACTTATGAGCAAATATGAGTACTTGTATTAAGGTTTAATGAAGAAAAACTTCAGGGGTTTTGCTTTTTGATTTCAAGTGATGATCATCAGCTGGAGCAGATGCAGATGCGTCATTATTATGGCCATCACCACCACCACCATCACCACCACCATCACCACCACCACCATCACCACCACCACCACCACCATTCACCAGGTCAAGATCGCGGCGCTGCAGAAGGAACTTATGAGGGCTATGAAGGATGCAGCTAGGCCACCAGGGAGGTAAGCGGATGTTGATGGTGATAATGGTTATGGTGATGCTGAGTGTCATATGAAGTATGCAGCTAACCCCCCTGGGAGGTAAGCAGGTGATGATGGTGACTTTAACGGTTATGTAACATACCAACTGGCATTTAATGACTCCCTTAGATTGGCACCATGCTCCTTGGTCGATGCGCTTTCTGTTCGTGATTTCCTTTCTGATAGTTGGACAACCTTAACTTGCCAGATATTTTTTCTTAGAGTTGATTTGTGATGCCAATGAAATTAGCATTGCGGCAATACCTTGTAAATCACTGTAGGAGTATTTCCTCGTTTTTATAAGTTTATATGCATACGTTTATACGCTTACATAAATAGAAATCTCCGATTGCTTCACGACCCTAATCATACTCCAATCAGGCCCCATTCGTGAATGTGAATGCATATCAACACCAGTGACGCCCTTAATTTCACTTCCTGTGAGTAACTGCATAACCCGAATGTAACAATTTCAATTTCAATTATCAACACCAAATTGTTTCGATTCTCGTAGTTGTGCTGGTGTGGAGGAGGTCCAACGCGCCTTGACAGCCTCAGAAGCTGCAAACAGAGATCTAAATTATCTTTGAGCTCGTCCTTATCTTCACCACACTCACCACACTCACCACTATCATCAACATTAATCATCTTGTAGTGGCGCTGGTGTTGAGAAGGTCCAACATGCCTTGATAGCCTCAGAACCTGCAAACAGAAAATGGGTGGTGGGGCGCAATCGCAGTTTGTGAGTGTGTGTGCGTGGGGGTGGGGGGTGGGGCGCCATTGCAGTTTGTGAGTGTGTGTGAGTGGGGGTGGGGGGTGGGGCGCGATTGCAGTTTGTGAGTGAGTGGGGGTGGGGGGTGGGGCGCGATTGCAGTTTGTGAGTGCGTGTAAGTGGAATTATCCTTGTCCTCATCCTTGTCCTAATCCTTATCCTCACCACACCCACAACTGTCATAAACTTGTATCGTCTTGTAGTGGTCCTTATGTGGAGGAGATTCAACATGCCTTGATAGCCCCAGAAGCTGCCAATAGGGATCGGAATCATTCTTGTCCTCATCCTTGTCCTCGTCCTTATCCTAACCACTTTCACCACCCTCACCACCCTCACCACGCTCATCATCCTCACCAAACTCACCATCCTCACCATCCTCACCATCCTCACCACACTCACCACTGTCATCAACATTAATCATCTTGTAGTGGTGCTGGTGTGGAGGAGGTCCAACGTGCCCTGACAGCCTCAGAAGCTGCAAACAGGGATCTGAATCAGCGCATGACAATGTTAGAGAGGGAGGTGAATGCCAGCAGAGCTGCTCACAACGCTGACCTACGTGTTCTTCAAGGTGCGAGACTGTGTTTGGGCGGTGGAAGGGGGTCGGGAAGGGAGGGGGAAGGGGAGGAGATGAAAAAGGGGAGAATGCCAGCAGAGCTGCTGACAACGCCGACCTACATGTCCTTCACGGTGCGAGACTGTGTTTGGGTCGTGGAAGAGGGTCGGGAAGGGAGTGGGAAGGGGAGGAGATGAAGGAGGGGTAAATGACAGCAAAGCTGCTCACAACGCCGACCTACGTGCCCTTCAGGGTGGGAGCCTGTGTTTGGGCGGTGGAAGGGGGTCGGGAAGGGAGGGGGAAGGCGAGGAGATGAAGGAGGGGTAAATGACAGCAGAGCTGCTCACAACAGCGACCTAC
This sequence comes from Chlamydomonas sp. ICE-L, assembly GCA_013435795.1. Classification (NCBI taxonomy): domain Eukaryota; kingdom Viridiplantae; phylum Chlorophyta; class Chlorophyceae; order Chlamydomonadales; family Chlamydomonadaceae; genus Chlamydomonas; species Chlamydomonas sp. ICE-L. Next base: position 30,925,845 of record JACBWV010000610.1, on the reverse strand, counting down.
GTGCCCTTCAGGGTGGGAGCCTGTGTGTGGGTGTGTGGAGGTGGTTGGGAGAATGAGGGTGGAGGGTGTGTGGGGAGGGTCGGATGAGTGGAGGGGGGCAGCCAACATAGATCTGAATCAGAAAATCTGTCAGTTAGAGAGGGAGATGACTGACAGCAGAGCTGCGCAAAAAACGACCTTCTTGCCCGTGGTGCAAGTCTGTGTGTGGGTGGTGGTGGGTGGGAGAGAAGGGGTGGGGGAGGGAGGGGGTGGAGGGGGCAGCCAACAGGGATCTGAATCAGGGAAGCTCTCTGTTAGAGAGGGAGGTGAATGACAGCAGAGCTGCACACAACATCGACCTACATGGCCTCCAAGGTGGGAGCCTGCGTGTGGGTTGATGGGGGTGGGAGAGGGAGGAGAGGGAGTTCGGATGTTGGATGGGTGGAGGGGGCGGCCAACAGAGACCTGAGTCAGCGCATGTATATGTTAGAGAGAGATCAGAGCTGCTCACAACAGTGACTTACGTGCCCTCCAAGGTGGGAGCCTGTGTGGGGATGGAGGGAGGTTTGGGGGGGAGGGGGGAAAAGACAAGGGGGGGTAGGAGGGTGGAGGGGGCGACCAACACAGACCTGAATCACTGTATGTCTATGTTAAAGAGGGAGGTGAATGCCAGCAGAGCTGCTCACAACAGTGATCTACGTGCCCTTTAAGTTGCGAGCCTGTGCGTGGGTGGTGGAGGGGGGTGGGGGAGAGAGGGGGAAGAGGAGGAGATGAAGGAGGGGGAGGGGTCCGAACCTCAACTTTTCAACAGCTATTTGTATATACAATTATGCGCCTACTTTGCATATTGTAGGAGGGGCACCACCATTCGAACTGAATCCTCTGTGTCGCTGGTTTGTGTCGGGAGACCCACCTCCTAGGATGAAAGTCCTTTCACAACTAAAAACAAAACAAAATGTGCTTTTAATATGTGTTGCAAAGTGTGTTTTGTCACTGTGGTGGTGCGGTGGTGTGGTGTGTGAGTTTATGAAGTTCCCTTGAACAAACCTGATATGCACTTCTCAACTTTTCAACATCTATTTTTATATACAAGTAGTTTGTGGTCCTAATATGTGTTGTGTTGCATGGACAGATGAACTGGAGATGACACAGGCACAAGCAGTGGAAGCTAATAGGAAGCTGGTTGAACTCAGACAGGGCTCGTCAACTCAACAGGTCAGTGTGCAGGACGGGTGGTTGGTGTGCAGTACGAGTGATTAGTGCGCTGTAAAAGTGGTTAATCTGCAGTAAAACTGGTTAGTGCGTAGTACACACGGTCACTGCGCAGTACAAATCATTGGTGTGATGTTCAGATGTTTGGTGCAAAGTATAACTGGTTAGTGCGTAGTACACATGGTTGGTGCGCAGTACAACTGGTTATTGCGCATTACAGATGGCTGTTGCGCTGTACAACTGGTTAGTGCACGGTACAAATGGATAGTGCGCAGTACAGCTGGTTAGTGTGCAGTACAAATGATGAATTATTAAAAAACCTACCCCCCCCCCCCCCCCCCCCCCCCCCCCCCCCCCCAGACACACACACACTCACACACTTCAACCCCTCCCTATCTCCCCCAACTCCACCTATCCCCATTCCCACCTCCCAAAAAACAAATCCCAAATTTAAATTTAAATCCAAAACCAAAATCCCCCCCACCCCCCACCCCCCCCCACACACACACCCCGTGATCCTATGTCTTATGTATGGCAGTCCCCAGCTCGAGTCAGCGTGGAGCCCGAGCAGGCTTCGTAACTGTTGATGATGAGCCCTCCCAGAATAAAAGCTGTCCCCCCTCCCCTCCTGTACCCATACCCCCCTTCAAAACCGAAATCCACACCATGCTGTCTCATGTGTTCATTCAGTCCCCAGCTTGAGTTGGCATGAAGCCCTGTGCAGGCTTAGTCCCTGTTGATGATGAGCCCCCCCAGACTACCCCCCCCCCCCCTCCATACCCCCCTTTCAAAACCGGAATCCATAACTGAAATACCCACCCCATTGTCCCATGCGTTTATACAGTCCCCAGCTCGTGTTGGAGTGACGCCCTGTGCAGGCTTAGTCCCTGTTGATGATGAGCCCTCCTAGATGAGATCTCCCCCCCACACACCCCCACCCCCTACCCCCCTTAGAAATCCAAAACCCAAAACCGAAATCCCCACCCCATTGTCCCAAGCGTTTATACAGTCCCCAGCTCGTGTTGGAGTGACGCCCCATGCAGGCTTGGTATGATGATGAGCCCTCCCAGTATACCCCCCCCCCCACACACCCCCACCCCCCCACCCCCATACCCCTCCCCCCCCTTTCATAACCAAAATCCAAATCCGTACCCCACTGTCCCATGTGCTTCTGCAGTCCCCAGCTCGAGTTGGCGTGAAGGCTTGGTCCCTTATGATGCTGAGCCCTTCCAAAATCTAAGCTCCCCCTTACCCCCCTACCCCCCTTTCAAATCCGTAATCCAAATCCGTACCCCACTGTCCCATGTGCTTCTGCAGTCCCCAGCTCGAGTTGGCGTGAAGCCCCGTGCAGGCTTGGTCCCTTATGATGCTGAGCCCTTCCAAAATCTAAGCTCCCCCTTACCCCCCACCCCTACCCCCCTTTCAAAATCCGTAATCCAGAGCCCAAATCCCACTGTCCCATGTGCTTCTGCAGTCCCCAGCTCGAGTTGGCGTGAAGCCCCGTGCAGGCTTGGTCCCTTATGATGCTGAGCCCTTCCAAAATCTAAGCTCCCCCTTACCCCCCCACCCCTACCACCCCCTTTCAAATCCGTAATCCAGAGCCCAAATCCACTGTCCATGTGCTTCTGCAGTCCCCAGCTCGAGTTGGCGTGAAGCCCCGTGCAGGCTTGGTCCCTTATGATGCTGAGCCCTTCCAAAATCTAAGCTCCCCCTTACCCCCCCCCCCTACCCCCCTACCCCCCTTTCAAATCCGTAATCCAGAGCCCAAATCCCACTGTCCCATGTGCTTCTGCAGTCCCCAGCTCGAGTTGGCGTGAAGCCCCGTGCAGGCTTAATCCCTTATGATGATGAGCCCTCCCAGATAGGAGCTCAATCTCCTGAGCGCCTACAGGTGCGCCCTGATTTGGTTGGGCTGGTGGGTGGGGGTGGGTGAGGTAGTGGGCATGACTAGCACTCCCAGATGGGAGCTCAATCTTCTGAGCGCCTATAGGTGCGTCCTGATTTGGTTGGGCTAGTGGGTGGGGGTGGGTGGAGTAGTGGGTATGACGAGCACTCCCAGATGAGATCTCGATCTCCTGAGGTCCTGCAGCTGCGTCCTGATTTGGTTGGGCTGGTGGGTGGGGGTGGGTGAGGTAGTGGGTATGACGAGCACTCCCAGATGGGAGCTCAATCTCCTGAGCGCCTACAGGTGCGCCCTGATTTGGTTTGGCTAGTGGGTGGGGCTGGGTGGGGAAGTGGGTATGACGAGCACTCCCATATGAAAGCTCAATCTCCTTAGCACCTACAGGTGCGTTCTGATTTGGTTGGGCTAGTGGGTGGGGGTGGGTGAGGTAGTGGGTATGACGAGCACTCCCAGATGGGAGCTCGATCTCCTGAGCTCCTGCAGCTGCGTCCTGATTTGGTTGGGCTGGTGGGAGGGGTAGTGGGGGTGGGTGGGGTAGTGGGGGTGGGAGGGGTAGTGGGTAAGATGAGCCCATATGAGATCTCAATCTCCTGAGTGGTACAGGTTCGTCCTGATTTGATCAGGCTGGTGGGTGGGTGGATGGGGTAGTGGGTGTTGGGGTGGGTGGTGTGGTAGTGGGTGGGTGTGGGGTGGTGGGTGCATATCCTCCTTTTCTGGTAGGCCCTGATCTGGTAAGGGGGTGGGCGTATAACCTCCTTCTCATCTTGAGCCCCCCCCTCTCTCTAGAAACGAGTCTCTAATGCAAGTCTCTCTAGATGCCCCTTATCTGCCCATTGGTCAGGTGGTGGTAGTAGTAGTAGTAGTAGTAGTAGTAGTAGTAGAATATCAGGTAAGCGAGGGTCAACAGGAGGAAGGGGCACACAGTGGATGGACAGACAGATAAGTTGACTCTCTCTCTCTCTCTCTCTCTCTCTCTCCTCTTCTCGTCTCTCATCTCTCTCTCTCTCTCTCGCCTCTCCCTCTCTCTCCTCTCTCTCTCTCTTCCTCTCTCCTCTCATCCTCCTCTCTCTCTCATCTCTCCTCTCTCTCTCGTCTCCTCTTCTCCTCATCTCTCTCTCTCTCTCGCTCTCTGCTCTCC
>JACBWV010000610.1:30906613-30916613 GCA_013435795.1 Chlamydomonas sp. ICE-L | reverse complement strand
TCGTCAATTCCTAAGAGGGGCGTGACAACGCTGCATATAGGAAGATTAAGCCAGCAGGTGTGTATCATGTGAAGAGGGGTGGGTGTGGGCGGCAGTGACGTGGTGGGGTGGGGTGGTGCATGTGTTGGGGACAGGGACGGGGTGGCGGTTAGGACCTTACCTCTGGTATTCACAGGGGGGGTGATCAGGAAGAGCGAACAGCAGGTTTTGAATCATGGGGGGGGGGGGGGGGGAGGGTGGGGGTGGGGGGGGGGGGGGGGGGGGGGCTCAGATCTGGTAATGCACAAGGGGGGCAAGACAACGCTGCTTTTGGCAGAGTGAGCAGCAGTTGTGTAATCCTGGGTTGGGGTGGGCCGTAGTGGTGGTGGGGTGGTAGTGTTTTTGTGTGTGGGGGGGGGGGGGGCCCCACCTTGTAAATTGCAAGACAGAGGGTGGCCGGACCGACGCGCATAGAAGAGTGAAGGCAAACACGTGTGTAATCATTGGTGGGGGTAGGGGGGGAGGAGGATCACACACACATACACACGCACCCTCCCAACACACTACTCCCCACACACACACCCTTCCAACACATACACGCACCCTCCCAACACACAACTCCCCACACACATAAAACACCACCCTCCCACACACACCGATACACACTCACCCTTCCCAACACAACCCACCCACATGCACCCTTCCAACACACACAGCACTCAATACCACCCACCCAACACCACACACACAACACAACAACACACGCCCCCCTCCCCCCCCCCCCCCCCCCCCCCCCACCACACCACCCACCCCACCACCCCACCACACACAACCCCACACCCACACACACACCCTCCCAACACTGTCCACAACTGACTGCAGGTCCAGGAGTAATGATCCCTATGCATTCCCCCCGCCCCCTCTCCCTCCCTTCCCCTCCCCTCCCCTCTCTCCCCTCCCACCCCCATCTAACCCTACCTCAACCATCTCCCTTGCCTTCACCCGGCCGTCGTATGAGCGGCTGAAACCACTACTCATGTGTCCTACACTCATCCCGCACACTGGCGACATTCGATTGCAGTTCCAGGAGTAGAGGACAGTCAGGTGTCGACCCCGCCCCCCCCCCCCCCCCCTCCCCCCCAGTCCCATCCCTTACCTCACCATCACCATCCCTTGCCTTGACCCAGGCGTCGTATGAGTAGGCTGAAACCACTATTCATGCTGTCATACACTAATCTTAGTCACACTGTCGACACCGATGGCAGGTCCAGGAGTACGAGGACATGTCAGGTTGAGCCCTCCATCCCCAACCCCCAATCCCAATGCACACCTTACCCTCCCCTCCCCTTGACCCGGCGTTGTATGAGCAAGCTGAAACCACTATTCATGTTATCATACACTCATCCCAGTCCACTGGTGCCGCACCGATTGGCGGTCCAGGAGTGAGAGGACATGTAGGCCGAAGCTTCCCCCCCCCTCCCCCCCCCCCCCCCCCCCCCCCCCCCCCAAATCCCAATCCCTTAACCTCACCATCCCTCCCCTTGACCCATGCATTGTATAAGCAGGCTGACAAACCTACTCTTGTGGTAACACACTCATCCCATTCACACTGACTGCAGGCCCAGGAGTTTGAGCACATGACTTGTTGACCCCGCCCATCCCCAATTCCAACCCTCACCCCACACCTTACCCCCCCCCCCCCCCCCCCCCTTCCCTTGACCCATTCGTTGTATGAGCAGGCTGACAAACCTACTCTTGTGGTAACACACATCCCACTCACACTGGCTGCAGGTCCAGGAGTACGAACGCATGGCAGGTTGCCCCACACACCCACACCCACACACCCTCCAAACACCCACGTACACACACACACAATCCCATCCTCTACCTCCCCCCCCTCCCCCCCCCCTTCCCAGGCCAAAGCCTTGTATGAGCTGGCTGAAAGCACTGCTCTTGTGGTAACACACTCGTGACAGTCACACTGTAAAAGCCGATTGCATGTCCAGGAGTATGATCGCATGGCAGGTCCCCTATCCCTCCCCCCCCTCCCCTCCCCCCCTCCCTCCCTCCCAACCACCAACTTAACCTTTACCATCCCACTCACCCAAACAACCACCCAAACAACCACCCAAACAACCACCCAAACAACCACCCAAACCTCCCAACCACCCAACCCAACCCTCTTGCTGACCCAACCTAACCATCCCACTCCACTGACACTTTCCATCTCTTCCCCGAGACTTCGAAATTCTTGAAGACACACCCAAACAACCACCCACCAACCCAACCCCCAATCCCCCCCCCCCCCCCCCCCCCCCCCCTTCCCTTGACCCATTCGTTGTATGAGCAAGCTGACAAACCTACTCTTGTGGTAACACAATCATCCCACTAGCACTGGCTGTAGGTCCAGGAGTATGAACGCATGGCAGGTCCCTTCTCCCTTCCCAACCCCCAACCCCCCCCCCCCCCTTCCCTGGCTATGGCTATGGCGTTGTATGTGCTGGCTGACAGCCCTACTCGTGTATTAACACACTCATTCTACCCACACCGGCTGCAGGTCCAGGAGTACGAACGCATGGCAGGTCGCCCCCCTCACCCACACCCACACACCCTCCCAACATACCCACACGCACACCCACACACCCTCCCAACACACACAACATACCCACACGCACACCCACACACCCTCCCAACACACGACATAACACACACACATCGCACAACCCCACACCTCCCATCACACAACAACACACCCACCGCACTACTCCACACACTCCCCATACACACAACACACACACACCACACACACACCCCGGCCCTCCAAACAACACACAACACACACACAACTCACACACATCACACTCTATCCCTCCTCCAACACACACAACACACACACACTCACACCCACACACCCTCCCAACATACCCACACGCACACACACACACACTCCCAACACACACAACACACACACACGCACACCCACACACCCTCCCAACCCACAAACCCACACACGCACACCCACACACCCTCCCACCACACACACAATCACCACACCCACCCACCGCTCCCAACATACCCCACCACACCCACATCGCACACCCCGACACCCTCCCCAACACCACAACCACACACGCTCACACCCACACATCCTCCCGACATACGTCCACTATCACTCCCACTACACCCTCCCACCCACGCACACCCAACACCACCCTCCCAACCCGTCAATCCCATCCCTTACCTCCTCCCCCCCCCCCCCCCCCCCACCCTTCCCTGGCCAAAGCCTTGTATGAGCTGGCTGAAAACACTGCTCGTGTGGTAACACACTCACGACACTCACACTGTAAATGCCGATTGCAGGTCCAGGAGTATGATCGTATGGCAGGTCGCCCCCCCGCCTCCCCGCGTCCCCCCCCCCCCCCCCCCCCCCCCCTCACATACACACATCCCCTCCCAATACACAGACACCCTCCCAACACTATCAACTCCAACTGCAGGTCCAGGAGTACGAGCGCATGGCAGGTCGCCCACCTCCCCCTAACTTGGCCCAGAAGATGAATGAGCCAGTTGACAACACTGGCGGATCATTCAAATTCCATGCACCCAAGCCTGTTCAGCTACTGCTAGAGACGGGCAACCAGGTGTGTTATGTGATAACATATGTTTTAACATATGTGATAATATATGTGACTACATATTTGTGTTATGTGTTGGATTGGCATGGTCTGGGCTGGAAAGTTATTTTGGTTATGATGACATATCATAATACTGAGTGTATGTATGCTCCCAAGCCTGTACACATACAGGAGAATGGCAACCAGCTATGAAATCAAATGTATTATGTGGTAATCAAATGTGTTATGTGATGTTCTGGGCAGGAATGTTATTTTGGTTATGAAAACATAACATAATACTGGCTGCATGTATGCTCCCAAGCCTATTCGCAAACAGGAGAATGGCAGCCAGGTATGCACCATATATAAACATCTATGGTTTATTATTATATTTTGTATAGTCTGGTATTCTGTATAGATCTTGCATTTATATAAATATCTTGTATTCTATAGCAGGGTACTTCCAAGCGCGCTGGCGCGCTGCCTTTTTGAACCCCACTGCGCTTTCCGGGCAGTTTTTTGCAACCCTCTGTGGGCGCAGCAAGCACTGTTTGCGCATTTTGCACTACAAAGCGCATTTGTTTTTTCAAGTGCGCTAAAGCGCTGGCCAATTTGGACAATCGAAGTACCCTGTTCTATATGTTCACTCTACCGATTATACTAAACATTAACACTTTTTATATTATATGTATCTGTATGTATATACAATTTGCTTTCCCGGAACAGAAAATAGAACAATTGACATATGCCGTCCCACTTATGTACAATGTCCTCCCATGCCCCCTCTGCATCTATTTCGGCGTGAACTCGACCAACGTCCCGTAAAAGAAAATATACAAATAACATATATCATCCTACATTTGTTCAGGGTCCCCTCACACCCCCAGCGTCTATTTCGGTGTGAACTCAACCAACACCCCGGGAATAAAACAGAACCTTTCACAGTATTAAGCCTATGCCATTCCAAGTATGTCCAGTGTCCTCCCACGCCCCCTCTGCATCTCTTTCGGTGTGAACTAGACCAACATCCCGTAAAGGATAACAAAACAATTAACATATGACATCCTATGTTTGTCCAGGGCCCCCCCACACCCTCTGCGTCTATTTCGGGGCCGCTGTCTCAAGTAGCGGGCCAGCAGCAGCAGGCAGCCTCACCACTAAGGTACGACCTCACACCATTGCCGCACCAATGTGTATTTATTTATTCGATCAATTAGGGACCGCTGTCTCAAGTAGCAGGCCAACACCAGCGGTGCACCACGAAGGTACGGCCTCACACCATTGCCGCACCAATGTTTGGTATTATTAAAACAATTCGGGAGCACTGTCTCAAGTAGTGGGCCAACAGCAAAACCATCAGCCTCACCACCAACGTCAGACCTCACACCATTGCCGCACCAATGCTCGCATTATTGAAACAATTCAGGGCCACTGTCGAAGGTAGTGGGCCAGCAGCAACACCAGCAGCAGGCAGCATCACCACCAATGTAAGAACTCACACCATTGCCACACCAATGTTTGGTATGATTGAAACAATTCAGGCCCACTGACTCAATTAGTGGGTTAACAGCAACACCAGCAGCAGGGGGGCCCACCACCAGGGTTTGTGTGTATTTACCGCCCTCAAAGTAGCTAAGACCCCACTGCTATACTGCTTACACCAGCTCCTTAAGCAGTATCCAGAGTCAACCTACTAAGCATAAACCATGCCCAAACTGCGGAACCCGACCCAACCCTACTCAACCCAACTCAACCTATCCCAACCCAACCCAACCCAACCTTGTGCCCTCCACAGGCAAGGTCCCTCATCGGAATGCGAAGTCAATCTACTCAACCCAAACCGTGCCCAAACTGCAAAACCCGACCTAACCCAACCCAACCCAACCTAACCCAATCTTGAACCCTCCACAGGCAAGGTCCCTCGCCGGAATGCCAAGTCAACCTACTCAACCCAAACCATGCCCAAAGCTTTGAAATCCAACTCGACCCGACCCGACCCAACCCGACCCAACCTTGTCCCCTTCACAGGCAAGCTCCCTCGTCGGCATGCCAACCCAACCCAACCCAACATTGTCCCCTTCACAGGCAAGCTCCCGTGTCCGCATGTCAACCCAACCCAACCTAACCCAACCCAACCCAACCCAACATTGTCCCCTTCACAGGCAAGCTCCCGTGTCGGCATGCCAACCCAACCCAACCCAACCCAACCCAACCCACCCTTGTCCCCTCCACAGGCAAGGTCCCTTGCCGGTTGCGTTTACGGCGGCTGAGTACAACAGTGGTATGCCTGGGGTCACTCCAGCGCCCTTCAAGTCGACTCGACCTAACATCGCTGATGCTGCGTGAGTGCATACATATGTATATCACTAGTTCCCACATTTAAATCTTAAAAATATATAGATATATACTGCTTCTTTCAGCTTGTAATATACGCATATAACTATATAAATAGTTACATGTAAATGGCTCTTCAAATCGACTGACCTAACATCGCTGATGCTGCGTGAGTGCATACATATGTATATCACTAGTTCCTACATTTAAGTATTAGAAATATATAGATATATACTGCTTCTTCCAGCTTGTAATATACACATATAACTATATAAGTAGCTACATGTAAAGGGCTCTTCAAGTTGCTCGGCCTAACATCGCTGATGCTGCGCGAGTGCTTACATATGTATATTACTAGTTCCCACATTCACATATGTATATATATATATATATATATATATATATATATATATATATACTGCTTCTTTGAACTCTTTATATAACTCTTTATATATATATATGTATATATACTGCTTCTTTGAACTCTATATATATATACTGCTTCTTTGAACTTTTTATATACACATATAACTATATAAGTAATTACATGTAAAGGGCTCTTCAAATCGACTGACCTAACATCGCTGATGCTGCGTGAGTGCATACATATGTATATCACTAGTTCCCACATTTATATTTGTATATATATACTGCTTCTTCCAGCTTGTAATATACACATATAACTATATAAGTAGTTACATGTAAAGGGTTCTTCAAGTTGCTTGGCCTAACATCGCTGATGCTGCATGAGTACCCCCCCCCCCCCCCCCCCCCCCCCCCCCCCCCCTTATATCAATAGTTATTACATTTACATATATATATATATATATAAATGTACATTTACATATATATATATAAGTACATTTACATATATACATATTTGTACATGTACATATATATATACTGCTTCTTCCAGCTTGTTATATACAAATAAGTAGTTACATGTAAAGGGTTCTTCAAGTTGCTTGGCCTAACATCGCTGATGCCTTGTGAGTACATACCCCCCTTATATCAATAGTTATCGCATTTACACACATTTATATTTATATATATATATATATATATATATATATATATATATATATATATATATATATATATGTGTATAAACTGCCTCTTTCAGCTTTCATACACATATAAGTTGTTGCATTAAAAAGGCCCTTCAAGTCGACTGACCTAACATCCCTGATGCTGCGGGAGTACATACCCCCTTATATCAACGGTTTCCACACATATATATATATATACTGCTTGTTCCATACATATAAGTGGTTGCATTCAAAAGGGCCCTTCCAGTCGACTGACCTAACATCCCTGGTGATGCGTGAGTACATACCCACTTACCTCAATAGTTCCCACATTTACAACATATCTACTGCTTGTTCCATACATATAAGTGGTTGCATTCGAAGGGCTCTTCAAGGTCAAGTCGTCTTGACCTAACATCATATACATGACAGTGTGGGTGGATGGGTGGATGGATGGGTGTGTGGATGGATGGGTGGATGGATGGATGGATGGATGGATGGATAGATGGATGGATGGGTGGATGGATGGATGGATGGGTGTGTGGATGGATGGATGGGTGTGTGGATGGATGGATGGATGGGTGGATGGATGGATGGATGGATGGGTGGGTGGATGGATGGATGGATGGATGGGGATGGATGGGTGTGTGGATGGATGGATGGATGGATGGGTGGATGGATGGATGGGTGGATGGATGGGTGTGTGGATGGATGGATGGGTGTTGATGGATGATGGGATGGATGGATGGATGCGTATGGATGGTGGATGGATGGTGGATGGATGGATGGATGGATAGATGGATGGATGGATGGGTGGATGGATGGATGGGTGTGTGGATGGATGGATGGGTGTGTGGATGGATGGATGGATGGTAGGATTGCTGATGCTGTGTGATTGCACACCTCTATATATAGCTAGCTCCCACATATATAAGTATATAGTTGCAGCTACAAAACGACTTATAGGAGTGAGGGTGGGAGTGATATTTAGCTCCTTATCCTGACTCCTCATCCCAACCCACCTGACCCAACTTCATCCCAACTGAGTGCAGCAAGGCGTCTTCTGCCGTCCTTCTCCATGTCTCTGACCTCACCCCAGCCAACCCCTCACCCCAACCCACCTGACTCAACTCCATCCTTCATATATGTGCAGCAAAGTGCGCTCTGCCGTCCTTTCCCGGGTCTCTGCCCTCACCCCAGCCAACCCCCCATCCCAGCCCACCTGACCCAGCTCCATCCCAACCCACCTGGCTCAACTCAACTCCCCCTAAGTTCAAGTCGTCTTGACCTAACATTGCTGATGCAACCCACCTAACCCAACTCCATCCTTCATGTGTAAGGAACGGCAACTAATATAAGTGTTTGAATAACTAATATTATTACAGTGTCACCCTAATACTAGTTTTTCAAATATATTCTAAATTCTGGTGAGGCGGCTCGTCCGTACAGTGTCACCCTAATACTAGTTTTTCAAATATATTCAAAATTCTGGTGAGGCGGCTCGTCCGTCCAATATTAACTAACATTCACTAATCTTATGAATGAACTAATATTAACTAACTTAGCCTTTCCCTATTCATGTGTGCAGCAAGGCGCGCTCTGCTGTTCTTAGCCGGGTCTCTGATCTCACCCCAGGGCAGCTTGCTCAGACCGTTGAGGACTTCAGAATCATCACAGACAATCCATTTGAGTGAGTGCTGGATTTTTGTGGTGGTGGTGTGTGTGTGTAGGGGGGGGGGGGGGGGGGGGGGGGGGGGGGCAGCATGCTCAGACTGTTTAGGGCTTCTGAATCATCACAGACAATGCATTTAAGTGCCCCCAACAGGGGGGTGAAAAAACTGCGCGAAAACGCAGTGGGGCTCAAAAAGCGTGCGCGAAATCGCGCTGCCTCGCGCGCTTTGTAGTACCCTCGTGCGGTGGTGAGTGTCTGGGCTACGGTACGGTAGAGTTGGACTGTGTAAATGGCCTTGAAAGGGTTTGGGGTGACAGATGGGGAAAGGGGTCTCGGTAGGGAGTGTAAGAAAAACTAACACTAACGCACTAAACAATGTTGATCAGGTACGAAGAGGATGATGAAGAGAAGTTCCACCGTGAGTATCCACACGTCTTACCCGCGCCCAATGCTGGGGTCAGATCTGTTGAGCCCCACCACACACAAGAGTTGGAGTATGCCCGTGCTCGCTTTGGTCCTAAGCTGCTGGCACAAGTGCAGGACAAGGTTGCTTCCTATGGGGTGGACCCAGAGGCTCAGGTGCGTGGTGCTGATGGTGGTAGTACTGCTGCTGATTGTGGTACTGCTGGTAGATGGAGATGGTGTTGCTGGTGCTTGTGGTGCTGGTAGTGCTGGTGTTGCTGGTGCTTGTGGTTATGGTGTTGCTGGTGCTGGTAGTGCTGGTGTTGCTGGTGCTTGTGGTTATGGTGTTGCTGGTGCTTGTGGTGCTGGTGTTGCTGGTGCTTGTGGTGCTGGTGCTGGTAGATGTAGATGGTGTTGCTGGTGCTTGTGGTGCTGCTGGTGGTGCTGGTAGATGGAGATGGTGCTGGGGCTTGCGGCGCTGGTGGTGTTGGTTGAAGGGGGGCAGGGTGCTAGCGTCAAATCTGTTGAGCCCCACCACACACAAGAGTTGGAGTATGCCCGTGCTCGCTTTGGTCCTAAGCTGCTGGCAAAGGTGCAGGACAAGGTTGCTTCCTATGGGGTGGACCCAGAAGCACAGGTGCGTGGTGCTGTTGGTGGTGCTGCTGGTGCTGGTAGTGCTGGTAGATGGAGAAATGTTTAGTTTGTACGTGCTTACTCGATGCGCATGCTTGCATTGTATCGTGTAAAAGCAGAGGCACAGGTGGGTGGTGCTGATGATGGTAGTGCTGGTAGGATGGGTAGTTTTGGGGCTTCCTATGGGGTGGACCCAGAGGCTCAGGTGCGTGGTGCTGATGGTGGTAATGCTGGTGCTAGTGTTGGTAGTGCTGGTAGATGGAGACATGTTTAATCTGCACGTGCTCACCCCTCGCCCTACACTGTGGTTTGTGAGAGGGGTTGGGGGGTGGGGGAGG
>JACBWV010000610.1:30899113-30901613 GCA_013435795.1 Chlamydomonas sp. ICE-L | reverse complement strand
GCTGGGCAAGTCTATCAACTGCCCCTCAAGACTGTGTGTTGGTAGCAGATTCACCCTACAACCTTGACCTTACACCACACAACACACACTCTGCCCCGCAGGCCAGTCGCTGGGCAAGTCTATCAACTGCCCCTCAAGACTGTGTGTTGGTAGCAGATCTACCCCTACAACCTTGACCACACACCTTGCACCACACACCCTGAACCCTGCAGGCCAGTCGCTGGGCAAGTCGATCAATCGCACCTCACGCCTATCGCGCGCATCCACGGACCAGAACCAACACGCCGCTGATGCTGCGTTGGCAGACGCCAGTGGGTGGGCCGACTCTATCAATGCCTTCACACCAGCTTCCCAACAGCTACAGGGCGCCGAGAGTAGCGGCATGTGGGAGGATCCAATTTCATCTCAGCTGCCTAATACAGGGGGGGGGTGGACTGATAACATCCAATCCGCTGCACCAGCTCAAGGTAGGTTGTGTTGTAGAATGCATGATCTGTCACATAAATACTGATCTAGTCAAATCAGGGGATACTGTTATGTATATATATATATATATATATAGTCAAAGCATGTGGGAGGATCCCATTTCATCTCAGCTGCCCTCTGGTCAGCTGCCTAATACAAGGGGGGATGGACTGACACCATCCAATCCGCTGCACCAGCTCAAGGTAGGTTGTGTTGTAGAAAGTCCCTTGATCCTATTTGGCCTTCCCCTGGACTGTAACAACATACATACATACATACAGGAGGGGGGGGGGGGGGGCTGACAACATCCAATCCGCTGCACCAGCTCAAGGTCGGTTGTGTTGTAGAAATTCCCTTGAACTTATTTGGCCTACCCCTGGACTGTAACAACATCTTTATATATAAAGAAATCATGGTCGTGGTCGCGGTGGTCGTGGTGGTGTCATCATCGCGTGCCCACGTGCCATGGGCGTGCAAAGTGTAACCAACTTGCAACCGACTTTTCGTTCACCCAACTAGCAACTCCCCGCCTAGCGGAATTTTCAAATACGAAAACTGCAGATTCGCTAAGCTAAGCGCACGCGCTTTTAGCATGTGCACAACTGCCTCCGATACTATGACGGCAAGACATTTAGAATCAGAAGATCCTCTCCTCGGAGGTCACCAGCCGACCCTCATATTGCTTGGCATGGCGCTCGGAATAATAGCTTTCAGTTCTTCACCGATAATGCGACCATGATGCATGGCAACGGTCCTAATGGACAGGAGGGCCCGCAACTCCGCCAGCCAGCGCTCAAAACGAGCTTGCCAGAGCAAGGAAGACAGGGAAATAGCCAACAAGCGTCGACATGATGCCTGCGCTGCCCAATCCGAGGAGCTACGTCATGCTGGTAATCTCGCAAGGAGTCAGGAACGAGCTACCGTGCCTGAGGAGGAACACGAAGCTGCTAACCAATCTAGGCGCGAAGATTATGCTGCCCAGCCTGAGGAGTTATGCCAGGATCATAATCAAGCCAGACCTTCATATCTTGATGCTCTTTTTCTCCGTCTGCGAGCGGTGCCACCATTCATCTCACGCATGCGCAATTTTGCCATGCCATCGCATCACATTCGTAGTGATTGGCATCCAGTTGCGATTAATTACCTTTGTTCAGATCGCCATGGCCATTCCGTCCCCCTGGACACTCTCTCGCTTGCCACGCCCATCCCATCTTTGAAACTTCTTTTCGTTGTATAGAATATGAAGTACGTTGCTGCGATTTTTGCTGTTCTGAGTTGACTGAGTCTCAACTGGGGCACTGTACGAGAAGACGAAGCTGCAGGTTTGTAGCCATGCAATTGCACCGGTCCGGTGTTCTCGGGGCGATCAGAATCTGAGCGTTTGCAATGTTGGTAGGTTCGAAGCACAGCGGGTCCCTCTTTCTGCACGATTGAATCCCACAGGGTGAAGTGAAGGGTGCATGGTAGGGAGAAGAAGATTGTGTGTGCGTGTTGGTGGTTGGGGGAAGGGAGGGTGGGGGGGGGTAAGGTGGGAGAAAGAGAGTGCGTGTGGATGGGGTGGGTGAGGGGTGGGGAGAGGTCAGGATGGGGGGGAGGGGGGGATTGTATGTGTGTATGACAGGGTGGGAGGCCACACCTGAAGCAGAAGGGGAATAGGTAGGGAGAAGAAGTGTGTGGGGTGGTGTGGGTTTGGGGGGAGAGGCAGGAGAGCGTCGAGCAAGGGCTGAGATGGCTGATTTCTTGACTGTGTAAGGGGGGGGGGGGGGGGGGGGGGGGGGGGGGGGGGGGGGGGGGGGCATACAAGGGCGTTACCCGTTAGGTAACCCAGACCAGACTAGGACCCATGGCCTGGGTGGGGTGTGGCCACCGGCCACACGGGCTACCGTACTAGTACATACATACATACATACATACATACATACATACATACGTACATACATACATACGTACATACTTACGTACATACATACGTACATACATACGTACATACATACATACATACATACATACATTTGTTAAACCCTCCCCCCCCACA
>JACBWV010000610.1:30681613-30896613 GCA_013435795.1 Chlamydomonas sp. ICE-L | reverse complement strand
GGGGGGGGGGGGGGGGTAAGTCTGGTAGCGTTGCCCACATGCAGGGAACAAAGGTGGGCAGAGGGCTGGGAGGGGGGGGGGGGGGGGGGGGGGGGGGGGGGGCTTGTGGTAGTTCTGGTAGATTAGGCCAAGCTGCAGGGCACAAAGGTGGGCAGAGAGGATGAGGGTGGGGTGTGGTGTGGTGGAGGTGGGGTGGGGGTGGGGGGGGGGGGGGGGGGGTAGTTTGGTAGCGTGACCAGATGAAAGGAACAAAAGGGGGCAGCGAGGGCTAGGGGGGGGGGGGGGGGGGGGGGGGGGGGGGGGGGGGGGGGGGGGTGGGGGGGGGTTGGTAAAATTTGTTTTAGCGTTTGCACAGAGAATTTGACTAGGTGGTGCCTGAGGGGTAGAGAGGGGGGGGGGGGGGGGGGGGGGGTTATGGTCTTGCCGCGTTGACCAGCGAGTGAAAACTAAGGTGGGCTGTGTGTGGACGCGGGGGGTTGGGGGTGGGGTTCTGGTAGAGTTGACCAGAATGAAGGAATAAAAGTGGGACATAGGGATGGGGGGGGGGGGGTTATGGTTAGAGTTGGCAAAATGAAGTGTCACAAGTGGGCTGAGGGATAGAGAGTGTGGGGGGTGGGTGTGTGGTGGTACGGTATCTTCTATCGTTGCACAGCTGCAGTGTACTAAGGTGGGCTGAGGGCTAGAGGGGGTGGGGGGTGGGTGGGGGGGGGTAGGTCTGGCAGCGTTGACCAGCTGCAGTGAACTAAGGTGGGCTGTTGTGTGTGAGCGGGGGGGGGGGGGGGGGGGGGGGTTAGGTCTAGTAGCGTTGACCAGCTGCACGGAACAAAGGTGGCAGAGGGCTAGGGGGGGGGGGTCTGGTAGCGTTGCACAGCTGCAGTGTACTAAGGTGGCTGAGGGCTAGAGAGGGGGGGGGGGGGGGGGGGGGGGGGGGGTAGGTCTGGTAGCGTTGACCAGCTGCAGTGAACTAGGTGGGCTGTGTGTGTGAGCGCGGGGGGGGGGGGGGGGGGGGGGGGGGCTGGTGTAGTAGACCAACAGAGATGAGGATTAGGTTATCATTGTTGTCATACCCTTCATCATCATCTACCCCTTCAGGTGCCTAGGGTAGTCCCAGCTCCACAGTGCGATGCATGTGCGCATCTCTTGCTATTTCTATCCACTCTTCTTGCTTTCTACCTCCACCACCACTACCACCACCACTGCCACCACTACCTCCACATTTACTCAATCACACTTGCAGGTGCCTGGGGTAGTCCCAGCTCCACAATGCGACACATGTGTGCATCTCTTGCTGTTTCTATCCATTATTCTGGCTATCTACCTCAACCACCACCTCCACCACCAACACCAACACATTTACTCAATCACACTTGCAGGTGCCTGGGGTAGTCCCAGCTCCACAATGCGACACATGTGTGCATCTCTTGCTGTTTCTATCCATTATTCTGGCTATCTACCTCAACCACCACCTCCACCACCAACACCAACACATTTACTAAATCACACTTGCAGGTGCCTGGGGTAGTCCCAGCTCCACAATGCGACACATGTGTGCATCTCTTGCTGTTTCTATCCATTATTCTGGCTATCTACCTCAACCACCACCTCCACCACCAACACCAACACATTTACTAAATCACACTTGCAGGTGCCTGGGGTAGTCCCAGCTCCACAATGCGACACATGTGTGCATCCCTTGCTGTTTCTATCCATTATTCTGGCTATCTACCTCAACCACCACCTCCACCACCAACACCAACACATTTACTAAATCACACTTGCAGGTGCCTGGGGTAGTCCCAGCTCCACAATGCGACACATGTGTGCATCTCTTGTTGTTTCTATCCATTATTCTGGCTATCGACCTCCACCACCACCTCCACCACCAACACCAACACCAACACATTTACTCTATCACACTTGCAGGTGCCTGGGGTAGTCCCAGCTCCACGGTGCGTCGCGTGGGCTCTGTGTCAGGCCCTGGCGCTCAGCCGGCCCCAAGCAACCTGTCCAACACGGGCAAATGGTCGGAGACAATCCAGTCATTTGGTGGTAATGAAGATCTGGAGGTAGGTTGTGAGGAACTTATTTTGGGTTTCCGAAACTCTTTGTAGTTTGTACCTCGAATATGAGAATGTGGACTGAGAATTCTGACATTCTGGCCTGAGAATCAGGAATTCTGGCAACAGTGGAGGTGCAAACCATGAACTACGAGAAATAAATCCCAATCATCCTCTGAATGGCTAGAAGTATTACATACATCATACATGGCTAGAAGTACATGAATGGCTAGAAGTACATGAATGGCTAGAAGTACAGAATGGCTAGAAGTATTACATACATCATACATGGCTAGAAGTACATGAATGGCTAGAAGTACATGAATGGCTAGAAGTACAGAATGGCTAGAAGTATTACATACATCATACATGGCTAGAAGTACATGAATGGCTAGAAGTGCATGAATGGCTAGAAGTACATGAATGGCTAAAAGTACAGAATGGCTAGAAGTATTACATACATCATACATGGCTAGAAGTACAGAATGGCTAGAAGTACATGAATGGCTAGAAGTACAGAATGGCTAGAAGTATTACATACATCATACATGGCTAGAAGTACATGATGGCCTAGAAGTGCATGATGCTAGAAGTACAGGAATGGCTAAAGTACAGCATGGCTAGAAGTATTACATACATCCATACATGGCTAGAAATACGAATGGCTAGAAGTAAATGAAGGGCTTAGAAGTACAGAAATGGCTAGAAGTATTACTACATTCATACATGCTAGAAGTACATATGGCTAAAGTGCAGGAATGGCTGAAGTACATGATGGCTAAAAGTTAAGGCAGAAGGGCTAGAATATTACATACTCAGACATGGCTAGAAGTAAAGAATGGCTAGAGTACATGAATGGCTAGAAAGTACAGAATGGCTAGAAGTATTATCATACAGATACATTGCTAGAAGTACATGACGGCTAAAGTGGCATGAATGGCTAGAAGTACATGAATGGCTAAAAGTAACAGAATGGCTGAAAGTAATTACATACATCATACAGGCTAGAAGTATTACATGCACATACCCCACCCCCACCACAACCCCCCACCCCCCCACACCAACAAACCCCCTCCCCAAACCAACCCCAACATGTGTAGGGGTCGGCAATATGATATCATATGATATCATGTCATCATATGACATCATATGATATCATATGATGCCGGCTGTCTGACTAAGGAACTTTGGCCTGGGGCATCATATCATATGATATTAAATCATATGATTTTTGTATGATATCATATGATATCATACTCGTCTTTGGTCAACATCATATGATTTGCCGTTCCCTATACATGTGTACATTATGCTTGAAATCCCTGCTTTATTGCTTCTTTGCTATGAATTCACTGTTTTATAAGATGAATTCTGTGCTTTATTGCTTTTTTGCTTGAATTCACTGTTTTATAAGTTGAATTCCCTGCTTTATTGCTTCTTTGCTTGAATTCACTGTTTTATAAGCTAAATTCCCTGCTGTATTGCTTTTTTGCTTGAATTCACTGTTTTATAAGTTGAATTCCCTGTTGTATTGCTTCTTTGCTTGAATTCACTGTTTCATAAGTTGAATTCTGTGCTTTATTGCTTCTTTGCTTAAATTCACTGTTGTATAAGTTGAATTCCCTGCTTTATTGCTTCTTTGCTTGAATTCACTGTTTTATAAGTTGAATTCCCTGCTTTATTGCTTCTCTGCTTGAATTCACTGTTTTATAAGTTGAATTCCCTGCTTTATTGCTTCTTTGCTTGAATTCACTGTTTTATAAGTTGAATTCCTTGCTTTATTGCTTCTTTGCTTGAATTCACTGTTTTATAAGTTGAATTCCTTGCTTTATTGCTTCTTTGCTTGAATTCACTGTTTTATAAGTTGAAATCCTTGCTTTATTGCTTCTTTGCTTGAATTCACTGTTTTATAAGTTGAATTCCCTGCTTTATTGCTTCTTTGCTTGAATTCACTGTTTTATAAGTTGAATTCCCTGCTTTATTGCTTCTTTGCTTGAATTCACTGTTTTATAAGTTGAAATTCTTGCTTTATTGCTTCTTTGCTTGAATTTACAGGTTAATAAGTTGAATTCCTTGCTTTATTGCTTCTTTGCTTGAATTCACAGGTTTATAAGTTGAATTCCCTCCTTTATTGCTTCTTTGCTTGAATTCACTGTTTTATAAGTTGAAATCCTTGCTTTATTGCTTCTTTGCTTGAATTTACAGGTTTATAAGTTGAATTCCTTGCTTTATTGCTTCTTTGCTTGAATTTACAGGTTTTTAAGTTGAATTCCCTGCTTTATTGCTTCTTTGCTTGAATTCACTGTTTTATAAGTTGAATTCCTTGCTTTATTGCTTCTTTGCTTGAATTTACAGGTTTATAAGTTGAATTCCCTGCTTTATTGCTTCTTTGCTTGAATTCACTGTTTTATAAGTTGAATTCCCTGCTTTATTGCTTCTTTGCTTGAATTCACTGTTTAAGTTGAATCTTTTTTATTGCTTCTTGCTTGAATTTAAGGTTAGTTGAATCCTTGCTTTATTGCTTCTTTGCTTGAATTTACAGGTTTATAAGTTGAATTCCCTCCTTTATTGCTTCTTTGCTTGAATTCACTGTTTTATAAGTTGAAATCCTTGCTTTATTGCTTCTTTGCTTGAATTTACAGGTTTATAAGTTGAATTCCTTGCTTTATTGCTTCTTTGCTTGAATTCACTGTTTCATAAGTTGAATTCCTTGCTTTATTGCTTCTTTGCTTGAATTTACAGGTTTATAAGTTGAATTCCCTGCTTTATTGCTTCTTTGCTTGAATTCACTATTTTACGCGGAGCCCCCTCTTCAAGGGGGCGGGAGCCCCCAGGATTACCCATGTGTCCGTCCGACCGACCGACCGACTATCCGTCTGCCCGACCGACTATCGCTTGCGACGCTGCATAGAACTTGTATAAGTTGATTTCCCTGGTTTATTGCTTCTTTGATTGAATTGAATGTCTTAAAAGTTGAGTTCAATAACTTCAAAGTTCAATTTAACTTCAATTTCAATGAATATTTAATAGTTAGAATTTAAATTTTAAATTTAAATGTATTTTAAATAAATTTTTGAAAATTAGAATATATTAGATTTTAAATATAAATTTAAATTCCCTGGTTGATTGCTTCTTTGCCTCCTACAAACAGCCCACGAATATTTTTGGTAGCGGCACATGTTTTGTAATGAGCCGTTGTAATGAGTTTTTTTCTTTTTAACATATTTTCTCAGGACACCATGGGAGGGTGCAACCCAGTTGCACGGCCTGCAGGCGACCAGGGTGGTAGCCAGCAGCCCGGTGTGTGTGTGTGTTAGTAATGTGTGTTTGAAATGAGTTTGTTTCTTTCAAACACTGTTTTGCAGGACACCATGGGAGGGCGCAACCCAGCTGCAAAGCCTGCCGGCAACCAGGGCGGTAGCCAGCAGCCCCCTGCTGATAACCCACCTCCACAGCGCCAGCAGGATCCCTACGATAGCTTTGATGATGTATCCGAAGTGGAGTGGGCATAGATTGGCTTGATTAGGTGGCCTAATAGCTTTCAGGCTGTCTATTGAAACACCCATTTATTATTAGGGAAAGGCAATATGATATCATGTCATCATACGATATCATATCATACGATGCCAGCAGTCTGGCTAGGCTAAAATTACCATTTATATACAATACCATATGATACAATTCGCATGATATCATATGATATCATACTTGCCTCTGGTCAAAATCATATGATATGCCGGTCCCCATTAATGATTGATTTGATTGTGCCAAATATGGGCATAGGTTGGAATGATGATAAGGTGCAAGGCCTGCAGGCAGTCAAGGTGAGAGCTAGCACCCCAGTGCATGTGTGCATGTAATTGAATTTGAAATTGTTACATCCGGGTAACACATTCACTCACAGGACGTGAAGTTAAGGACACCATAGCGTAAGCCGGAGCTAGCTATAGTCACTGTATGTATGCAAGTATGTTACAGTCCAGGGGTAGGCAATATTGATTTGATTGTGCCAAATGTGGGGTGATGATAACACCTGGTTGGGGACGCTGGACAGTGCTATCATGGCGGTTGACAGTGACTAAATATGGGGCATAGGTTGGAATGATGATAGGTTGCAAGGTGGGAGCATGCATCCCCCTAAACATTGTATTTATGTTACAGTCCAGAGGTAATTAAACACCTGGTGGGGCGTGGTATTAAGGGAGCCCCATGTTTTACATCGGTAAAGAACGGGCTGCTACCTTACCTGGGCAGTGCTACCATGGCGGTTGAGAGCGACCATATGAGGGGTATAGGTTGGAATGATGATAGGTTGCAAGAACTGTATGCAGCCAAGGTGGGAGCTATCATCCCCCTGTATGTATGCATGTATGTATGATACAGTCCAGGGTTAGGCCAAATAGGCTAAATGGACTTGCCCAACCGTGACAGGAAGGGCTAAAAAGAAAAAGCATTGTTGAACTGAACCCCAAAACATCGTTTTACCGACAGGGGCCCTGAGTTGACCAGTCCTACCTAGCCCCTGCATTTCTCCTTCCCGCCCTCCCTCCCTCCCTCCCTCCCTCCCTCCCTCTCTCCCTCCCTCCCTCCATTGACATTGAGAAAGTTGGAGAGTGGGGAGAGTAACCCCTGCAGGTTTGTATGCTGCAGTGAACAGGGTACTTCAAAGCGCGCGCTGCCTTTTTGAGCCCCACTGCGCGTTTAGCGCAGTTTTTTGCAACCCCCTGTGGGTGCAGGAAGCATTTTTTGCGCTTTTTGCATTACAAAGCGCACTTGTTTTCTTTCACGTGTGCTAAAGCGCTGACCAATTTGGTCAATGGAAGTACCCTGGCAGTGAACACAGCATAAACACGCTCTTGCCCACTCAGCTGCTCCTCATTTTAATTTTTTACCCATGGGGAGCCCGGCGACTCCTCGAAGAGGCGGCCAGTCCTACCTAGCCCCCTACCTCTCTCATTCCCTCCCTCCGTCCCTCTCTCCCTCTCTCCTTTCCTCCCTCTCCCTCCCCCCCCCCCCCCCCCCCCCCCTCCCTCCCTCCCACATGGAGAAAGTTGGAGAGTGGGGAGAGTAACCCCTGCAGGGGTGTGTGATGCTGTGAACACGGCATAAACACGCTCTTGCCCACTCATTTGTTCCTGATTTCAATTTAATTGTTACTCCAAGCTCTGGATGGTCAGGCAGCCCACCTCTGCTCCTGGTTTTAATTTAATTCCTACATACTGGACGGTCAGCCAGCCCACCTCTGCTCCTGATTTAATTTTATTGTTACAAGGATTTACTCCAAGCACTGGAATACTGGATGGTCAGCCAGCCCACCTTTGGTCCTGAATTGAATTTTTACGTGGTTTTACAGCAAGATTGAGCAGACTACTTAGTGAAATGTTAAATGTAACAGAAATGCAAGCAAAACGACTATTTGCCACCTGGATTTCAGTTCCATGGACCCCTTTGCCAATATTTGTTTATGCTTTTCTGAAGCCCACGTTAGGGATAATGAAACGATTTGCCGAAACGTATGATTGCCATTACTGAAGGCGCATACGATATATGTCACATACACGTGGTCCTATTACGCACATGTATGGGGTGTGGTTCGAAGAAACTGCACCGCTCTGTGAGCGCGACATGGTATTGAAGCATATCTGCATATTTTTTGTCCTGGCCTCCTAGGAGGCCGTATATTACCTGTATAACAAAAATAGTTTAAGGCAAAGTGGAATAAAAGGGTCATATCTTTATCAAATTGCATGGGGATTTTTACAGTTCCACTTAAAGAGTAGTAGAACACATATTTATCGTCCAATTAACTATAGTGGTACATCTACGTGTTTAAATTTGATTTGTATTGAAACATTCAATTAAAAATTAAAACATATGTAGATGTTGTTAGACCCCAGCTACAGTGACAATAGCTAGCTCCGGCTTACGCTATGGTGTCCTTAACTTCACGTCCTGTGAGTAACGGTTCTACACGGATGTAACAATTTCAATTTAAATTAGACCCCAGCTAAGAGCCACAGACTCTCAGAATCCCTTGAGGACATGGCTAAGAAGTTGTCCGCGCAATCTGGTCAAGTTCAGACAACTGCCTCCTCCTCTTCAAAGGAGAGACGCAGAGAGTCAAAAAAATGTTTTGGTCCCAAGCCATTCCGAGCGAAAAAGTTATACCTCCACCTGAGTGGGGGTGAGTGGGGTTCCAAAGTGGTGTCAATGTACTGCCCTTGCAGAGGCCTACTGAGGCCTGGGTGGTCTTAGAATTTCAGTGGTGGGGGTAAGGGTGGGGGTGGGGTGGGGAGGGGGTGTGGGGGGGAGATGGGCTGAGCTGGGCTGGGGGGTTGGGGACTTGTTGGGTTGGGTTGGGTTGGGTTGGGTTTGGGTTGGGTTGGTTGGGTTGGGTTGGGTTGGGTTGGGTTGGGTTGGGTTGGGTTGGGTTGGGTTGGTTGGGTTGGGTTGGGTTGGGTTGGGTTGGGTTGGGTTGGGTTGGGTTGGGTTGGTTGGGTTGGTTGGGTTGGGTTGGGTTGGGTGGGTTGGGTTGGTTGGGTTGGGTTGGGTTGGGTTGGGTTGGGTGGGTTGGGTTGGGTGGGTTGGGTTGGTTGGTTGGGTGGGTTGGTTTGGGTTGGGTTGGGTGGGTTGGGTTGGGCTTGGGTTGGGTTGGGTTGGGTTGGTTGGGTTGGTTGGGTTGGGTGGGTTGGGTTGTGGGTTGGGTTGGGTTGGGGTTGGGTGGGGGGGGTGGGGTGGGGTGGGGTGGGGGTTGGGTGGTTAGGGTGGGTTGGGGTGGGTGAGGGGTGGTGGGGTGGGGCCGTGGTGGGGTGGGGTGTGGTCTGGTGGGGTGGGGTTGGGTTTGGTGGGGTTGGGTGGGTGGGTTTTGGTTGAGTGGGTTGGGTGGGGTTGGGTGGGTTGGGTGGGGTGGGGCGTGGGGGGGGGGTGTGTGGGGTGGGGTGGGGTGGGGTGGGTGGGGTGGGTTTGGGGTTGGGAGGGTTTGGGGTCTGGGGCGGGGGGGCGGTGCGGTGGGTTGTGGTTTGGGTGGTAGATACTTATTACACGATGGGCGTCCAAAGTGGTGCCCTTACCATGACGTACTCATGGGTGGTCTCAGAATTTCATTTGGAGACCCTGGGAGACCTGATGAGTAAAAACTGTGAAGAAAAAAACGAGGGCTGACCCCCCCCCCCCCACACACACCCACCCACCCACCCCCCCCCCCCCCCCCCCCCCACACACACACACACACGCACACCACCACCACCATAAATGAGGTCCTCAGAAAAATCAGAAAATGCTTAATACATGGCAAATATTCATAACATATACTTCCTATACTCGGAATAATTCGATCGGCTTATTTCAACTTTTGGCAGAGGAGGCTACCTCCTGTTGTGACAGTGCACAAGTGAACATCGACAGGTTTATAGACTTGCCCTCGTCACTGCGATTTTATCCGACTGGCTTCGAGACTCTGGCGACTTGGCAAACTGCAAATCGATAGATCCCCTCTTCCACGTCATCCTAACTGGGTTCGAAACCTGTTCCCCTGCCCACCAGGCTGGGTGGGTTTGGAAGATCTACCGGGGGAACCGATCTTGCCGTACAGACTGCAAAGCCAAGCTTTAGGCAACGCAACTTCTTTCTTTCTTGCGTCTCCAGATCCCTCGCAGCAATTCGCCTTCTGACACAACCCGATATGAGGAGTCATGCAAGAACATCGCTAGCTGGTGCGATTTTGGTCATTTCGCTGCTGAGCGCTTGGAGCAGCAATGCGGAGTTTGCGGAGGTGCCGAATTTCGCGGTTTTCGGCTATCTTCCGGAGTATAGGCTGAAAGACTTCGACTACGAGGGCGCTTTCCAGCTAGGGCTGACACACCTGATATATTTCTCCCTAGAGGTAAGGCTTAGCTGCAACAACTGTGGCCTATGGTGGTGCTGGTGTGAGGAGTATGCGTGAAGTGGGTGTGATGGTGGTGATGGTGAAAGTGGCGGTGGTGGTCGTGGTGGTCGTTGTGGTGGTGGTAGTGTGATGGTGGTGATGATGATAATGATTGCAGTGGAGCTGCTGCTGATCGCTATGATACTGAAGAGGAGGAGGAGGAGAAGGAGGACATCATACACAGCCACTAAACGTTGAATGCACCTCAGTAACAGGTTTCCCCTCCCATTATTCCTCAGTCCAGCCTCGTCTTTGATAGCTGTGTACCAGGCACTGTGTACTGCACTGTGTACCAGGCACTGTGTACTGCACTGTGTACCAGGCACTGTCTTTCTTTTCGGCTACCAGCACCAGCTTCTAGGCAGCTCCCTGAGGCTGCCACTGGGCCGAACGCAAAGAAACCAGGGGTACTGGAAAGCTGACGATTTCAGCTTCCAGGTGCCTAGGTTGCTTAAGGTTAGGATAAAGAGAGAGCTGCCTATAACCTGCCCGCTTGTAGCTGGAAAAAACTTCCTTTGCTGCATATACATAGGGATCAGCACATCATATGATTTTGGCCCAAGGTGAGTATGATATCATACAAATTGCATCATATGATATCGTATATAAATGGTAACTTTAGCCTAGTCAGACTGCCGGCATCGTATGATATCATATGATATCGTATGATGACATGATTTCATATGATTAGGGTTGGGAAGCAAACGTATATTTTTATTTTTATAAGCCGTATAAATGTATAAACGTATAAACGTATACATATAAATGTATAAAAACGTATATGAAAATTAGGCACTTCTTGAGAAAATACTTTTACATGGGTTTAAAGGTATTGTCGCGTAGCCAATTTCATTGGCATCACATATCAACTCTCAGAAAAATAATCTGGCAAGTTAAGGTTGTCCAAATCTCAGAAAAGAAATCACGACCAGAAAGCGCGTCGACCTGTGAAGAAGCGCGGTGCCAATCTAAGGGAGCCATTAAATGCCAGTTGGTATATTATATAACTGTATACAGTTATTATACATAAGTGCAGGTTGCATAAGTGTATAATAATATAAGAACATAACGGTATTGCAATATTGTCCATGTTCACATTGCACTAGGCTTGCACCATCAATCCTTCAAGCCCACGTAGGAGCACAGCTTGTGGGATGGAAGGCTAGGTGGCGCTCTGATATGTGTCCCATCCTGGCTATCTAGATCAACCTTTCGGCCAAATGTTTATACAATGGTGCATGTGAATGGTGAATTGTATTGCATATTGTGATAGAGGAGGTCAAAAGCTTTCCAATGAGCTATCTAAATCAAAAATATAATGCCAGCCAAGAAAGTTAAGTGCTGGGACGTGTGCTGTACTTCTCGAAGTACAGACTATACCTTTTTATACGACGTATATAAGGTCGATTTGAGAAAAACTATACGGCGTATTTATACGTATAAACGTATAAACGTATATAATACGTTTATATGTCGGCCCAACCCTACGTATGATATCATATTGCCGTTCCCTTCATATACAGCATATATATACAGTTTATATATACAGTTGATATATACAGTTTATATATACAGTTTATATATACAGCATATATATACACTTTATATATACAGCATATATATACAGTTTATATATGCACTTTATATATACAGCATATATATACAGTTTATATATACACTTTATATATACAGCATATATATACAGTTTATATATACACTTTATATATACAGCATATATATACAGTTTATATATACACTTTATATATACAGCATATATATACAGTTTATATATACACTTTATATATACAGCATATATATACAGTTTATATATACACTTTATATATACAGCATATATATACAGTTTATATATACACTTTATATATACAGCATATATATACAGTTTATATATACAGCATATATATACAGCATATATATACAGCATATATATACACTTTATATATACAGCATATATATACAGTTTATATGTACAGTTTATATATACAGTTTATATATACAGCATATATATACAGTTTATATATACAGTTTATATATACAGTTTATATATACAGTTTATATATACAGCATATATATACAGTTTATATGTACAGTTTATATATACAGTTTATATATACAGCATATATATACAGTTTATATATACAGTTTATATATACAGCATATATATACAGCATATATATACAGTTTATACATACAATTTATATATACAGCATATATATACAGTTTATATATACAGCATATATATACAGTTTATATATACAGTTTATATATACAGCATATATAAACAGTTTATATATACAGCATATATATACAGTTTATATATACAGTATATAGTACACATTGTATTGTACCTGTTTTATTTTGTGCACCTATAATCTGCGTTTATATGCAGCATCTATTATATATTGTATTGTGCCTGTTTAGTTATGTTTTGTACCTATATCCTATCACACTTTTCCACAGCCCAGCCATATCTTGCATATCTAGATTCCGCATCTAATCCATTATTTTACTACGTATATATACAGTTTATGTATACAGCATATACATAACACATTGTATTGTACCTGTTTTATTTTGTGTACATATAATCTGTGTATATATGCAGCAGCATATATTACATATTGTATTGTGTCTGTTTAATTTTGTTTTGTACCTATATCCCCTCACTCTATTCCACATCCCAGCCTTATCTTGCATGGCTCAATTCAGCATTTAATCTGATTTAACACATTATTTTACTACGTATACAGCACTATGTACACATTGTATTGTACCTGTTTTATTTTGTGCACCTATAATATGTGTATATATGCAGCATATATTCCATATTGTATTGTGCTTGTTTAGTTTAGTTTTGTACATGTATCCCCTCATTCTATTCCACAGCCCAGCCTTATCTCGCATGGCTCAATTCAGCCAGGGATGTCTTTTCTGCTAAATATTGTGATCGCTACCTGAGACCCCGTTTTGTCCGAAATGTCTGCTACCTGAGACCCGATTTGACTGTTCAGCATGTATTACATTATTATACTAAATATACAGCATATATAACATATTGTATTGTACCTGATTTTATGTACCTATAATCTGTGTATACATGCAGCATCTACAACATATTGTATTGTGCATGTTAAATTATATTTTGTACCTGTATCCCCTCATTCTATTCCACAGCCCAGCCTTATCTCGCATAGCTCAATTCAGCATCTATTACATTATTTTACATCATATACATAGGGACCGGCACATCATATGGTGTTGACAAAATGCAAGTAGGATGTCATATGATATCATACAAATTGCACCATATGATATTGCATATAAATGGTAATGTTAGCCTAGTCAGACAGCCTGCATCATATGATCTCATATGATCTCGATGTGCCGTTCCATGTACAGCATACATATACATCATTATAAAAAAGGAAGACAAACAGATGTCAACCACATCTTGTCCATCCACCCCATCCAGGTAAACCCAGTGACCTCCCTACCATCATCATCACCACCACCATCATCATCATCATCATCATCATCATCATCATCATCATCATCATCATCATCATCATCATCATCATCATCATCATCATCATCATCATCATCATCATCATCATTTTCACCAACACCACCAACACCAACACCATCATCATCATCACCACCACCACCATCAGCACCACCACCACCACCACCACCATCATCACCACCACCACCACCACCATCATCATCAATCGTACTTGATCCCAGGCGCTCTGTTTTGTTATCCATCCAGGTGGACCCAGTGACCTTTCTACCATCAGCAGAACCATCATCATCATCACCACCACCACCACCATCATCATCATCAATCGTACTTGATCCCAGGTGCTCTGTTTTGTTGTCCATCCAGGTAGACCCAATGACTTCCTACCATCAGCAGGACCACCACCACCACCACCACTACTACCACCACCACCACCACCACCACCACCACCATCACCACCATCATCTCCATCATCACCACGACCACCACCATCATCATCATCATCATCATCATCATCATCATCATCATCATCATCATCATCATCATCATCATCATCCTCCTCCTCATCATCATCAGTATTACTTGATCCCAGGTGTTCTGTTTCGTTATCCATCCAGGTAAACCCAGTGACCTTCCTACCATCAGCAGGACCACCACCATCACCACCACCACCACGACCATCATCACCACCACCACCACCATCATCATAATCA
Source organism: Chlamydomonas sp. ICE-L (assembly GCA_013435795.1). NCBI lineage: Eukaryota > Viridiplantae > Chlorophyta > Chlorophyceae > Chlamydomonadales > Chlamydomonadaceae > Chlamydomonas > Chlamydomonas sp. ICE-L. The sequence continues at coordinate 30,882,381 of JACBWV010000610.1, read as the reverse complement.
CCACCATCATCATCATCACCACCACCACCACCATCATCATCATCATCACCATCATCATCACCATCATCATCAGAAAACACGTAAGCAAAACCGAACAAAACTTACCCGCACCTTGTTCATCCACTATCACCCCATCCAGGCAGACCCATTGACCTTCCTACCATCAGCCCTTGACCGCCTGCCCCCCTTAGAAGATCTCGAGCATGCTCGGCAGGCTGCTTTCCAAAGCATTTATTTCAACTCCCAGCTATGTAGCAATGAAACCAAACTAAACCACACCCTGTTCATATACCCCATCTAGGTGGACCTAGTGACCTTCCTACTGTCATCACCACCACCACCACATATATTTCGACACCCAGCAATGTAGCAATGAAACCCAACTAAACCAAGTCATGTTTATCCACCTCCAGGTGGATCCAGTGACGTCCCTACCACCACCATCACCACCACCACCACCACCACCACCACCAATATCAACACCAACACCACCAATATCATCACCACCCCCACCCCCACCCCATCTAGGTAGACCGTGTAACCTTCCTATCACCATCACCACCACCACCACCACCACATCCACCATCACCACCATCCAGGTAGACCCAGTGACCTTCCTACCATCAGCCCTTGACCGCCTGCCCCCCTTAGAAGAGCTCAAGCGCGCTAGACAGGCAGCTGACAAAGTGGGCGGTAAATTGTTGCTGGGATTTGGAGGAAACGCACGCTCTAAGGTAATATGCTTTGGTTTGGTTGTGTGGTATAACAGCCCCAGCTGACAAACTGGGCGGTAAATTGTTGCTGGGATTTGGAGGAAACCACCAACCACCAACAACCAACCACCAACCACCAACCACCTCAACCACCAACAGAGCCACCACAACCAGAAGTTCAATCACGCTCTAAGGTAATATGCTTTGGTTGTATTGCATGTTATATCAGCCTTAGCTGACAAAGTGGGCGGTAAATTGTTGCTGGGATTGGAGGAAACGCACGCTCTAAGGTACAGTACTTCAGTTGCGTGGCATTTGACTATATCAGCCCTAGCTGACAAAGTGGGCGGTAAACTGTTGCTGGGATTTGGAGGAAACGCACGCTCTAAGGTAATATGCTTTGGTTTGGTTGTGTGGTATAACAGCCCCAGCTGACAAAGTGGGCGGTATATTGTTGCTGGGATTTGGAGGAAACCACCAACCACCAACCACCAACAACCAACCATCAACCACCAACCGACTCAACCACCAACAGAGCCACCACAACCAGAAGTTCAATCGCGCTCTAAGTTAATATGCTTTGGTTGTATTGCATGTTATATCAGCCTTAGCTAACAAAGTGGGCGGTAAACTGTTGCTGGGCTTTGGAGGAAATGCACGCTCGTAGGTAATATGCTTAGGTTGCATAGCATGTAACTTTATCAGGTGGCTGACAAAGCGGTAATTTGGTGCTGGAATTTGTAGGATACACACGCTCAGAGGTACGTTTGTTTTGTTACATGGTAGATCAGCCCTAGCTGACAGAGAGGGCATTGAGCTATCTCTGGGCTTTGGAGGAAAAGCACGCTCAAAGTTTTTTTTTTTTTGCATAGTAGATCAGCCCTAGCTGACAAAATGGGCGGAAAATTGTAGCTGGGTTTTGGAAGAAACACACGTTCGAAGGTACTTAGATTGCATTGTGTTTCACCATACTTAGATTGCAATGTGTTTCACTATACCATGACCATGACCTTGACCTTGACCATACCATGACCATGACCTTGACCTTGACCATACCATGACCTTGACAATACTTAGATTGCATTGTGTTTCACTGTGCCAGATAGCTGACAAAGTGGGCAGTAAACTGTTGCTGATATTTGGAGGAAACACACTCACGGGTAATATGCTTTGGTTTGGCTTATAGTTTTTTCAGCCCTAGCTGACAAAGTGGGAAGTAAACTGTTTCTGGGATTTGGAGGAAACGCACTCATGGGTAATATGCTTTGGTTTGGCTTATGGTATGTCAGCCCTAGCTGACAAAGTGGGCAGTAAACTGTTGCTGAGATTTGGAGGAAACGCACTCACGAGTAATATGCTTTGGTTTGGTTGCATGGTATATTAGCCCTAGCTGACAAAGTGGGCAGTAAATTGTTGCTTGTCTACGGAGGAAACGCACACTCTAAGGTACAGTACTTAGGTTGCATGGTATGTCTCTATAATAGCGCTAGCTGACAAAAAGGGCGGTAAAGTATCGTAGGGCTTCTGAGTTAGCGCACGCTCAAAGGCACAGTACTTAGGGTTCATGGTATTTCACTATGTCAGCCGGCTGACTAAATGGGTGGTAAACTATCGCTGGGCTTCGAAGGAAATGCACTCTAAGGTATAATACTTCGCTTGCATGGTATTTCACTATATCAGCCATAGCTTACAAAATGGTCGGTAAACTGTTGCTGGGATTTGGAGGAAATGCACGCTCTAAGATAATATGCATTGGTTTGGTTGCATGGTATATCAGCCCTAGCTGACAAAGTGGGTCTACGGAGGAAACGCACGCTCTAAGGTTCAGTACTTAGGTTGCATGGTATTTTACTATATCAGCCCTAGCTGACGAAAAGGGCAGTAAACTATCGTAGGGCTTTGGAGGAAATGCACAATCAAAGGCACACTTCTTAGGTTGCATGATATTTCACTATATCAGCCCTAACTGACAAAGTGGGCGCTAATTTTTTGCTGGGCTTTTGAGGAATAGCACGCTCAAAGGTAACATGCTTTGGTTTGGTTGAATGGTAGATCAGCCCCAAGGTGCAGAACTTAGATGGTATTTCGCTATGTCGGCCCTAGCTGACAAAATGGACGGTAAATTGTTGCTGGGCTTTGGAGGAAACGCAGGCTTTATGGTACTGTCCTTTTGTTACATGGTGTTTCACTATATCAGCCAGGGTACTTCCATTGACCAAATTGGCAAGCGCTTTAGCGCACTTGAAAAAAACAAAACTGTGCTTTGTAGTGCAAAAAACGCAGAAATTGCTTGATGCGCCCACAGGGGGTTGCAAAAGAATGCGCGAAACGCGCAGTGGGGCTTAAAAAGGCAGCGCGCCAGCGCGCAAATGCGCGCGCTTGGAAGTACCCTGCTATCAGCCCTAGCTGACCAAGTGGGCGTTAAACTATCGCTGGGATTCAGCGGAAATGCATGCTTTATGGCACAATACTTAGGTTGCATGGTATTTTACTATTTCAGCCCTAGCTGACAGAATGGGTGATGAACTGTCCCTGGGATTCGAAGGAAATGCAGGCCCCAAGGTATAATACTTCGGTTGCTTGGTATTTCACTAGATCAGCCCTAGCTGACAAAATGGGCGCTAAACAGTTGCAGCCGCCTTCACCTCCCCTCCCTCCCCTCCCCGCCCCTCACTCACCTCACTCACCTCACCTCACCTCACCTCATCACCTCACTCACCGCACTTCACCTCACCTCACCTCACCTCACCCTCACCCTCCTCACCTCACTCCTCAACCTCACCTCACCTCACCTCACCTCACCTCACCTCACCTCACCTCACCTCACCTCACCTCACCTCACCTCACCTCACCTCCCCTCACCTCACCTCACCTCACCTCACCTCACCTCACCTCACCTCACCTCACCTCACCTCACCTCACCTCACCTCACTCACTCACCTCACCTCACCTCACCTCACCTCACCTCACCTCACCTCACCTCACCTCACCTCACCTCACCTACCTCACCTCACCTCACCTCACCTCACCTCACCTCACCTCACCTCACCTCACCTCACCTCACCTCACCTCACCTCACCTCACCTCACCTCACCTCACCTCACCTCACCTCACCTCACCTCACCTCACCTGCAACCTCACCTCACCTCACCTCACCTCACCTCACCTCACCTCACCTCACCTCACCTCACCTCACCTCACCTCAATCACCTCACCACCTCACCTCACCTCACCTCACCTCACCTCACCTCACCTCCCCTCACCTCACCTCACCTCACCTCACCTCACCTCACCTCACCTCACCTCACCTCACCTCACCTCACCACACCACACCTCACCTCACCTCACCTCACCTCCCCTCCCCTCCCCTCCCCTCCTCTCCTCTCCTCTCCTCTCCTCTCCTCTCCTCTCCTCTCCTCTCCTCATCTCTCACACTCACTTCACCTCACGTCACCCCACCCCACGCACCTCCGAGGGTTTTGGGCCAATGACGTGCACCCCTGGGAGCCGAGCGAAGTTCCTAGCCGCCCTGTCAGAGCACTTGGATACAACCCATTTCAACTCAACTCACCACACCACACCTCAACCCTCACACCTCCCAGGGTTTTGGGCCAATGACGCGCACCCCTGGGAGCCGGGCCAAGTTCCTAGCCGCCCTGTCGGAGCACTTGGACACGCTGAAGGTGGATGGTGTGGACTACAATTGGGAGTACCCGTCCACCGAGCAGGAGTGGCACAATTGGAAGGATCTAATGGCTGAGACCAAAGCCCTACCCCTGGCCCACTCTACTGAGCGCCCCTTGGTCACCTTCACCATGTACCTGGACCCCCAACACTTCAAGGTGTGCGTGATGATGCACGACTGTATAACAACTTATGCATTAATGGACCAGGCAAACATAAATGTGCTGAATGTACTGTATACAATATATAGTTTCATGGCTGAGACCAAACCCGTACCCTTGGCCCACTCCACTGATCACCCCCTGGTCACCTTCACCATGTACCTTGATTTCCAACACTTCTAGATAGTGATGATGCAGAACTGTATAAAAACTTATGCATCACTGGACCAGGCATACATGAGTGTGCTGAATTTACTGTTTACAATATATGGTTTCATGGCTGGAACCAAAGCCCTACCCCTGGCCCACTCCACGAAACACCCCCTGGTCACCTTCACCATGTACCTGGACCCCCAACACTTCAAGGTGCGTGATGATGCACGACTGTATAACTACTTATGCACTATTGTACCAGGCACACATGTATGAACTGTATACAATAAATGGTTTCATCAAAAAAAAAAATCCAATATATGGTTTCAACCAAAGCCCTACCCCTGGCGCACTCCATTGATCGCCCCCTGGTAACCTTCACCATGTACCTGGACCCCCAACACTTCAAGGTGCGTGATGGTGCACAACTGTACAACAACTTATGCATTAATGGACCAGGCATACATGAATGTGCTGAATGTACTGTATACAATATATAGTTTCATGGCCGAGACCAAAGCCCTACCCCAGGCCCACTCCACTGAGCGCCCCCTGGTCACCTTCACCATGTGCCTGGAACCCCAACACTTCAAGGTGTGCGTGATGATGCACAACTGTATAACTGCTTATGCACTATTGTACCAGGCACACATGTATGAACTGTATACAATATATGGTTTCATGGCTGAGACCAAAGCCCTACCCCTGGCCCACTCCACTGAGCGCCCCCTGGTCACCTTCACCATGTACCTGGACCCCCAACACTTCAAGGTGTGCGTGATGATGCACAGCTGTATAACAGCTTCTGCATCAATGTAGCAGGCGTACATGTATGTCCTGTATGCAATGTATGGTTTCATGGCTGCGACCAAAGCCCTACCCCTGGCCCACTCCACTGAGCGCCCCCTGGTCACCTTCACCATGTACCTGGACCCCCAACACTTCAAGGTGTGCGTGATGATGCACAGCTGTATAACAACTTCTGCACAATTGTAGCAGGCATACATGTATGTACTGTATACAATGTATGGTTACATGGCTGAGACCAAAGCCCTACCCCAGGCCCATTCCACGGGGCGCCCCCTGGTCACCATGTACATCACTTGGACCCCCAACACTTTAAGGTGTGCGTGATGATGCACAGCTGTATAACAACTTCTGCACTATTGTAGCAGGCATACATGTATGTACTGTATACAATGTATGGTTTCATGGCTGAGACCAAAGCCCTACCCCAGGCCCACTCCACGGGGCGCCCCCTGGTCACCATGTACAACACCTGGACCCCCAACACTTTAAGGTGTGCGTGATGATGCACAGCTGTATAACAACTTCTGCACTATTGTAGCAGGCATACATGTATGTACTGTATACAATGTATGGTTTCATGGCTGAGACCAAAGCCCTACCCCAGGCCCACTCCACGGGGCGCCCCCTGGTCACCATGTACAACACCTGGACCCCCAACACTTTAAGGTGTGCGTGATGATGCACAGCTGTATAACAACTTCTGCACTATTGTAGCAGGCATACATGTATGTACTGTATACAATGTATGGTTTCATGGCTGAGACCAAAGCCCTACCCCAGGCCCACTCCACGGGGCGCCCCCTGGTCACCATGTACAACACCTGGACCCCCAACACTTTAAGGTGTGCGTGATGATGCACAGCTGTATAACAACTTCTGCACTATTGTAGCAGGCATACATGTATGTACTGTATACAATGTATGGTTTCATGGCTGAGACCAAAGCCCTACCCCAGGCCCACTCCACGGGGCGCCCCCTGGTCACCATGTACATCACTTGGACCCCCAACACTTTAAGGTGTGCGTGATGATGCACAGCTGTATAACAACTTCTGCACTATTGTAGCAGGCATACATGTATGTACTGTATACAATGTATGGTTTCATGGCTGAGACCAAAGCCCTACCCCAGGCCCACTCCACGGGGCGCCCCCTGGTCACCATGTACAACACCTGGACCCCCAACACTTTAAGGTGTGCGTGATGATGCACAGCTGTATAACAACTTCTGCACTATTGTAGCAGGCATACATGTATGTACTGTATACAATGTATGGTTTCATGGCTGAGACCAAAGCCCTACCCCAGGCCCACTCCACGGGGCGCCCCCTGGTCACCATGTACGACACCTGGACCCCCAACACTTTAAGGTGTGCGTGATGATGCACAGCTGTATAACAACTTCTGCACTATTGTAGCAGGCATACATGTATGTACTGTATACAATGTATGGTTTCATGGCTGAGACCAAAGCCCTACCCCAGGCCCACTCCACGGGGCGCCCCCTGGTCACCATGTACAACACCTGGACCCCCAACACTTTAAGGTGTGCGTGATGATGCACAGCTGTATAACAACTTCTGCACTATTGTAGCAGGCATACATGTATGTACTGTATACAATGTATGGTTTCATGGCTGAGACCAAAGCCCTACCCCAGGCCCACTCCACGGGGCGCCCCCTGGTCACCATGTACAACACCTTGATCCACAACACTTTAAGGTGTGCGTGATGATGCACAGCTGTATAACAACTTCTGCATCAATGTAGCAGGCGTACATGAATGCACTGTATACAATAACTGATTTCATGGCTAAGACGAAACCCGTACCCTTGGCCCACTCCACTGAGCGACCCCTGGTCACCTTCACCATTTACCTGGAACCCCAGCACTTGAAGGTTTGTGTTTAGCACTTTAAGGTTTGTGTTGTAACACTGCTGCAGAACAAGTTATGCATTACTGGACCAGGCATACATGAATGTACTGTATACAATGTATAGTTCCATGGCTGAGACCAAAGCCCTACCCCTGGCCCACTCCACTTTTATTTTGATGCCTCACTTCATGTGGTGCAGGTCATCACGCACTAATCACAGTTATCATTAACATTAATTCCACTCAAATGCCTCACCTACAAATGAGGCTTCGTTCAAATTATGTTTACTTATTTTTTGTAATTTATTTATTTATTCATTCATTCATTGGATTTTGCGCCCCCCCCTCAATGCTGCAGGTGATCAAGCACTACGGAATCCTGGAGCAGGCTGACTACCTCCACTGCATGGCCTACAACAGCAGGGGCAAGCACAGCACAGCACAGTGATCATTCACATTAATTCCACTCAAATGCCTCACCCACAAATGAGGCTTCGTTCAAATTATGTTTACTCATCTTCAGTCATTTATTTATTTATTCATTGGATTTTGCGGCCCCCCTTTGTGTGGTGCAGGTGATCAAGCACTACAGAATCCTGGAGGAGGCCGACTACCTACACTGCATGGCCTACAACAGCAGGGGCAAGCACAGCACAGCACAGTGATCATTCACATTAATTCCACTCAAATGCCTCACCTACAAATGAGGCTTCGTTCAAATTATGTTTACTTATTTTTTGTAATTTATTTATTTATTCATTCATTGGATTTTGCGCCCCCCCCTCAATGCTGCAGGTGATCAAGTACTACGGAATCCTGGAGCAGGCTGACTACCTCCACTGCATGGCCTACAACAGCAGGGGCAAGCACAGCACAGCACAGTGATCATTCACATTAATTCCACTCAAATGCCTCACCCACAAATGAGGCTTCGTTCAAATTATGTTTACTCATCTTCAGTCATTTATTTATTTATTCATTGGATTTTGCGGCCCCCCTTTGTGTGGTGCAGGTGATCAAGCACTACGGAATCCTGGAGGAGGCCGACTACCTACACTGCATGGCCTACAACAGCAGGGGCAAGCACAGCACAGCACAGTGATCATTCACATTAATTCCACTCAAATGCCTCACCTACAAATGAGGCTTCGTTCAAATTATGTTTACTTATTTTTAGTCATTTATTTATTTACTCATTGGATTTTGCGGCCCCCCTTTGTGTGCTGCAGGTGATCAAGCACTACGGAATCCTGGAGGAGGCCGACTACCTCCACTGCATGGCCTACGACAGCAGGGGCAAGCACAGCACAATACAATTCGCCAAGACCGGCATCGAACTCGCCCAAAGCACCTTCGGCGAAGATGCTGCCAAGTTCACCTTAGGTGTACCCTTCTACGGAAGGAACACCAACACGATGGAGGCTCACAACTTCTACGACCTCATGCCCCTCATCCGCAACAACAAGGACAACGAGGTGATTCCCTCCCACACACCCCCACCCCCACCCCCCCACCCCCACCCCACACACACACACCCAAACACACACACACACCCAAATACACCCAAACACAAACACACACAAACACAAACACAAACACGATGGAGGCTCACAACTTCTACGACCTCATGCCCCTCATCCGTAACAACAAGGACAACGAGGTGATTCCCCCCCCCCCCCCCCCCCCCCCCCACACACACACACACACACACAAACACACACCGTGGAGGCTCACAACTTCTACGACCTCATGCCCCTCATCCGCAACAACAAGGACAACGAGGTGATTCCCCCCCCCCCCACCCCCACCCCCACCCCACTCACAAACACACACACGATGGAGGCTCAGAACTTCTACGACCTCATGCCCCTCATCCGCAACAACAAGGACAACGAGGTGATTCCTCCCCCCCCCCCCCCCCCCCACACACACACACACACAAGCACCCCCCCCACACACCACCACACACACACACAAGCACACACCGTGGAGGCTCACAACTTCTACGAACTGATGCCCCTCATCCGCAACAACAAGGACAATGAGGTGATTCGCCCCCCACCCCGCCCCCACCCCCCCCCCCCTCCACAAACACACACACTCCCTAACACACACACACACACAAACTCACACACACACACACAAACACAAACTTACACACCATGGAGGCTCACAACTTCTTCGACCTCATGCCCCTCATCCGCAACAACAAGGACAATGAGGTGATTCGCCCCCCCCCCCCCCCCCCCCCCCCCCTCCACAAACACACACACACCCTAACACACACACACAACACACAAACACACACAAACACACCCACACCCACACACAAACACACACACGATGGAGGCTCACAACTTCTTCGACCTCATGCCCCTCATCCGCAACAACAAGGACAACGAGGTGATTCCCCCCCCCCCCCCCCCCCCCCCCCCCCCCACACACACACACACCCTAACACACACACCCAAACACACCCAAACACACCCAAACACACACCCAAACACACACACGATGGAGGCTCACAACTTCTTCGACCTCATGCCCCTCATCCGCAACAACAAGGACAACGAGGTGATCCCCCCCCCCCCCCCCCCCCCCCCCCCCCCCTCCACACACACACACACAACCTAACACACACACACACACACAAACTCACACACACACACAAACACAAACTTACACACCATGGAGGCTCAAAACTTCTTCGACCTCATGCCCCTCATCCGCAACAACAAGGACAACGAGGTGATCCACTCCTCCTCCCCCCCCCCCCCCCCCCCCCCCCCCCCTACACACACACTGCATGGGACACCCTGACCCAGCTTCCTCACAACACACACACACACCATGGAGGCGCACAACTTCTATGACCTGATGCCCCTCAACCGCAACAACTAAGACAACAAGGTGATTCATCCGTCCCTTTATCTCTTATTTGTAACCCCCCACCCCCTACCCCCACCCCCACACACACACACAAACGCACACACAAACACACACACATCTTCTACGACCTGACGCCCCTCATCCGCAACAAGGACAATGAGGTGATTCATCCGCCCCGTTATCTCTAAGTTATCTCTTATTTGTTACCCCCCCCCCACACCCCACCCCACACCCCCAAAACGCACACACACACACCATGGGGGCACATAACTTGTGCGAGCTGAAGCCCCTCATCCGGAACAACAAAGACAACGAGGTGATTCATCCGCCCCTTTATATCTTATTTGTTACACACACACACACACACGCACACACATGCACACAAGCACACACACAAGCACACAAGCACACACACACATGCACACAAGTAAACTCACACACACAAGCTCACACTCAAGCACACACATGCACACAAGCACACACGCAAGCACACAAGCACACACACACACATGCACACAAGTAAACACACACACAAGCACACACACGCACACAAGCACACACACAAGCACACACACATGCACACAAGCAAACACACACACACACAAGCTCACACTCAAGCACACACGCGCACACAAGCACACACACGCATACTCAGGCACACACACGCACACAAGCACACACACACGCACACACACGCACATACACAAACACACACGCACACGCACACAAGCTCTCTCACACACACACGCACACACACGCACACCGGCACACACGCACACACAAACACACACAAACTCACACACACACAAACACACAAACACACACACGCAAACACACACACAAACACACACACAAACATCCCCCCCCCCCCCCCCCCCCCACACACACACACACACACACACAAGCAAACATACACACGCAAACACACAAACACACACATGCAAACACACACACAAACACACGCAAAACACACACACAAGCAAACACACAAACACACAAACACACACTCACCCCCCCCCCCCCCCCCCCCCCCCCCCCACACACACACACCCTGCACGCACGCAGGTGAACGGCGTGTTCTACAACTCGCAGAAGACCTTGAAGAAGAAGACTGAGTTGGCCATAGCTGGCGGCCTTGGAGGGGTGATGATCTGGGAGCTGGGTCAAGATGTGCAACCCTTCGATAAACCACAGAGCTTGATGCATGGTATATATAATGCTGTGAGCAAAACGGCGAAGGCTGTGACTACTGCAGGGGCCAAGGAGGAGCTTTGAGCTGGGAGCTGGGTCAAGATGTGCGTCCCTTTTATAAACTGTGCAAGATTTCTAGCCCTTCGATAATTTGAATTTAATTTGAAGTTGAAGTGTTACATGGTTCTGGCTGTGCCAAGGTGTGCAGCCCTTCGATAATTTGAATTTAAATTTGAAGTGTTACATGGTTCTGTCTAGGCCAACATGTGCAACCTTTCAATAAACCACAGAGCTTGATGCATGGTATATATAATGCTGTGGGCAAGAAGGCGAATGGGGGGAGTACTGCAGGGGCCAAGGAGGAGCTTTGGCCTGGGAGCTGGGTCAAGATGTATGCCCCTTCTACAAAGTGTGCAAGATGTGATGCCCTCCATATTTTTTTTAATGTGAATTTTAATTTGAAGTGTTATATGGTTCTGTCTGGTCCAAGATGTGCAGCCCTTCGATAGTTTGAATATTAATTTGAAGTGTTACATGGTTCTGTCTGGGCCAAGGTGTGCAGCATTTTGACAAGCCACATAGCCTGATGCATGGCATCGGCACTGCTGTTAGCAAGAAGGCAAAGGGGGGGAGTGCTGCAGGGGCCAAGGTGGAGCATTGAGCTGGGAGATAGGCCGAGATGCGCCCTTCGATAAGCTGTGCAGATTTGCTGCCCTTCGATAATTTTGATTTGAATTTGTAAGTGTTACATGGTTCTGTCTGGGCCAAGGTGTGCAGCCCTTCGATAATTTGGATTTGAATTTGAAGTGTTACATGGTTCTGTCTGGGCCAAGGTGTGCAGTCCTTCAACAATTTGGATTTGAATTTGAAGTGTTACATGGTTCTGTCTGGTCCAAGGTGTGCAGCCCTTCGACAAACCACTAATTTGTTGGGGTTCAGTTCTCCAGTGCTTGTTCCTTAAACTGCCTCTCCTATTATTAAGGTTGGACAAGTCCCCTTAGCACATTTGGCTACCCCTAGACTGTATATACATACCGGTACGGTGACTATAGCTAGCTCCGGCTTACGCTATGGTGTCCTTAACTTCACGTCCTGTGAATAACGGTATTACACGGATGTAACAATTTCAATTTCAATTTCAATACATACCGGTACTATAATTGACATCGGAACATAGTCTACTAATGTGGATAAATAAATAAATAGTACGCCTTGTATAGGCGTGAGGTTCAGGGGGCCAGCAAGTTTGCTTTTACTGGAGCCAAACACCAATCCAATGTGGCTATTTTAGAGATCTGATAAATAGTTAGCGTAATATGGGCAGAATATTAAGCTGCCCCCCCCCCCCCACACACACACACACCCCCGCCCCCCACCCCCCCACACACACACAAATGAGATAATAATCCGGTAATAATCGTACAATTATATTATCATCCCAGCTGAGATGATGATTTAATTAGATTATATAATTAAATTATCACTGTAGCACAAACTCAGGGCACCCGTCGGTTAAACGATTGTTTGGGGTTCAGTTCATCAGTGCTTTTTCTTTTTAAGCCCTTCCTATACGGTTGGGCAAGTCCCTTTAGCCTATTTGACCTACCCCGGTACTGTAACATACATACATACATACATACATACAAACACACACACCCTCTACTTTGCAGCCCAGCCCCAGGGTGCGAGGGGGCAATGATGGTATGATGGTACGTGGGGGTTGCAAATTAGGAGAGGAGAGGATGTCGTTACATACTCAGCAAAACGATGCTGAGACTGTACAGCGCCGGATCAGCTGGACAGGTTTATTACAGTGAGAGTTTGGGCAACATTCACCTCAGAACCTTGTCCAGGAGGAAATCTCCAAATAGAGAATGAGTACCGTAAGCACATAACAGGGCTAGATGAAAAAACAGAGTGAGCTACATAAGGCATGGAGATCAAGCATGGAGCAAATAAAGCGAAATAAATGTCAATTTTAGAAAGTCAAAATGTGTCCATGGCCTAATTAGCGAGATTCCACAATTAAATGAAACAAGAAAAAGGCAGGTAATATGCACCATAAAAACAAGGAGAGAGTCGTACAGTTCTGTATTGGCAGCCTATTAACCCCCTGTCCGAAAGCAAACACAGAACACAAAGACACATTTTGGCCTGGGGTGACTCTTGGTGACTAGATGAGTCCGTCGCCCACCCACACCCGCCCACCTGCCCCACGTGATCTATCGTGGGCCGGTGGACCTTTCGAATCCGTCCGGGACAGCGTGCATCGCGTGGTCAGAGGCCCAGCCATTCCACGAGCTCAAGCACTACCTGACAGTTCTCCTGGCAAGAACTGTATCTATCGAACGACGAAGGCAGTAAAATTGGGAGAATCAGCAGTAGGCGCCCGTGCAGTCCATCCGCCCCGTTGCAGCAGGCTGGCAGACAGCTGGTCAGGTCCGCGGTCGAGCGTCACAGGTCGCACGCCCGATGCCCAGAATTGGGAATCGGTCCGTTGTATCGATCGCAGCTGTCCAGTCCCCGACCGACATCCCCGGTAAGTGTATGCTTTTGTTTGGTTGGAGTGTGTGTGTGGGGTTGGGGTTGGGTTGGGGTTGGGGTTGGGGTTGGGGTTGGGGTTGGGGTTGGGTTGGGGTTGGGGTTGGGGGTTGGGGTTGGGGTTGGGGTTGGGGTTGGGGTTGGGGTTGGGGGTTGGGTTGGGGTTGGGGTTGGGTTGGGGTTGGGGTTGGGTTGGGGTTGGGTGGGGTTTGGGTTGGGGTTGGGGTTTGGGGTTGGGGTTGGGGTTGGGGTTGGGGTTGGGGTTGGGGTTGGGGTTGGGGTTGGGGTTGGGGTTGGGGTTGCGGTTGGGGTTTGGGGTTGGGGTGGGGTTGGGGTTTGGGGTTGGGGGTTGGGGTTGGGGTTGGGGGTTGGGGTTGGGGTTGGGGTTGGGGGTGGGGTGGGTTGGGGTTGGGGGTGGGGGTTGGGGTTGGGGGTGCGGGGTTGAGGGTGGGGTGGGGGTGGGGGTGAGGGTGGGGTGGGGTGGGGGTGGGGGGGGTGAGGGGGGTGGGTGGAGTGGGGTGGGGTGGAGTGGGTTTGGGTGGGTTGGGTTGGGTTGGGTTGGGTGGGGTGGGGTGGGTGGGGGGTAGGGTTAGGGTTAGGGGTAGAATGTTGTGTGTTCTGTAGATAAGACTGCAGACTCAATACTATTTACAAGAGCGAAAATAGTAACTCGCAGCAGTGCGAGACATTAGAGGAGATAGCAAGCAGTACATAAGCAGGACATCCTAGTACTGCATAGCGGCGCTCGTGGCCATACCTAACCTCAGTGCTGTGCTGTTCTCGGCACAGGGCCCGCAGGGAACTTAGACCTGTGCGCTCTTTGCCTACTCTGAATCCGACATATAAGTCGGAATATAACATCCCCCCCACTGCCTGAAATTCTTGTGCTTCAAGAATCACAGGAATTACTGAAAATAATTCAGCAAATAATTCAGCCCTCCTCAGGTTTCTTTCCAACTTTTTACTCAGACCTCCAAATGACATTCTGAGACCACCCTTGAGTAGGCCTTGGTAAGGGCAGTCCATAGGCACCACTTTGGACCTTGTGCAATAAGTATCTACCTCTTGGGCGGGTGGGTGGGTGAATATAGTCAGCCCTCCTCAGTTTTGTTTCTAACTTTTTACTCAGACCTCAAAATGACATTCTGAGACCACCCATGAGTAGGCCTTGGCGAAGGCAGTCCATTGGCACCACTTTGGGCCTTCTGCAATAAGTATCTACCCCTCAGGTGGGTGAATGGGGTCAGCCCTCCTCAGGTTCTCCCCCCTGCGAAGGCTAAGGGTGACTACAGTACTTGGGAAACCCTAAGGGGGTTTAAAAACTGAATTTTGACTATCAGACGATCCCTGTGGGGGAATTCCGAGGATGCCATTATGTGCGCTATACTGTAAACCCCCACAATCCATATCTAAGTTTTTCAAAAAGGGGGTATTTCGATTTAAATGGGGGATGGGGGTGGGGGGTGGGGGTCAACCTTCGTCAGGTTTTTTTAGGGATAGGTGTCCCGGAGGTGTCCCCCCCTATTTTGTTTTCATGCTCCCGCCAGGTGGAATGATAATGTGAGGTACTTCCATTATCATCTTTAGAGTACATATGTAGACTGGACAGTTGAATAGACAGTTGCTGTATAGGGAGCTATGATAGGGAGGGCAGAGGTACCAATCAATGTTCATACGAGGCAGAGAATCTCAGAGGATGGTAATCCTGGAGGCTGTACATGGGGCAGTACAGGGATTAATGCCTACAGAGATCTAGTCCTACTCTAGAGGCCCATGGTGCCAGAAGGCATGGCCACTAAGTGCCATGGGAAGGGTAGCCGTCGAGGGTCAGTTGCTTGGTAATCCTGGACAGGAAAGTATCAAAGCTCATGCTCAAAGTCGGCAGGCATCAGCTGCTGGGTCTGGCAGGAAGGTGCCAGTTACTGAAGGCCTGCTAGGAGCTGCTAGGAGCTTCAGGGAAGCTGTAGGTGTTGACGGCCTGCTAGGAGATGCAAGGATCCATGCAGCTCCCTAGCATCGCCAAGTTCCATGCAGCTTCCATGCAGCTTCCTAGCATCGCCAAGTTGACCTGCAGCTACCTGCAGCTACCTGGCAGCTGCCTGGCAGCTTCCCTGCAGCTCCTGCATCTCCTAGCAGGCCGTCAACACCTACAGCTTCCCTGAAGCTCCTAGCAGCTCCTAGCAGGCCTTCAGTAACTGGCACCTCCCTGCCAGACCCAGCAGCTGATGCCTGCCGACTTTGAGCATGAGCTTTGATACTTTCCTGTCCAGGATTACCAAGCAACTGACCCTCGACGGCTACCCTTCCCATGGCACTTAGTGGCCATGCCTTCTGGCACCATGGGCCTCTAGAGTAGGACTAGATCTCTGTAGGCATTAATCCCTGTACTGCCCCATGTACAGCCTCCAGGATTACCATCCTCTGAGATTCTCTGCCTCGTATGAACATTGATTGGTACCTCTGCCCTCCCTATCATAGCTCCCTATACAGCAACTGGTGGCAAGCCTGATGCCATCCATCGCATCAAGGTAAGAGATAGCAAGTCTCAATATGTATATACAAAAGTTGATACATAATGCACTTGCTAGAGTTGCGGCAAGCCTGATGCCATCCGTCGCATCAAGGTAAGAGATAGCAAGTCTGAATATACAAAAGTTGATGCACAATGCACTTGCATACCTGCCAGAGTGGTGGCAAGCCTGATCCATCCCGTCGCCTTAAAAAATGTAAGAGATAGCAGTCTGAATATACACCAAGTTTGATGTAACAATGCCTTGCATACCGCCAGAGGGTGGCAAGCGGATGCCATCCGTCCATCAAGGTAGAAGATGCAAGATCTGAATATCAAAAGTTTGATGCACAATGCACTTGCATACCTGCCCAGATGGTGCAAGTCCCAATGCCATCCGTCGCATCAAGGTAAGAGATAGCAAGTCTGAATATACAAAAGTTGATGCACAATGCACTTGCATACCTGCCAGAGTGGTGGCAAGCCCAATGCCATCTGTCGCATCAAGGTAAGAGATAGCAAGTCTGAATATACAAAAGTTGATGCACAATGCACTTGCATACCTGCCAGAGTGGTGGCAAGCCTGATGCCATCCGTCGCATCAAGGTAAGAGATAGCAAGTCTCAATATGTATATACAAAAGTTGATACATAATGCACCTGCTAGAGTGGCGGCAAGCCTGATGCCATCCGTCGCATCAAGGTAAGAGATAGCAGTCTGAGATACAAAGTTGTGCACAATGCCTTGGCATACCTGCCAGAGTGGTGGCAAGCCTGATGCCATCCGTCGCATCAAGGTAAGAGATAGCAAGTCTGAATATACAAAAGTTGATGCACAATGCACTCGCATCCTTCAAAAAAAAAAGAAAAACAAAAAAATACCTCCCCACCCTCCCCTCCCACCCCCCCCCCGAGTGGTGGCAAGTCCTGATCCATCCGCCTCGCATCAGGTAAGAGATAGCAAGTCTGAATATACAAAAGTGATGCTACAAATGACCACTTGCATACCTGCCAGAGGGGTGCAAGCCTGATGTCCATCCGTCGCATCAAGGTAAGAGATAGCAAGTCTGAAATATACAAAAAGTTTGAGCACAATGCAATCTAGAATACCTGCCCCAGATGGTGGCAGAGCCCAATGCCCATCCCGTTCGCATCAAGGTAAGAGAATAGCAATGTCTGAATATACAAAAGCTTGATGCACAATGCACATGCCATACCTGCCATGAAGTGGTGGGCCAAGCCCCAATTGCCATCTGTCGCATCAAGGTAAGAGATAGCAAGTCTGAATATACAAAAGTTGATGCACAATGCACTTGCATACCTGCCAGAGTGGTGGCAAGCCTGATGCCATCCGTCGCATCAAGGTAAGAGATAGCAAGTCTCAATATGTATATACAAAAGTTGATACATAATGCACCTGCTAGAGTGGCGGCAAGCCTGATGCCATCCGTCGCATCAAGGTAAGAGATAGCAAGTCTGAATATACAAAAGTTGATGCACAATGCACTTGCATACCTGCCAGAGTGGTGGCAAGCCTGATGCCATCCGTCGCATCAAGGTAAGAGATAGCAAGTCTGAATATACAAAAGTTGATGCACAATGCACTTGCATACCTGCCAGAGTGGTGGCAAGCCTGATGCCATCCGTCGCATCAAGGTAAGAGATAGCAAGTCTGAATATACAAAAGTTGATGCACAATGCACTTGCATACCTGCCAGAGTGGTGGCAAGCCTGATGCCATCCGTCGCATCAAGGTAAGAGATAGCAAGTCTGAATATACAAAAGTTGATGCACAATGCACTTGCATACCTGCCAGAGTGGTGGCAAGCCCAATGCCATCCGTCGCATCAAGGTAAGAGATAGCAAGTCTGAATATACAAAAGTTTTTGAAAATGCCATGCAAGTTGCATCCTGGCGAGTGGTTGCAAGCCCCATGCCATCCTGTCGCATCAAGTAAGAGATGACAAGTCTGAATTATACAAAGTTGATGCACAATGACTGCAACCTTCAGAGTGGTGGCAAGCCTGATCCATCCGTCGCATCCAGGTAGGAGATAGCAAGTCCTTAAATATACAAACTTTGATGCACAATGCCTTGCCTACTGCCCGGTTGTGGCCAGCCCAATGCACTGTCGCATCAAGGTAAGAGATAGCAAGTCTCAATATACAAAAGTTGATGCACATGCCTTGCATCCCCTGCCAGAGTGGTGGCAAGCCGATGCCATCCGCGCATCAAGGTAAGAGATATCAGTCTGATAGACAAAAGTTGATGCCAATCACTTCAGCATCCTGCTATAGTGTTGGCACCTGATGCCATCCGTCGCATCAAGGGTAAGAGATAGCAGTCTGAATATACAAAAGTTTATGCACAATCACTCGCTACCTGGCCAGAGTGGTGGCGAGCGCCCCAATGCCATCCGGTCGCATCAAGGTAAGAGAAGCAATTCTCAATATTAAATATACCAAATTTGATACATAATGCACTTGCTAGTGGCGGCAACCTGACTGCCTCCGTCGCATCTAGGTTAAGAATAGCAAGTCTGATATACAAAATTGATGCACATGCCTTGCATCCCTGCCGGGTTGGTGCAGCCTGTGCCATCCGTCGCATCAAGTAACGAGATTAGCAGTCTGATAACAAAAGTTTGATGCACATGCCTTGCATACCTGCCAGAGTGGTGGCAAGCCTGATGCCTATCCGTCTCATCAGTACGAGATGCAAGTATTGTTTATATAGAAGATTATATGTATGGACTTGTATAAACCTGCCAGATCGACGCAAGCCCATCCATCTTCTCATCCAATGTCAGTGGTAACATGTATTGTGATATAGAAGATGATATGTGATGGACTTGTATACCTGCCAGAGCGACGGCAAGCCCAATGCCATCTGTCTCATCAAGGTCAGTGGTAACAAGTATTGTGATATAGAAGATGATATGTGATGGACTTGTATACCTGCCAGAGCGACGGCAAGCCCAATGCCATCTGTCTCATCAAGGTCAGTGGTAACAAGTATTGTGATATAGAAGATAATATGTGATGGACTTGTATACCTGCCAGAGCGACGGCAAGCCCAATGCCATCCGTCTCATCAAGGTCAGTGGTAACAAGTCTCAAAATGCATATACAAAAGATGATACGTGATTCATGTGTTGACCTCACACAGTGGTGGCAAGCCTGATGCCATCCGTCACATCAAGGTACGTGATAGCAAGCCTCAATATGTATATACAAAAGTTGAAGCATAATGCACTTGCGAGAGTGGTGGCAAGCCTGATGCCATCCATCTGTAACATCAAGGAAAGGGATAGCAAGTTTCAATATACAAAAGTTGAGACATAATGCACTTGTTTATATGTCAGAGTGGTGGCAAGCCTGATACCATCCGTCAAATCAAGTTACGCGGTAGCAAGTATTGCAATTTCAGCAAGTTTGCAGTATGCACAAGTTTATCGATTATTTAGTTTTTCACCTCACACAGTGGTGGCAAGCCAAATGCCATCTGTCACATCAAGGTAAGGGATAGCAAGTATCAAAATGCACATACAAAAGATGATACGTGATTCATGTGTTTACATGCCAGACTGGTGGCAAGCCCAATGCCATCTGTCACATCAAGGGACATGACAGGACATATCAATATATGATATACAAGAGATGATATGTGATGTACTTGTGTACCTGCCAGACTGGTGGCAAGCCCAATGCCATCCGTCACATCAAGAGACGTGATAGCAAGTCTCAATATGTACATACACAAGAGGACCTCATCTTGACGGGTGCTCCCGTCAAATTAAAGCGTTACATTTTGCTGTCAGTGTGGTAATCGTGCACACATATAACGTGTATACACCGTCTCACACGCTGCTCAACGATATTTTATTAAAATCGTTCAAATCATTCCATGTATGCTGTTGTGTTTTTTATTTAAATCGTTCAAATCATTCCATGTATGTATCTTTGCAGGAAACATTTGACCTGGAGACTGTAGTTATGGTGGGAGATGGTGCGACTGACCTGGAGGCTCGTTTGGAAGGCGCTGCTGACGTGTTCATTGGGTGAGTGAGACGTGGATGGTGCCAACAGGGAATATCCGCTTAGCATGTTCCCTGGTATTGCATGCATGGGTATTGCATTGAGGCTTGTTTGGAAGGTGCTGCTGGCGTGTCCATTGGGTGAGTGTGATGTGGCTGGTGCCAACAGGGAACATCCGCTTAGCATGCTCCCTGGTATTGCATGCATGGGTATTGCATTGAGGCTTGTTTGGAAGGTGCTGCTGACGTGTCCATTGGGTGAGTGTGATGTGGCTGGTGCCAACAGGGAACATCCGCTTAGCATGCTCCCTGGTATTGCATGCATGGGTATTGCATTGAGGCTTGTTTGGAAGGTGCTGCTGGCGGTGTCCATTGGGTGAGTGTGATGTGGCTGGTGCCAACAGGGGAACATCCGCTTAGCATGCCTCCCTGGTATTGCATGCATGGGTATTGCATCGAGGCCTTGTTTGGAAGGTGCTGCTGGCGTTGTCCATTGGGTGAGTGTGATGTGGCTGGGTGCCAACAGAGAACATCCGCTTAGCATGCTCCCTGGTATTGCATGCATGTGTATTGCATTGAGGCTTGTTTGGAAGGTGCTGCTGGCGTGTCCATTGGGTGAGTGTGATGTGGCTTGGTGCCAACAGGGAACATCCGCTTAGCATGCTCCCTGGTATTGCAATGCATGGGTATTGCATTGAGGCTTGTTTGGAAGGTGCTGCTGGCGTGTCCATTGGGTGAGTGTGATGTGGCTGGTGCCAACAGGGAACATCCGCTTAGCATGCTCCCTGGTATTGCATGCATGGGTATTGCATTGAGGCTTGTTTGGAAGGTGCTGCTGGCGTGTCCATTGGGTGAGTGTGATGTGGCTGGTGCCAACAGGGAACATCCGCTTAGCATGCTCACTGGTATTGCATGCATGGGTATTGCATTGAGGCTTGTTTGGAAGGTGCTGCTGGCGTGTCATTGGGTGAGTGTGATGTGGCTGGTGCCAACAGGGAACATCCGCTTGCATGCTCCCCTGGTATTGCATGCATGGGTATTGCATTGAGGCTTGTTTGGAAGGTGCTGCTGGCGTGTCCATTGGGTGAGTGTGATGTGGCTGGTGCCAACAGGGAACATCCGCTTAGCATGCTCCCTGGTATTGCATGCATGGGTATTGCATCGAGGCTTGTTTGGAAGGTGCTGCTGGCGTGTCCATTGGGTGAGTGTGATGTGGCTGGTGCCAACAGGGAACATCCGCTTAGCATGCTCCCTGGTATTGCATGCATGGGTATTGCATTGAGGCTTGTTTGGAAGGTGCTGCTGGCGTGTCCATTGGGTGAGTGTGATGTGGCTGGTGCCAACAGGGAACATCCGCTTAGCATGCTCCCTGGTATTGCATGCATGGGTATTGCATCGAGGCTTGTTTGGAAGGTGCTGCTGGCGTGTCCATTGGGTGAGTGTGATGTGGCTGGTGCCAACAGGGAACATCCGCTTAGCATGCTCCCTGGTATTGCATGCATGGGTATTGCATTGAGGCTTGTTTGGAAGGTGCTGCTGGCGTGTCCATTGGGTGAGTGTGATGTGGCTGGTGCCAACAGGGAACATCCGCTTAGCATGTTCCCTGGCTCCTGTGGGTATCGCCCTTGGGGACTTGAAATTGGAAGACGGTGAGCAGCCCAGAGTTGGCTGAGCATGTCCTCAGGCGTGTCACAAGCGACACTGAATTTGCGATGATTGCAGGGATATTCTTTTCCGCTATATATGTAGCGATCGCTAGTTTTGACCCCGTTTTGGAGAAATTATCGCTATAAAAAAGTTTTAAAAAAAGTGTTTTTTGTTTTGCCCCAAATGGCCCCAAAAAGCTACAAAAAGCTACAAAAAACACTAGAAAGCTGACCCTGGAGGAGGCCTAGAACCATTAAGTTAGAAAAACCCCACTTTCAGATTTGAAAAAAAAAAACTGAAAAGGGGGTCTTCTGGTTGCAATCAGGGATTTGGTGTCTTTCAAGGTAAACTCCTGGTAGCGATTTGGATAGGCGGCCTGGGGGATTCAGGGGGCGGGGCCGAGATTCGAGTCTCATTGTGGTGGAAGGTTGGGCCAAAACAGGGTCCCAGGTAGCGATCGCTACTGGTAGCGGGGGGATAAGTTACGAGTGCAGCACACTCCCGAGCACATGATTTGGCCACATGGTTGTAGACAGGGTCGTTCACAACAAATAGGCCCAAATCACACAAACTTTTGAGTATCACTACGTGTTTCCACGCAAACTTTTGAGTATCACTACGTGTTTCCACGCAAACTTTTGAGTATCACTACGTGTTTTCACACAAACTTTTGAGTATCACTACGTGTTTTCACACAAACTTTTGAGTATCACTACGTGTTTTCACACAAACTTTTGAGTATCACTACGTGTTTTCACACAAACTTTTGAGTATCACTACGTGTTTTCACACAAACTTTTGAGTATCACTAAGTGTTTTCACGCAAACTTTTGAGTATCACTACGTGTTTTCACGCAAACTTTTGAGTATCACTACATGTTTTCACACACCATTTAGTGGGGATTAAATGTCTTTTGGCGACCCCCTTTCTGGTGAGCGAGAACCCCCGGGTACATCCTGTTGTCCGCCTGTGCAACCGATCGACCGACCGACCAATGGACTGACCGTTTGCCTACATATACAGTTACACACATGCTCAAGTGGCATGCCATGTGCCTAGCCCTCTGTCACACACACACAAACACACACCACAGACAAATAAATACGCACTCCCTTAAACACACTAAATTCCATCCGTTCCCTATCTCTGTACCCGTTACACCAACGCGGAGGGTGAATGCACTGTGCCCCCTCTCCCCACATACACCTACCAGGTGAACACGTTGGCATAATGGATTGGTTACCGAGAAAAAGTAATGAGAACGCTTATTGGGACATGATATTAAGGGGGATAGAGAACAGGCTGCTTTTTTACCTGGACAAAGCTACCATGGCGGTCGACCACGCACACTAAAGCGCACCTGTAGGGATTCGAACCCCGCACCATCTTGTTTCTTTGAGCTCTACCATTGAGTCATTCGTCGAAACAGCCATAGGACTGTAACAAGCATGCATTTGTATCCTCTAGCTTACACATTTACATGCATACAGCTTGTTTCACTACTACCTCCCCAAATGAGGCCATAGGACTGTAACAAGCATTCATTTGTATCATCTAGCACACACCTTTACATGCATACAGCTTGTCCCACTACTACCTCCCCAAATGAGGATACCGATAAGTAAATGCTTTTTGGCGCAGCCCCCCTTAAAAGGGGCGGGGGAGCCGCCAGGGTCACTGCGTTGTCCGTCAGACCACAAGAAACAAGAACCCCTAGCCCTAATCTTCTCGTAAATCCTGGCTTCGATCCCATTGCCACCTGTCGCTCTGATAGCCAACACTTATCCATTGTTTGTTTTTTCAAATATAAAAGTGGGTTTTTCCTAGCTTTATGGTTGTAGGCCACCTCCAGGGACAGCGTTTTAGTGCTTTCCATAGCTTTTTATAGCTTATTGTAGCTTTTTGAGGCCCTTGAGGTCACACAAAAAAAACTTCTTTTGTAGTGATAATTTATTTGAAACGGGGTCAAAACTAGCGATCGCTACATATAGCGGAAATAAAAATACCTGCACAGAACGGCAACTAAAATTAGTGCTTGAAAATAGTAAGCAATATTATTCCAGTGTTACAATAATATAGGTTTTTCAAATAAATTCAAATTCTGGTGAGACGGCTTGTCTGTCAAATATTATCTTACATTCACTAATATTATTCATTCACCTACATTAACTAACCTAGTCTTTCCCTACACATGTGTGTATGTAAATGCACGCTTACTTACCCTTTCATTGTTCACCATGCACAGGTATGGTGGGGCAGCTGTGCGAGCCAATGTTGCGGCCAAAGCTGACTGGTATGTCTTCGACTTCCATAGGGTGGTGGATGCCTTAAAGTAGAGATGCACAAGGAAAACTACGGGTGGATCGCTTCCGCCCTAAGCTACCCCGTAGCACGAACTCAGGGCCCCCGTCGTTTGAACGATTGTTTGGGGCTCAGTTCATCGGTGCTTTTTATTTTTAAGCCCTTCCAACACGGTTGGTCCCTAAAGCCTATTTGGCCTACCCTTGGACTGTCACATACATACATAACATACAAGCTACCCCGTGCGATACCCCCTGAATGCAGGGAGCATAATCAGTATATATAAAGTTGGGCGTGGAGGGTATAGCGTGTGGTCGACCCCTTTTGGCCTAGCCGCTTGGGGTTTTGGTTCCATATCTTGCCGACCTGTCGCTCAGGTGGCAGCCTGTCTGGGATCTCGATTTATCGAGACCTGTCGCTGACGTGGCCACGGGGGTGGTCCGCCCGTCGGACGACGGGCTCAGATGCTAGTCAGTATATATAATAGCGCGTTGTCCGTGATATGGTTGAGCCTTTGGGGCCCAGGCAGTTAGGCTTTTGGTTTCAGTGGTTTCGGATCTCGATTTTTTGACACCTGTCGCTGACACCTGTCGCCACGGGGGTGGTTATCCCGTCGGAACGACGGGCTCAGATGCTAGTAGAATTAATAAGCCGATGACCAAGTACGGTATATAAAGTATTCACATGGATGATGCAACTAGTGCTGCCTGGCAACCTCCTGTGCGAGCCCCCTGTGTCCAGAGGCACTGTTTGGTTGAGAGAGAGAGAGACAGCGGAACAGAGCTTGATGGCATATTTATTTCTTCACGATCCATCAGCCTCCACGAGTCCACGCTGCTCGCACTCAGCAGGGGCTAATACTCCTCGATCCAGTCTCCAGAGCATGGAATGTAATCATGATGAAACTGGCATTTCCTCCCAACCTCTCGTTCGTCCTCTCTTGACCAGAGGGCACTGTTTGGTTAAAAAGGGGAATTTACATGGGATACCAAATGTGATACGGAACGAACCATGAGTCCATGGCGTGGCTTAAGGTGCCACAGAAACTTGGCTTTTACTCACCTGGTGGCTTTTACTGTGGTGGAAGCCAATTTGCAGCAGCGACGGCGAGCTGAGCTGTCGCTGTCAGAAGCTTCATACTTCCTTCTCAAATTACGTCTGTACATCGGATCGTACATCTTGAAACTAAGCTTCGAATTCATTCGCACGCGCGGATGCTCTTCTGGAGCTGCTGTCTAGACCAGCGACCCTGCGCATCACGCATCCCTCCATATTGGCTAGGAGCTTGACATACTGACACGGGTTCATTGAGTCAACGACTCTGACTTTCTTACTTGCAACCCATTTCGTCCACCTTTTTCTCATTCGCTGCAGCTCCTTAAGCCACGCCACTTTGCGTTCCTTTCCTTTCCTCTTCATTTCTAAGTTAAGACGCGTTCGTGGTCTGGCTACGCCTCTCCCTCCTGGCACGTGTCTGGTGCCTTCATCCCCGCCTTCGAGAGCCTCCTTCCAACCTTCCTGCCCTTCAGCCAGGCCGCTGTGCCTTTCCTCCTTGCTTTCCAACTTCCCTAGAAGCGAGGAAGCATCAACGTCGAAATGTCCGCTTCTCCTGGGGTGCCTCCTGATGGGGACGAATCAACTGCTGCTGCTTCGATAGTAGACTACCCAGCCATTGAGGAGATGGACCCAAGCTTAGGTGTGCCCTGGGAGAATAGGGACAAAGAGACCATGGATAAGCTGTTACATGTGGAATAGGCTGTAGCATGGCAGCATGTGCATGGCAGAAGGGAGGGATGACTGGGAGGAGGTAGATGAGGGCTGCGTTGTGGCACGTACAATCGGCTGCAGCATGTCAGCATGTGCATGGAAGTCCCAATATGAGGTGGAAAGGGGCTGAGCTGTAAAATGTGGAATAGGCTGTATGATGATGATGTTCCCGCAGGATACCAGCGTGCGTACGTGGAATGGGCTGTGGCATGTCAGCATGTGCTGAGTAGTGGCATGTCATCATGCGCTTAGCTGTGGCATATCAGCATGTGCATTGGACCCAAGCTATTGCAGGCGGTATAATCTGCATCATGTTTGAAAATATGTAGGTTATGCGTGAAGATGTAGCATGTGTGTGAGGATGACGCTGTTCTAGCTACACCAAGGATACTAGCATGGGAGAAGGGCTTCAGTATATGTGTCAATATATAGCTTGTGTGTAGAGATGTAGCATGGGCGTGAGGATGAAGCTGTTCTGGCTACACCAGCGATGGTAGCGTGGGTGAAGGGCTACAGTACATGTGCCAGTATATAGCTTGTATGCAGAGATGTAGCATGGGTGTGAGGATGAAGCTGTTCTGGCTACACCAACAATTATAGCATGTGTGAAGGGCTGCAGTATATGTGTCAATATAAAGCTTGTGTGTAGAGTTGTAGCATGGGTGTGAGGATGAAGCTGTTCTGGCTACACCAACAATGATAGCATGGGTGAAGGGCTGCAGTATATGTGTCAATATAAAGCTTGTGTGTAGAGTTGTAGCATGGGTGTGAAGATGAAGCTGTTCTGGCTACACCAACAATGATAGCATGAGTGAAGAGCTGCAGTATGTGTGTCAACATATAGCTTGTGTGTAGAGATGTTGCATGGGCGTGTGGGTGAAGCTGTTCTGGCTACACCAACGATGATAGTATGTGTGTCCATATAGCTTGTGGGTAGAGATGTTGCATGGGCGTGCGGGTGAAGCTGTTCTGGCTACACCATCGATGATAGTATGTCTGAAGAGCTGCAGTTTGTGTGCCAACATATAGCTTGTATGTAGAGATGTAGCATTGGCGCGAGGATGACGCTGTTCTGGATAGACTAATTGTAGCTTGCGTGGAAAGATGTAGCACGGACATGTTATTATTTTAACGTTTTTTAATGAATGCATCTGTTATGGATCAATATATTTATATATCTGTTATGGATTAACAGATTTATATATCTGCTATGGATTAATAGTTTTATATATCTGCTATGGATGAATAGATTTACATATCTGATATGGATTAATATATTTATATATCTTCTATGGATTAATAGATTTGTATCTGCTAATGATGCATAACAGCTGACCATTTCAATGAATACCTATTTTCAATTGACCATTTTCAGCGGATACCTATTTTCAGCTTACCATTTCAATCAATAACTATTTAATGAACAATGATTCAATAATACGTAAATATGAATAACCATTCAATGCATAACTAACATATCCATACAATCTAGCAAATGTGTATTTTCATGCATATATTTATATATAAAAAAAATCATATCATAGTATGAGTTGCATGCATCGTCCCATAATGCATGTGCACCAAGCTGTAGGTTGGTGGCGTCCAGCTATATATACCCATGATAGCACGTTTGTGAAGATATAATTAGGGATAGGCAATATGATATCATATGATATCATGTCATCATATGATATCATATGATATCATACAATGCCGGCGGTCTGACTAGGTAACTTTGGCCTACGGCATCATAGCATATGATATTAAATCATATGATATTTGTATGATATCATACTCGTCTTTGGTCAGCATCATATGATTTGCCGGTCCCTAGATATAATGCATTGCATGAGTTAAATATGAAGTCCTATGTTGTGTGTGCAACAAGCTGTAGTGTGAGATGAGGTTCATGATGCTAGCATCCCCATCTATGTGCAGCTTTCACCTATATATGCTTATCATACCATGCATGTGAAGATATGATGCATATAATGAGTTAAATACGAAGTCCCATAATGCATGTGCAGCAAGCTGTAGTTTGAGATCAGGGCAACAATGCTACCATCCCCATATATGTGCAGTTGGCAGCTATATATGCCCTTCATAGCACGCATGTGAAGGAAGCTATAATAGAATGAGTTAAATATGAAGCCCCGTGATGCTTGTGGAGTTACGGGCAGTGTGAGAGCAGCTTCGTGACAACCAACACCCCCATCCCCACCCCTCCTCACCTCACCCTCACCTAACCTCACCCTCACCTAACCTCACCCTCACCTAACCAAATATTAAGTTAAACGCTTAGTCCCATAATGCATGTGCACCACGCCGTAGCGTGAGATGAGCTTCATCATGCTACCATCCCCATCTACGTACAGTTGGCAGCTTCCAACTATATATGCCCATCACAGCACGCATGTGAAAATATAATGCATAGCATGAGTTAAATATGAAGTCCTACAACGCACGTGCAACAAGCTGTCGCGTGATATGAGATTCATGATGCTTGCATGATGTCTTTTGCGATGCTGCCTAGGACTTGTCATGATAATAGCAATTCAGGTCATTGTTTGGTTATGAGGCTGTGAGAAAGATCACCTAGATTGAGTTACATATAGAGTCGTTGCAGGTCGTCGTCAACCGCGATGGTAGCTTGTCCAGTTGAGGTAGGAGACCGCTCCCCACCCGCGTACGACGGCTTCCCTTAACACCACGCCCCATCAGGCGTTATCATTACCTTTCACATGTAGAGTGGGGGGAAGTTCATGACGCTAGCATCCCCATTTGTGTGAAGTTGTCGCCTTCCACTTTCTGTATGCTCATCATAGCACGCATGTGAAGAAATATCACATAGAATGAGTGTAACATATAGTGGAGCTAGGTTCATGACGCTAGCATTCTCATCTGTGTGCACTTGGCAGCTAGATATGCTCATCATAGTCAACGCATTGTGAAGAAATTACACATAAATGAGTGTATAACATACTAGTGGGAGCTAGGTTCATGACGCGAGCATTCTCAGCTGTGTGAAGTTGGCAGCTAGATATGGCTCATCAATAAGCACGCATGTGAAGAAATATCACATAGAATGAGTGGGTAACATATAGTGTGAGCTAGGTTCATGACGCTAGCATTCTCATCTGTGTGAAGTTGGCAGCTAGATATGCTCATCATAGGCACGAATGTGAAAGAAATATCACATAGAATGAGTGTAACATATAGTGGAGCTGAGGTCATACCTAGCATGCTATCATGTTTTCATTTGTGCTCTATATATCCTCATCATCCTCTCACGACATGTTAAATACATATCACCTAGACTTCTTTTACATCTCTTTGTATCTCTTTTTTCCTTACGCTATCCTTATCATCCTTTTTGTGAAGTTGGCAAGGCTAGTTGCTCATCATAGCACGCATGTGAAGAAATATCACATAGAATGAGTGTAACATATAGTGGAGCTAGGTTCATGACGCTAGCATTCTCATCTGTGTGAAGTTGGCAGCTAGATATGCTCATCATAGACAATGTGAGAAATAATCACATAGAAAAGTGTAACATATATTGGATCTAGGTTCATACGCTAGACCTCAATCTGTGGGAAATGTTGGGCGCTGATATGTCTTCATCATAGCCCGCATGTGAAGAATATCACATAGAATAGTGTAACATATATTGGAGTGGAGCTATGTTTCATGACCTATCATTCTCATCTGTGGTGAGTTCGCGCTAGATATGCTCCTCAGAGCACGCATGTGGAAGAAATTCACATCGATGAGTGTAAACATTAGTGGAGCTAGGGTTCTGACGCTAGCATTCTCATCGTGTGAAGTTGGCAGCTAGATATTCGCATCATAGCACGCTGTGAAGAAATATCTCATAGAAGAAGTGTAACATATAGTGGAGCTAGTTCAATGACGCTAGCATCCTCATCTGTTGAAGTTTTGGCAGCTAATATCTCTCTATCAAAGGCACTCATGTGAAGAAATAATCAACAAATGAGTGGTACATATGTGGAGCTAGTTCAATGACGCTAGCATTCTTCTCATCTGTTGTGAGTTGCAGCTAGATATGCTCATCATACAACACTCCATTTGAAAAATATCACCTATATTATTGTAACGATAATTTGAGTCTATGTTTCATGATCTATCACATTCACCATCTGTGTGAAGTTGGCCGCTAGATAGTCGTCATCATAGCACGGCATGTGAATAAAATCACATAGAAGAGTTAACTCTAGTGGAGGCTAGTCATGACGCTAGCCATTTTATCTGTGTGAAGTTGGCAGCTAGATATGCTCATCATAGCACGCATGTGAAGAAATATCACATAGAATGAGTGTAACATATAGTGGAGCTAGGTTCATGACGCTAGCATTCTCATCTGTGTGGAAGTTGGCAGCTAGATATGCTTATCATAGCACGCATGTGAAGAAATATCACATAGAATGAGTGTAAAATATAGTGAAGCTAGGTTCTGGACGCTAGCATTCTCATCTGTGTGAAGTTGGCAGCTAGATTATGCTCATCATAGCACGCATGTGAAGAATATCACATAGAATGAGTGTAACATATAGTGGAGCTAGGTTCATGACGCTAGCATTCTCATCTGTGTGCACTTGGCAGCTAGATATGCTCATCATAGCACGCATGTGAAGAAATATCACATAGAATGAGTTAAATATATAGGGGGGCCAGGTTCATGATGCTAGTACCCCGTCTATTTTAAATTGGCAGCTAGATATGCTCATCATAGCACGCATGTGACGGAAGCTATAATAGAATGAGTGAAATATGAAGCCCCTTGATGCTTGTGGAGTTACGGGCAGTGTGAGAGCAGCTTCGTGACAACCAACAACCCCATCCCCACCCCCTCCTCACCTCATCCTAACCCAAATCCCAACCAAACCCCAACCAAACATAACCTTACCAAATAAAAAAAAAAATCAATATCCCCATCTTTGTGCAGTTGATGGCTTCCAACCACTTACATCCTAGCACGGGTGTGAAGATATAATACATAGAATGAGTTACACATAAAGTGGGGCCAGGTCCATGATTCTAGCATCCCCATCTATGTGCAACTGACGGCTTCCAACTACTGCATGCTCATCATAGCACGGGTGTGAATATGTAAGGCATATAATGAGTTACACATAAAGTGGGGCCAGGTCCATGACGCTAGCATCCCCATCTGTGTGAAGTTGGCGGCTTCCACTTTCTGTATGCTCATCATAGCACGCATGTGAAGAAATATCACATAGAATGAGTGTAAAATATAGTGGAGCCAGGTTCATGACGCTAGCATCCTCATCTGTGTGCACTTGGCAGCTAGATATGCTCATCATAGCACGCGTGTGAAGATGGCATGCATAGAATGAGTTGAATATATAGGGGGGCCAGGTTCATGATGCTAGTACCCCCATCTATTTTAAATTGGCAGCTCGATATGCTCATCATAGCACGCATGTGAAGAAACATCACATAGAATGAGTGTAACATATAGTGGAGCTAGGTTCATGACGCTAGCATTCTCATCTGTGTGAAGTTGGCAGCTAGATATGCTCATCATAGCACGCATGTGAAGAAATATCACATAGAATGAGTGTAACATATAGTGGAGCTAGGTTCATGACGCTAGCATTTCTCATCTGTGTGAAGTTGGCAGCTAGATATGCTCATCATAGCACGCATGTGAAGAATATCACATAGAATGAGTGGTAACATATAGTGGAGCTAGGTTCATGACGCTAGCATTCTCATCTGTGTGAAGTTGGCAGCTAGATATGCTCATCATAGCACGCATGTGAAGAATATCACATAGAATGAGTGTAAAATATAGTGAAGCTAGGTTCATGACGCTAGCATTCTCATCTGTGTGAAGTTGGCAGCTAGATATGCTCATCATAGCACGCATGTGAAGAAATATCACATAGAATGAGTGTAACATATAGTGGAGCTAGGTTCATGACGCTAGCATTCTCATCTGTGTGATGTTGGCAGCTAGATATGCTCATCATAGCACGCATGTGAAGAAATATCACATAGAATGAGTGTAACATATAGTGGAGCTAGGTTCATGACGCTAGCATCCTCATCTGTATGAAGTTGGCAGCTAGATATGCTCATCATAGCACGCATGTGAAGAAATATCACATAGAATGAGTGTAACATATAGTGGAGCTAGGTTCATGACGCTAGCATCCTCATCTGTGTGCACTTGGCAGCTAGATATGCTCATCATAGCACGCATGTGAAGATAGAATGCATAGAATGAGTTAAATATATAGGGGGGCCAGGTTCATGATGCTAGTACCCCGTCTATTTTAAATTGGCAGCTAGATATGCTCATCATAGCACGCATGTGAAGGAAGCTATAATAGAATGAGTGAAATATGAAGCCCCTTGATGCTTGTGGAGTTACGGGCAGTGTGAGAGCAGCTTCGTGACAACCAACACCCCCATCCCCACCCCTCCTCACCTCATCCTAACCCAATCCCAACCAAACCCCAACCAAACATAACCTTACCAAATAAAAAAAAAAATCAATATCCCCATCTTTGTGCAGTTGATGGCTTCCAACCACTTACATCCTAGCACGGGTGTGAAGATATAATACATAGAATGAGTTACACATAAAGTGGGGCCAGGTCCATGATTCTAGCATCCCCATCTATGTGCAACTGACGGCTTCCAACTACTGCATGCTCATCATAGCACGGGTGTGAATATGTAAGGCATATAATGAGTTACACATAAAGTGGGGCCAGGTCCATGACGCTAGCATCCCCATCTGTGTGAAGTTGGCGCTTCCACTTTCTGTATGCTCATCATAGCACGCATGTGAAGAAATATCACATAGAATGAGTGTAAAATATAGTGGGAGCCAGGTTTCATGACGCTAGCATCCTCATCTGTGTGCACTTGGCAGCTAGATATGCTCATCATAGCACGCGTGTGAAGATAGCATGCATAGAATGAGTTGAATATATAGGGGGGCCAGGTTCATGATGCTAGTACCCCCATCTATTTTAAATTGGCAGCTCGATATGCTCATCATAGCACGCATGTGAAGAAACATCACATAGAATGAGTGTAACATATAGTGGAGCTAGGTTCATGACGCTAGCATTTCTATCTGTGTGAAGTTGGCAGCTAGATATGCTCATCATAGCACGCATGTGAAGAAATATCACATAGAATGAGTGTAACATATAGTGGAGCTAGGTTCATGACGCTAGCATTCTCATCTGTGTGAAGTTGGCAGCTAGATATGCTCATCATAGCACGCATGTGAAGAAATATCACATAGAATGAGTGTAACATATAGTGGAGCTAGGTTCATGACGCTAGCATTCTCATCTGTGTGAAGTTGGCAGCTAGATATGCTCATCATAGCACGCATGTGAAGAAATATCACATAGAATGAGTGTAAAATATAGTGAAGCTAGGTTCATGACGCTAGCATTCTCATCTGTGTGAAGTTGGCAGCTAGATATGCTCATCATAGCACGCATGTGAAGAAATATCACATAGAATGAGTGTAACATATAGTGGAGCTAGGTTCATGACGCTAGCATTCTCATCTGTGTGATGTTGGCAGCTAGATATGCTCATCATAGCACGCATGTGAAGAAATATCACATAGAATGAGTGTAACATATAGTGGAGCTAGGTTCATGACGCTAGCATCCTCATCTGTATGAAGTTGGCAGCTAGATATGCTCATCATAGCACGCATGTGAGAAATATCACATAGAATGAGTGTAACATATAGTGGAGCTAGGTTCATGACGCTAGCATCCTCATCTGTGTGCACTTGGCAGCTAGATATGCTCATCATAGCACGCATGTGAAGATAGAATGCATAGAATGAGTTAAATATATAGGGGGGGGGGGCAGCAGGTTCATGATGCTAGTACCAGTACCCCCCCCCCGTCTATTTTAAATTGGCAGCTAGATATGCTCATCATAGCACGCATGTGAAGGAAGCTATAATAGAATGAGTGAAATATGAAGCCCCTTGATGCTTGTGGAGTTACGGGCAGTGTGAGAGCAGCTTCGTGACAACCAACACCCCCATCCCCACCCCTCCTCACCTCATCCTAACCCAATCCCAACCAAAAACCCCAACCAACATAACCTTACCAAATAAAAAAAAAAATCAATATCCCCATCTTTGTGCAGTTGATGGCTTCCAACCACTTACATCCTAGGCACGGGTGTGAAGATATAATACATAGAATGAGTTACACATAAGTGGGGCCAGGTCCATGATTCTAGCATCCCCATCTATGTGCAACTGACGGCTTCCAACTACTGCATGCTCATCATAGCACGGGTGTGAATATGTAAGGCATATAATGAGTTACACATAAAGTGGGGCCAGGTCCATGACGCTAGCATCCCCATCTGTGTGAAGTTGGCGGCTTCCACTTTCTGTATGCTCATCATAGCACGCATGTGAAGAAATATCACATAGAATGAGTGTAAAATATAGTGGAGCCAGGTTCATGACGCTAGCATCCTCATCTGTGTGCACTTGGCAGCTAGATATGCTCATCATAGCACGCGTGTGAAGGTAGCATGCATAGAATGAGTTGAATATATAGGGGGGCCAGGTTCATGATGCTAGTACCCCCATCTATTTTAAATTGGCAGCTCGATATGCTCATCATAGCACGCATGTGAAGGAAGCTATAATAGAATGAATTAAATATGAAGCCCCGTGATGCATGTGGAGTTGCGGGCAGTGTGAGACCAGCTTCGTGATGACCAACACCCCCATCCCCACTCCAACCTCACCCTCAACTCACCCCCACCCTCACCCCCATCCCCATCTCACACCCCAACCCACCCTCACCTTACCCACGCCCTCACCTCACCCCCATTCCCACCCCACCTCACCTCAACCCAATGCCAACCAAACCCCAACTAAACCAAGCAACATGCCAACCAACCAACTAACATGCCAATCGACCAACATGCGAACCTAACCTTATCAAACAAAACAAAACAAAAAATCACCATCCCCATATATGCGCAGTTGATGGCTTCTAACTTCTTCCATCATAGCACGCATGTGAAGATAGAATGCGTAGGATGAGTTAAATATAAAGTGGAGCCAGGTTCATGTTACACACATCCACATCTATGTGCAGTCGATAGCTTCCAGCTATTTTATGCTAATCATGGCACGTGTGTGAAGATAGAATGCATAGAAAGTGTTAAATAACAAGTCCCATGATGCATGTGGAATTAGGGGCAGTGTGAAAGCAGCTTCATGAAGGCCAACACCCCCATTCCCACCCCTCCTCACCTCAGCCCAATGTCAACCAACCCCCAACCAAACCAACCAACATGCCAAGTTAACCTAACCAAATAAAAGCAAACAAAACAATCCCCATCCCCATCTATGCGCAGGTGATGGCTTCCAGCTGCTTTATGACGACCAGCGCCCCCATCCCCACCCCATCTCATCCAAACCCAATACCAACCAACCAACCAACCAACATGCCAACCTGACCTAATCAAAACAAAAAAACCCATCTATGTGCAGTTGATGGCTTCCATCTGTTTTATAAGCTGGAAGTGCCCCTTGAACTACGATCAGCCACAAGTGTCGACGTGCCAACCAACCAACCAACCAACCAACCAACCAACCAACCAACCAACATGCCAACCTAACCTAATCAAATCAAACAAAACAGTCTCCATCCCCATATATGCGCAGTTGATGGCTTCCAGCTGTTTTATGAACGGGAAGTTCCCTTTGAACTACGGTCAGCCACCAGTGTCGACGTGCCGACTGAGGTGAGCCTTTTCCTGTTCAGTTTCTTAATTGCTCGATATTGGACGAGGCTCTTTATCCTATTCGGCTACCCCTGTTCTATGAGCGGGAAGTGCCCTTTGAAATACAGTCAGCCACCAGTGTCGACGAGCCGACTGAGGTGAGCCTTTTCCCTGGTCACTTTCTTGATTGCTTGAGGATGGTCGGAGACAAGGGGGGCATAGCTTGGAAAGGGCTATTTGAACTACAGTCAGCCACCAGTGTCGACGTGCCAAGGTGCTGAGGTGAGCCTTTTTCCTGGTCACTGTCTTGATTGCTTGAGGTTGGGCGAAGCTCTGTATCCTATTTGGCTATTCCTGGAATATGAGCGGGAAGTGCCATTTGAACTACAGTCAGCCACCAGTGTCGACGTGCCGAGGTGCTGAGGTGAGCCTTTTTCCTGGTCACTGTCACGATTGCTTGAGGTTGGGCGAAGCTCTGTATCCTATTTGGCTATTCCTGGAATATGAGCGGGAAGTGCCATTTGAACTACAGTCAGCCACCAGTGTCGACGTGCCGAGGTGCTGAGGTGAGCCTTTTCCCTGGTCGCTTTCTTGATTGCTTGAGGTTGGGCGGGGTCAAGGGGGCCTTGGCTTGGTAAGTGCCTTTTGAACTACGGTCAGCCACATGTGTAGATGCACCCACAGCGGTGAGCCGTTTTTGGCGTAGCCCTCCCTTATGGGGGGCGGGATCCCCCAGGGTTACCCCTTTGTCTGGTTGTTTGTCTGTCACCCTGGCCCTAACTATGTCGTAACCTAGCTGTCACCCTGGCCCTAACTATGTCGTAACCTAGCTGTGACCCTGGCCCTAACTATGTCGTAACCTAGCTGTCACCCTGGCCCTAACTATGTCGTAACCTAGCTGTCACCCTGGCCCTAACTATGTCGTAACCTAGCTGTCACCCTGGTCCTAACTATGTCGTAACCTAGCTTCGGTTCCCTGCACTTCCTATCTCTGCCACTCTCCTGTTATGCAACGCCAATTTTCTGTGTCACTTGCGACACGCCTTGGACATGTTCCTGGTGTGTCTTTGTGCTCTTTGGATAGGAGTGGTGGCTTGTCTTGGGCTGGATTGGATGTCATCACCATTACCACCATCATCATCACCACCACCACCATCAGCATCAGCATCAGCATCATAACCACCACTACCACCATCAGCATCACCATCATCAGCATCAGCATCACCACCATCAGCATTACCATCAGCATCAGCATCAGCATCAGCATCAGCATTATCATCACCATCATCACCACCACCACCAACAGCACCACCACTATCATCACCACCACCACCATCAGCACCACCACCATCACCACCATCATCAGCACCATAATCACCATCATCATCGTCGGCACCTCCATCATCATCGTCCTCACCTCCATTATCACCAACAGCATCATTATGATGATGATGATGATGATCATCATCATTACCATCATCACCACCATCATAACCAATATCACCACCATCATCACCATCACCACCATCATCATCACCATCACCATCATCAATACCACCATCATCACCATTATCACCACCACAATCATCATCACCATCATCGTCATCACCATCACCACCACCACCACCATCACCACCACCATCACCATCACCACCACCATCACTATCACCACCATCACCATCACCACCATCACCACCAACACCAACAACACCAACAACACCAACAACACCAACAACACCAACACCACCATCATTATCATAATCACCATTATCACCACCACCATTCAGGTTGGAGCATTAGAAGCTATCCGTGTTAAGATCCTTGTCCAAGGGGAGCCAGGCAAGCTGCAAGCCTTAAAGGTGAGTATTTGCTTTGCAAGCATTGAAGCTGAGTGTTACATTTTTCTTCAAGATCCTTGTCCAAGGGGAGCCAGGCAAGCTGCAAGCCTTAAAGGTGAGTATTTGTTGTGCAAGCATTGAAGCTGAGTGTTACATTTTCCTTCAAGATCCTTGTCCAAGGGGAGCCAGGCAAGCTGCAAGCCTTAAAGGTGAGTGTTTGCTGTTCCTCTATTTGAATTTTGACCCTTTTTGTTTCGTTTGTCTTGCCTTTCCCTGCCTTGCCTTGCCCTGCCTTGCCTTTCCTTGATCCATTTTGCCCCGCCCTGCCCTGCCTTTCCTTGCCCTGTCTTGCCTTGCCCTGCCCTACCCTGTACCGCCCTACCTTGCCGTGCCCCGCCCTGCCTTGCCCTGCCCCTCCCAGCCCTGCCTTATCCTGCCCTGCCCTGCCGTGCCTTGCCATGCTCCGCCCTGCCTTCCCCCGCCCTGCTCTGCCCCGCCCTGCTCTGCCTTGCCCCGCCCTGCCTTGCCTTGCCTTATACACTCATATTACGCGTCAGTATTCGTCCTTGACTTTTTTCAGAGGGGCCTCCTCTTGGAAGAGAAGCCCCCAGATTATGCTCTGCCACCCCCACACCATTTCCCACGTCCACCCTCACGTCCACCCTCACCTCCACAGCCACCACCCTCACCAACACCCCCACTCTCCCCGCCCCCATGCTCCCGTCCCCACACTCCTATTCCCACACTCCCACCACCAAACTTCCCCTCCCATTGCCCCCTCCCAGACCCTCCCTCCCACCAATACACCCCCCCCTCCATTGCCCCCTCAAACACTCCCCCACCCCACCTAACCCACCCCCACCCTCCCACTGCTACATACACCATCCCCCCACCATGCACCCCCACCCACCACCACACACACCTCCCACCACCACGCACCCACCCACCACCACATAAACCCTCCCCCACCACCCACCCCACCCCCATCAACACACTCCCCCTCCCACCAACACACACACGACTCACTCTCTCCCACCAACACCCCCCCACCAACAGACCAACACACTCCCCCCTCCCCCAACCACACTCTCCAACCCATACCACCCCTCCCACCACACGCCACCCACCCACCCACCACACAACACCCTCCCACCAACATCACACCCTCCCTCCTACCAACACACTCCCCCTCTCATCCCCCCCCCCCCCCCCCCCCCCCCCCCCCCCAGCACACAGCACACCAACACACCCACACACACAACCCAACCCCCCTACCCCACCAACACCCTCCCCCTCCACCACACACCCACTCTCCGACCAACATACACCACCTCCACTACCAACGCAACCCCACCCACCACCAACACACACCCTCCCACACCCTCACCACCCACCCACCACCACACACACCTCCCACCACCCACGGCACCCCCCACCCACCACCACACACCCTCCCCCCACCACGCCACTCCCACCACCAACACCACACCCTCCCCCCACGCCATCCCCACCCCCAACACACACCCTCCCACCAACACACACACTCTCCACCGACATACACACATTCCGACCAACATACACACACTCCCACCAACACACACACACTCCCACCAACACACACACTCCAACCACCACCCACACCACACACCACCACACACACTCCAACACACACACACTCCCACCAACACACACACTCCCACCAACACCCACACCCACACACCAACAGACACCCTCCCACCAACACACACACCCACGCACCAACACACATCTTCCCACAAACACACACACTCTCCCACCAACACGCACACCCACCCACCAACACACCCACACCCACGCATCACCACACACACCCTCCCACCAACACCCACCCACCACCTCACCCCCCCTCCCGCCATCACACGCTCTCCCCCACCTCCCCCTCCCCCCAATTATACCCCCTCCACCCCTCACCACACCCCATCCCCCTCCAGATGGAACGAGCAGTTACGTAACCTCTTCTTCACTTCTCCCCCCATTTTCCCCCCCCCACCCCCCACGCCCCCCACCCGCCACCACACAACACACACACTCCTATTCGCCAGAACTCCCACCACCACCCCACCACCACACCACCTCCCCACCACCAATACACCCCCCTTTCCCAATTCCCACACTCTCCCACCACACCCCCCTCCCATACTCCCCTCCCCCCAATACAATACCTCTCCCCCCCCTCCCCCCCCCCCCGCCCTCCCCCCCCCCGCCCCCCCCCCCCCCCCCCCCCCCCACCCCCCCCCCCCTTCCAACCAAACACCCCCCCCTCCCCCAACGAACACACACCACCCCGTCCCCCTCCAGATGGAACTAAGCAGTGGCCGCAACCTGTTTTTCCACCACTCTCACCATCACCCCCACGCTCCCACCCCCACACACTCTATTTACACACTCCCACCACCTCACTCCCCCTCCCCCCCCTTCCCCCCTCCCACCCCTTCCACCCCTCCCACCCCACCCCTCACCACCACACCCATTCCCCCTGCTGATGGAACTGAGCAGTGGCCGCAACCTGTTATTCCACTACTCCCACCATCACCCCCACGCTCCCACCCCACACGCTCCTTTTCACACACTCCCACCACCTCACTCCCCCTCCCCCCCTTCCCCCCTCCCACCCCTTCCACCCCTCCCACCCACCCCTCACCACCACCACCCCATTCCCCCTGCAGATGGAACTGAGCAGTGGCCGCAACCTGTTATTCCACTACTCCCACCATCACTCCCACGATCCCACCCCCACACTCCTATTCACACGCTCACACCATCACACTCCCCTCCCCCCCCCCTCCCCCCTCCCCACACCACATACCCCCACCCACCCCTCACCACCACCACCCCATTCCCCTGCAGATGGAACTGAGCAGTGACAGTAACCAGTTTTTCCACCACTCTCACCTTCACCCCCACGCTCCACCCCCACACACTCCTATTCACACACTCCCACCACCTCACTCCCCCTCCCCCCCCTTCCCCCCCTCCCACCCCTTCCACCCCTCCCCACCCACCCATCACCACCACCACCCCATTTCCCCCTGCAGATGGAACTGAGCAGTGGCCGCAACCTGTTATTCCACTACTCCCACCATCACTCCCACGCTCCCACCCTCACACACTCCTATTCACACTTCCCCCCCCTCACTCCCCCCCCCCCCTCCCTAACACCACCACACACACCCTCTCACCACCACCACCCCATTTCCCCTCCAGATGGAACTGAGCAGTGACAGTAATATCTTCTTCCACTACTCCCACCATCACCCCCACGCTCCCACACCCACACACTCCTATTCACACACTCCCGACATCACTCTCTCCCTCCCACCACAACTCACACCCTAACACCACCACGCGACCCCTCACCACCACCACCCCATTCCCCCTGCAGATGGAACTGAGCAGTGACAGTAATCTGTTCTTCCACTACTCTCACGACATGGATGCGACGTCGTTCAAGGCACTGCAGGTAAAAAAAAAACATAAATCAAATAAATAGTAACTAATGAATTAATGAATAGTACTAAATTTAATAAATAGTAACTAATGAGGTACATAAATAGTAATAAATTAAATATATAGGAACTAATGAAATAATTGAATAGTACTAAATCAAATAAATAGTAACTAATGAATTAATGAATAGTACTAAATTTAATAAATAGTAACTATTGAGATAAATAAATAGTAATAAATTAAATATATAGGAACTAATGAAATAAATGAATAGTACTAAATTTAATAAATAGTAACTAATGAATTAATGAATAGAACTAAATTTAATAAATAGTAACTAATGAGATAAATAAATAGTACTAAATTTAATAAATAGTAACTAATGAATTAATGAATAGTACTAAATTTAATAAATAGTAACTAATGAGATAAATAAATAGTAATAAATTAAATATATAGGAACTAATGAAATTAATGAATAGTACTAAATCAAATTAATAGTAACTAATGAATTAATGAATAGTACTAAATTTAATAAATAGTAACTAATGAGATAAATAAATAGTACTAAATTTAATAAATAGTAACTAATGAATTAATGAATAGTACTAAATTTAATAAATAGTAACTAATGAGATAAATGAATAGTAATAAATTTAATATATAGTAACTAATGAAATAAATGAATAGTAATAAATGAAATAAATATTCATAAATAAACATACACCCACTACTCCCACGACATGGATGCGACGTCGTTCAAGGCACTGCAGGTAAAAATAAGACATAAATCAAATAAATAGTAACTAATGAATTAATGAATAGTACTAAATTTAATAAATAGTAACTAATGAGATAAATAAATAGTAATAAATTAAATATATAGGAACTAATGAAATAAATGAATAGTACTGAATTTAATAAATAGTAACTAATGAGATAAATAAATAGTAATAAATTAAATATATAGGAACTAATGAAATAAATGAATATTACTAAATTTAATAAATAGTAACTAATGAATTAATGAATAGTACTAAATTTAATAAATAGTAACTAATGAGATAAATAAATAGTACTAAATTTAATAAATAGTAACTAATGAATTAATGAATAGTACTAAATTTAATAAATAGTAACTAATGAGATAAATAAATAGTAATAAATTAAATATATAGAAACTAATGAAATAAATGAATAGTACTAAATCAAATAAATATTCATAAATAAACATACACCCACTAATCCCACGACATGGATGCGACGTCGTTCAAGGCACTGCAGGTAAAAATAAAACATGAATCAAATAAATAGTAACTAAAGAATTAATGAATAGTACTAAATTTAATAAATAGTAACTAATGAGATAAATAAATAGTACTAAATTTAATAAATAGTAACTAATGAATTAATGAATAGTACTAAATTTAATAAATAGTAACTAATAAATTAATAAATAGTACTAAAGTT
The DNA here is from genome assembly GCA_013435795.1 of Chlamydomonas sp. ICE-L. Classification (NCBI taxonomy): domain Eukaryota; kingdom Viridiplantae; phylum Chlorophyta; class Chlorophyceae; order Chlamydomonadales; family Chlamydomonadaceae; genus Chlamydomonas; species Chlamydomonas sp. ICE-L. The sequence goes on along the minus strand of JACBWV010000610.1, from coordinate 30,839,520 downwards.
AATAAATAGTAACTCATGAGATAAATGAATAGTAATAAATATAATATATAGTAACTAATGAAATAAATGAATAGTAATAAATGAAATAAATATTCATAAATAAACATACACCCACTACTCCCACGACATGGATGCGACGTCGTTCAGGGCACTGCAGGTAAAAATAAAAAATGAATCAAATAAATAGTAACTAATGAATTAATGAATAGTACTAAATTTAATAAATAGTAACTAATGAGATTAATAAATAGTAATAAATTAAATATATAGGAACTAATGAAATAAATGAATAGTACTAAATTTAATAAATAGTAACTAATGAATTAATGAATAGTACTAAATTTAATAAATAGTAACTAATGAGATAAATAAATAGTACTAAATTTAATAAATAGTAATTAATGAATTAATGAATAGTACTAAATTTAATAAATAGTAACTAATGAGATAAATAAATAGTAATAAATTAAATATATAGGAACTAATGAAATAAATGAATAGTAATAAATATAATAAATAGTAACTAATGAATTAATGAATAGTACTAAATTTAATAAATAGTAACTAATGAGATTAATAAATAGTAATAAATTAAATATATAGGAACTAATGAAATAAATGAATAGTACTAAATTTAATAAATAGTAACTAATGAGATAAATAAAAAGGACTAAATTTAATAAATAGTAACTAATGAATTAATGATAGTACTAAATTTAATAAATAGTAACTAATGAGATAAATAAATAGTAATAAATTAAATATATAGGAACTAATGAAATAAATGAATAGTACTAAATTTAATAAATAGTAACTAATGAATTAATGAATAGTACTAGATTTAATAAATAGTAACTAATGAGATAAATAAATAGTACTAAATTTAATAAATAGTAACTAATGAATTAATGAATAGTACTAAATTTAATAAATAGCAACTAATGAGATAAATAAATAGTAATAAATTAAATATGTAGGAACTAATGAAATAAATTAATAGTACTATATCAAATAAATTTTCATAAATAAACATACACCCACTACTCCCACGACATGGATGCGACGTCGTTCAAGGCACTGTAGGTAAAAATAAAACCTAAATCAAATAAATAGTATCTAATGAATTAATGAATAGTACTAAATTTAATAAATAGTAACTAATGAGATAAATAAATAGTAATAAATTAAATACATAGGAACTAAAGAAATAAATAAATAGTACTAAATTTAATAAATAGTAACTAATGAATTAATGAATAGTACTAAATTTAATAAATAGGAACTAATGAGATAAATGAATAGTAATAAATGTAATATATAGTAACTAATGAAATAAATGAATAGTACTAAATCAAATTAATAGTAACTAATGAATTAATGAACAGTACTAAATTTAATAAATAGTAACTAATGAGATAAATAAATAGTACTAAATTTTATAAATAGTAACTAATGAATTAATGAATAGTACTAAATTTAATAAATAGTAACTAATGAGGTACATAAATAGTAATAAATTAAATATATAGGAACTAATGAAATAATTGAATAGTACTAAATCAAATAAATAGTAACTAATGAATTAATGAATAGTACTAAATTTAATAAATAGTAACTATTGAGATTAATAAATAGTAGATAAATTAATATTAGGACTAATGAAATAATGAATAGTATAAATGAATAAATAGGACTATGAATTAATGAATAGAACTAAATTTTAATAAATCGTACCTATGTAGATAAATAAATAGTACTAAATTTAATAAAAGTAAAACTAATGAATTAATGAATAGTACTAAATTTAATAAATAGTAACTAATGAGATAAATAAATAGTAATAAATTAAATATATAGGAACTAATAATTATGAATAGGACTAATCAATTACTATTAACTACTTAATTAATGAATAGTACTAAAATTTAATAAATAGTAACTACTAGATAAATAAATATACTAAATTTTATAAATAGTAAACTATGAATTAATGAATATCTAAATTTACTAAATAGTACTAATGAGATTAACGAACGCACAGACAAATAATGGCATGCAATATGTTCACTACCACCACAGACATCCTACATCCACCCACACCCCCCAACACAACCGGCACACACACACACAAACAACACACACCAGCCACAGACAATAATGCATCAATATGTTCACTTACCACCACAACATCTACATCCACCACCCACACCCCACCACACAACCGGCACCCACACACAACAAACACACACACACAGCAGCAGACAAATAATGCATCAATATGTTCACTTACCACCACAGACATCTACATCCACCCACACCCACCCCACAACCGGCACCCCACACACAACCACACACACACCCAGCAGCAACAAATAATGCATCAATATGTTCACTTACCACCACAGACCTACATCCACCACACCCCCCACACAACCGGCACCACACACAACAACCCACCCCACAGCAGACAAATAATGCATCAATATGTTCACTTCTATCACACCACACATCTACATCGCACCAACCACACCACAACCCACCCACCCACACACCAACAAACACACACACACAGCAGCAGAGAACAAATAAGCATCATGTGTTCACTTACCACCACAGACATCTACATCCACCCACACCCACCCACACAACCGGCACCCCACACACACAACACACACCACAGCAGCAAGACAAATAAGGCATCAATTGTTCACTTACCACCACACGACATCTCATCCACCACCCACCCCCAACACCGGCACCCAACACACAAAACCAACACCCACACACGCAGCAACGCAAATAATGCATCAATATGTTCACTTACCACCACAGACATCTACATCCCCCCCACCCACCCCACACCGCACCCACACACAACAAACACACACACAACAGCAGCAGAACAAATTGCATCAATATGTTCACTTACCACCACAAGACATCTACATCCACCCACACCCCACACACAACCGGCACCCACACACAACAACACACACACAGCCAGACAAATAATGGCATCAATATGTTCACTTACCACCACAGACATCTACATCCACCCAACCCCACACACACAACCGGCACCCACCACAACAAACACACACACAGCGCAGCAGACAAATAATGCATAATATGTTCACTTACCACCAACAGATCACCCACATCCACCCACACCACCCACACAACCGGCACCCACACAACAAACAACACCAACAACAACACACAGCAGCAGACAAATAATGCATCATATGTTCACTTACCACCACAGACATCTACATCCCCCACACCCACCCACCCACCACAGCACCCACACACAACAGACACACACGCAGCAGACAAATAATGCATCAATATGTTCACTTACCACCACAGCATCTCATCCACCCACACCCCACCCACACAACCGGCCACCAACACACACACAACCCACACAGCAGCAGACAAATAATGCATCAATAGTTCACTTACCACCACAGACACTACATCCACCCACACCCACCCACACAACCGGCACCCACACACAACAAACAACACACACGCAGCAGACAAATAATGCTTCAATAGTTCACTTACCACCAACAGACTCTACATCCACACCCACACCCACAACCAACCCGCACCCACACACACAAACACACACACCAGCAGCAGACAAATAATGCCAATATGTTCACTTACCACCACGACATCTACATCCACACCCCACCCCACCACACACAACCGGCACCCACACACAACACAAAACACACACACCAGCGCAGACAAATAATGCATCAATATGTTCACACTATACCACCACGCACACACATCCACCACCCACACCACACCACACAACCGGCACCCACCAACACAACAAACACCCACACAGCAGCAGACAAATAATGCATCAATATGTTCACTTACCACCACAGACATCTACATCCACCCACACCCACACACACAACCGGCACCCACACACAAACACACACCACACAGCAGGCAGACAAATAATGCATCAATATGTTCACTTACCACACAGACATCTACATCCACCCACAACCACACCCACACAACCGGCACCCACACACAACAAACACACACACACAGCAGCAACAAAATATGCATCAATATGTTCACTTACCACCACGACATCTACATCCACCCACACCCAACACACAACCGGCACCCACACCACAACAAACACACACCACAGCAGACAAATATGCATCAATATGTTCACTTACCACCACAGACATCTACTCCACCCACACCCACCACACAACCGGCACCCACACAAACAAACACACAACAACAGCAGCAGACAAATAATGCATCAATATGTTCACTTACCACCACAGACATCTACATCCACCCACACCCACACACAACACAACCGCACCACAACAACAAACACACCCAGCAGCAGACAAATAATGCATCAATATGTTCACTTACCACCACAGACATCTACATCCACCCACACCCAACACAACGGCACCCACACACAACAACACACACACACAGCAGCAACAATAATGCATCAATATGTTCACTTACCACCACAGACATCTAATCCACCACCCACACCCACACAACACACCGGCAACCCACCCAACACACACACACACAGCAGCAGACAAATAATGCATCAATATGTTCACTTACCACCACAGACATCTACATCCACCCACACCCACACACACAACCGGCACCCACACACAACAAACACACACACACGCAGCAGACAAATAATGCATCAATATGTTCACTTACCACCACAGACATCACACATCCCCCCCACCCAACCCCCACACCGGCACCCACACACAACAACAAACACACACACAGAGCACAACAAATAATGCATCAATATGTTCACTTACCACCACAGACATCTACTCCACACCCACCCACCCACACAACCGGCACCCACACACAACCACACACACACAGCAGCAGACAAATAATGCATCAATATGTTCACTTACCACCACAGACATCACATCCACCCCACACCCCCACCCACCGCACCACACACAACAAACACACACACGCAGCAGCAGACAATAATGCATCAATATGTTCACTTACCACCACAGACATCTACATCACCACACCACACCCACCACACACAACCGGCACCACACACAACAAACACACACACACAGAGAGCAGACAAATAATCATCAATATGTTCACTTACCACCACAGACACTACATCACCACATCCACCCACACCACCCACACAACGCACCCACACACAACAAACACCACACACAGCAGCAGACAAATAATGCATCAATATGTTCACTTACCACCACAGACATCTACATCCACCCACACCCACCCACACAACCGGCACCCACACACAACAAACACACACACACAGCAGCAGACAAATAATGCATCAATATGTTCACTTACCACCACAGACATCTACATCCACCCACCCCCCCCCCAACCCAACCGCACACACACACAACACCACCCAGCACAGACACAAATAATGCATCAATATGTTCACTTACCACCACAGACATCTACATCCACCCACACCCACACACCACCGCACCCACACACAACAAACACACACACACACAGCAGACAAATAATGCATCAATATGTTCACTTACCACCACAGACATCTACATCCACCCACACCCACACACACAACCGGCACCCACACACAACAAACACACACACACAGCAGCAGACAAATAATGCATCAATATGTTCACTTACCACCACAGACATCTACATCCCCCACACCACCACACAACCGGCACCCCACACACAACAACACACACACAGCAGCGACAAATATGCATCAATATGTTCACTTACCACCCAGACAATCTACATCCACCCACACCCACCCCACACAACCGGCACCCACACACAACAAACAACACACGCAGCAGACAAATAAATGCTCAATATGTTCACTTCCCACACAGACATCTACATCCACCCACACCCACCCACACAACCGGCACCCACACACAACAACACACACACACAGCAGCAGACAAATAATGCATCAATATGTTCACTTACCACCACAGACATCTACATCCACCCACACCCACCCACACAACCGGCACCCACACACAACAAACACACACACACAGCAGCAGACAAATAATGCATCAATATGTTCACTTACCACCACAGACATCTACATCCCCCCACCCACCCCACCCACACACCGCACCCACACACAACAAACACACACACACAGCAGCAGACAAATAATGCATCAATATGTTCACTTACCACCACAGACATCTACATCCACCCACACCCACACACACAACCGGCACCCACACACAACAAACCCCCACACAGCAGCAGACAAATAATGCATCAATATGTTCACTTACCACCACAGACATCTACATCCACCCACACCCACCCACACAACCGGCACCCACACACAACACACACACACACACAGCAGCAGACAAATATGCATCAATATGTCACTATACCACCACAGACACCATCCACCCACACCCACCACACACACCGGCACCCACACACACAAACACACACACACAGCAACGACAATATGCATCAATAGTTCACTTACCACCACAGACATCTACATCCACCCACACCCACCCACACCCACACCACACACACCCACACACACAACACACACACACACAGCAGCAGACAAATAATGCATCAATATGTTCACTTACCACCACAGACATCTACATCCCCCACCACCCACCCACACAACCGGCACCCACCACACACAACACACACACACAGCAGCAGACAAATAATGCATCAATATGTTCACTTACCACACAGACATCTACATCCACCCACACCCACCCACACAACCGGCCACCCACACACACAACAACACACACACAGCAGCAGACAAATATGCATCAATATGTTCACTTACCACCAAGACATCTACATCCCCCACACCCACCCCACAACCGGCACCCACACACAACAAACACACACACAGCAGCAGACAATAATGCATCAATATGTTCACTTACCACCACAGACATCTACATCCACCCACACCCACCCACACAACCGGCACCCACACACAACAAACACACACACAGCAGCAGACAAATAATGCATCAATAGTTCACTTACCACCACGACATCTACATCCACCCACACCCCACACACACCGGCACCACACACACACAAACAACACACCAGCACAGACAAATAATGCATCAATATGTTCACTTACCACCACAGACATCACATCCACCCACACCCCCCACACAACCGCACCCAACACAACACACCACACACAGCAGCAGACAAATAATGCATCAATATGTTCACTTACCACCACAGACATCTACATCCACCCAACCCACACACACACAACCGGCACCCACACAACAAACACACACACAGCAGCAGACAAATAATCATCAATATGTTCACTTACCACCACAGACATCTACATCCACCCACACCCAACCAACACAACCGGCCCCCACACAACAAACACACACAACACAGCAGCACACAAATAAGCATCAATATGTTCACTACCACACAGACATCTACATCCAACACCACACCCACACACAACACCGGCACCCACACACAACACACACACACACAGCAGCAGACAAATAATGCATCAATATGTTCACTTACCACCACAGACATCTACATCCACCCACACCCACACACACAACCGCACCACACCCACAAACAAACCACACACACACAGCAGACAAATAATGCATCATATGTTCACTTACCACCACGACACACACATCCACCCCACCCACCCACAACCGGCACCCCACACACAACAAACACACCAACACAGCACAGACAAATAATGCATCAATATGTTCACTTACCACCACAGACCATCTACATCCACCCACAGCAAATGAATAGTAATAAATTTAATATAGTAAACTAATGAAATAAAGATAGTAATAAATGAAATAATTAAATAAATAAATCAAATTCAACACCCACTTACTCCCTCGACATGGATGCGACGTCGATTCACAGGCACTGCAGGTAAAAATAAAACCATAAAATCACAATAAATAGTAACAAATAATTAATGAAATGTCTTAAATTTAATAAATAGTAACAATGAGATAAATAAATAGTACTAAATTAATAATAGTAATTAATGAATTAATGAATAGTACTAAATTAATAAATAGTACTAATGAGATAAATAAATAGTATAAATTAAATATATAGGAACTATGAAATAAATAATAGTAATAAATTTATAAATAGAAACTAATAATTAATGAATGTCTAAATTTAATAAATAGTAACTAATGAGATAATAAATAGTAATAAATTAAATATATAGGAACTAATGAATAAATGAATAGTCCTAAATTAATAAATAGTAACTATGAGATAAAATAAAGGACTAAATTTAATAAATAGTAACTAATGAATTTAATGATAGTACTAAATTTAATAAATAGTAAACTAATGAGATAAATAAAGTAATAAATTAAATATATAGGAATAATGAAATAAAATGATTAGTACTATTTAATAATAGTAACTAATGAATTAATAATATACTAGATTTATAAATAGTAACTAATGAGATAAATAAATAGTACTAACTTTAATAAATAGTACTAATGAATTAATGATAGTACTAAATTTAATAAATAGCAACTAATGAGATAAAAAATAGTAATAAATTAAATATGTAGGAACTAATAAATAATTAATAGTACTAATTCAATAAATTTTCATAAATAAAAACACCCACTACTCCCACGACATGGATGCGCTCGTTCAAGGCCTGTAGGTAAAAATAAACCTAAATCAAATAAATAGTAATCTAATGAATTAATGAATAGTACTAAATTATAAATAGTAACCTAATTGAATAAATAAATATGTAATAATTAAATACATAGGAAAACTAAGAATAAATAAATAGTCCTAAATTTAATAATAGTAACTAATATTAATGAATAGTACTAAAATTTAATAAATAGGAACTAATGAGATAAATGAATAGTAATAATGTAATATATAGTAACTAATGAAATAAATGAATGTAAATAAATTAAATAAGTATTATAAATAAACTACACACTACTCCTCCGACATGGAATAGAGTCGTTCAGGCACTGCAGGTAATAATAAACAAATAAAAAAAGTAACTAATGAATTAATGATAGTACTAAATTTTAATAAATAGTAACTAATGAGATTAAATAAATAGTACTAAATTTAATAAATAGTAATAACGTAATTAATGACAAATTAGTACGAAATTTAATAAATAGTACTAATGAGATACTTAAAATAGTAATATAAATTAAATAATATGGAACTAATGAAATAAATGAATAGTGTAATAATTTAATAAATAGTACTAATGAATTAATGATAGTACTAAATTTACTAACTAGTAACTAATGAGATAAATAATAGTACTAAATTTAATAAATAGTAACTAATGAATTAATGAATAGTACAATTTAATAAATAGTAACTCCATGAGATAAATAAACATTAATAATTAAACATCATGGAACTAATAAATAAATGACATTACTAAACTCAATAATATCATAAATCATACCGCACTACTCCACGAATGATGCGACGTCGTTCGAGGCCACTGCAGTAAAATAAAACATAATTTCAAGAATTATGAATAGTACTAAATTTAAGTAATAATATTACTAATGATATAAATTGTACTAAATTTTATAATAGTAACTAATGATTATGAATAGTACTAAATTAAATATAGTAAACTAATGAATTTATAATAATAGAATATAATTAAATAGTACTATGAAATAAATAATAGTACTTAAACTTTTAATAATACGTAACTAATGAATCAATGAATAGTACTAAATTAATAAATATAACTAATGAGTACATAAATAGTAATAAATTAAATATATAGATGAACTAATAATAAGTGAATAGTACTAATCAAATAATAGTAAAGAATAATTGAATTAATGAATATCTAAATTTAATAATAGTAACTTTGAGATAAACAAATAGTAAATAAATAATATATAAACTAATGAAATAAATGAATAGTACTAAATTTTAATAAATAGTAACACACTAATTGAATTAATGAATAGAATAACCTTTTAATAATAGTTTAACTAATGAAGATAATAAATAGTACTAAATTTTAATATAGTAACTATGAATTAATGAATAGTACTAAATTCTATAAATATAACTATGACAGATATAATAAATAGTAATAAATTAAATATATAGGACCTAATGAAATTTAATGAATAAGTACTAAATCAAATTAATATAACTAATGATTAAGAATAGTACTAAATTTAATAAATAGTAACTAATAATAAATAAATAGTACAAATTTATAATAATAGTAAACTTATGAGATAATCCTAGTACTAAATTTAATAAATAATAAACTAATGAAATTTAATAATAGTACTAAATTTAATAAATAGTACTAAATGAGTATAAATGAATATCGTAATAAATTATCATTAATAGTAAACTAATGAAAATAAATAATAGTAATAAATTAAATAAATCTTCATAAAATAAACAATACACCCACTACTCCCTCGACATGGATCGACGTCGTTCAAGGCCACTGCAGGTAAAAATAAAACATAAAATCAATAAATATAACTATGAATTAATGAATTTCTAAATTTAATAAATTAGTAACTAATGAGATAAATAAAAGTACTAAATTTAATAATAGTAATTAATGAATTATGAATAGTACTAATTTATATACCAACTCATCGTTTAACTAATGAGATAATAAATATAATAAATGTAAATATATAGGAACTAATGAAATAATGAAATAGTAATAAATTTAATAACTATAGAAACAATGACTGTAATATGATAGTAACTAAATTTAATAAATATACTATGGATAAATAAATAGTAATAAATTAAATAATATAGAACTAATGAAATAAATGAATAGTACTAAATTAATAAATAGTAACTAATAGATAATCAAAAGGACTAAAATTAATAAATCTAACAATGAATTAATGATAATTACTAAATTTAATAATAGAACTATGAGATAACTACATAGTAATAATTTAAATATAGAACTATGAAATAATGATAGTACTAAATTTAATAATAGTAAACTAATGAATTAATGAATGTACTAATTTAAAAAATGTAACTAAATGAGATTAAATAAATAGTACTAATTTAATAAAATAGTAACAATGAATTAATGAATATACTAAATTTTAATAAAATAGCACTAATGAGATAAATAAATAGTAATCAATCAAAATATGTAGGAACCTAATGAAATAAATTAATAGTACTATATTCAAATAAATTTTATCATAAATAAAAAACAACAACCACTACCCCCACTTCCCAGCACAGACAGGATGCGACGTCGTTCAAGGCACTGTAGGTAAAATAAAACCTAAATCAATAAATAGTAACTATGAATGAATAATAGTACTAAATTTAATAAATAGTAACCTATGAGATAAATAAATAGTAATAAATTAAAACATAGAACTAAGAAAATCATAATAAAATAGTAATTAAATTTAATAAATAGTATCACTAATGATTAATAAATATCACTAAATTTAATAATAGGGAACTAATGGAAGATAATGAATAGTAAAAAGTAATATATAGTAAACGTAATGAAATAAATAATAGTAAATAAATTAGATAGTATTCATAAATAAAACATACCCCACTACTCCCCTCGATGGAATAGACGTCCCGTTCAGGCACTGCAGGTAAAATAAAAACTATAAATCAAATAAATAGTAAACTACATGAATGTAATGAATAGTAACTAATTTATAAATAGTAAGTATGAGATAAATAAATAAGTACTACAATTTAATAAATAGGTTAATTAATGGAATAAGAATAGTACTAAATTTACATAAATAGAAACTAAGGAGCACTAATAATAGTAATAAATTACATATATAGGAACATGAATGAAATGAATAGAATAATTTCATAAACTAAAAGATATGTAAAATTTAAAATAGTAAACTAATGACGATTAAGAACTAGTACTAATTTAATAATAGTAACCTAATGAGCAATATGACATAGTACTAAATTTAATAAATAACACTAAATCTAATACAATTTAAAAGTAAGTTGAATAAAATTAAACAGTAATAAATTAAACTATAGGAACTAAATGAAAATAACTGAACTACTAAATCAAATAACTATCATAAATAAACATACAACGCACTAACTCCCACGACATGATGCGACGTCGGTTCGAGGGCACTGCAGTTAAAAAATAAAACATAATAAATCAAATAATAGTAAACTAATGACATTAATGATAGTACTAAATTTTAATAATGTAAACTAAGTGAGATAAATACATAGTACTGAAATTTAATAAATAGTAAACATAGAGATAAATATAATAAGTAACTAAAATTTAAATATATAGGACACTAATGAAAAAAATGAATAGTACTAAAATCAAATAATATTCATAAATAAACATACACCCACTACTCCCCGGGACTGGATTGCCGACTTCGTTTCAAGGCACTGCAGGTAAAAATAAAACATAAATAAATAAATAGTAAACTAATGAAATTATGATAGTACTTAAATTAATAAATGTAAACCTAGATATAATAAATAGTACAATTAATAAATCGTATTGATAATGATTAATGAATAGTATAAAATTTAATAAAATAGTCACTAATGAGATCAAATAAACTAGTAATAAATAATATATAGGAAACTAATTGAATAAATGATAGTAACTAATTTTAATAAATAGTAAACTAATGAATAATGAATTTAGTACTAAATTTTTAATAATAGTACAACTATAGAGATAAATAATATAGAAAACTAAATATATAGGAAACTAATGAAAATAAATGAAATAGTACTAATTGTAATGGAATATAAACTAATGAATTAATGATAGTACTAAATTGTAATAATTAGTAGACTATGAGAGTAAAGAATAAGTACGAAATTTACATAAATAGTAACTAAATGAATAATGAACATTACTAAATTTAATAAAAAGTAATACTATGAGATAAATGAATAGTATAAATTAAAAATATTAGGAGTAATGAAAAAATGAATAGTAAAAGAAATAGAAATATGCATAAGTAACATACACCCACTCACTCCCTCGACATGGAGCGACTCGTTCAAGGCAATGCAGGTAAAAATAAAACATCAATCAAATAATAGCACTAATGAATATGAATAGTACTACTTAATAATAAATAGTACTAATGAGATAAATGAAATAGTACTAAATTAATAAATAGTAATTAAGTGAAATTAATTGATAGTTTCTAAATTTAATAAATCGTACTAATGAAGATAAATAAATAGTAAGAAATTAATATATAGACTAATGAAATAAGCGAATAGTACTAAATTTAATAAATAGTAACAAAGAATAATAAATAGTACTAAATTAATAAAATATACTAATGAGATAAATAAATAGATTTATAATTAAATATATTAGGAAACTAATGAATAATGATAGTTTCGTAAAGTTTAATAAATAGTACACTAATGAAACTTAATGAATATACTAATGTAATAAAATAGTAAACTAATGAGATAAACTAATAGTACTACATTTAAATAAATAGTAACCTAATGAATAATGAATGTACTGAGGATAATAAATGTAACGAATGAATTGGGAATGAAAACGTACTACTAACGTTTAATAAATAGTACATAACTGAGATAATAAATCATCGTACTAAAACATAAATCAAATAAATAGTAAAACTAACTAATTAATGAGTATAAATTTAATAAATGGATAACTAATGAGATAAAATGAATCAGTTATAATTAAATGTATAGTAACTATGAAATAAAGAATAGTAATAAATTAAATAAATAGTCCATAAATATTACATACAACCCCACTCTCCCCACGACAGGATGCGACGTGGTTCAAGGCACTGCAGGTCAAAAAAACATAAATCAAATAAATTAAACTAATGAATTAATGAAATAGTACTAAAATTTATAAATGTAACAATAATGGTATAAATGATAGTAATAAAATTAAATAGTATATAACCAGGATAGTAACTAATGAAATAAATGATTAGTAATAAATTAAATGAATAGTAATAAATTAAATAAATATTCATAAGTAAACATACACCCACTTCTCCCATGACATGGATGCGACGGCGTTCAAGGCGCTGCAGGTAAATGAAATGAATAAATAATACTAAATTAAATTAATAAATAGCCTATTCACACCCACGGGGGCCAACCACCATCATGGCTGCAACAGCGTTCAAGTTGCTGCATGTAATGATACATTCATCTTTGGGTTGAGTGCATAGTAGCAGCCTTCAAAATGGCTATTTCTGCGTGCGGAGTAACCATGAGTTTGGATCAATTCGGGTCCAAAAAGTTTTTTTTTCTTTCTCGAAAATATTTTGAAGATTAGATAAACCATATTCCCGGAGCTGGTCCCGATTTGAAAAGGTCGGCTTTGTCTACGAAACGCCCTACATGAGTTTGATAAATACTACTACACTAGTACACCACACTCCCAGAACATGGCTGCGACATCGTTCAAGGCGCTGCAGGTTATGGAACAATACAAGGTAATCAATAAATAGTGATACAAAATACTTCAGACTGCTCTTTATGTGTGCTGCGTAGCCATGGGTTGTATACTACTACTACACCACTACTCCACGCTCCCACCACATGGATGCGACGGCGTTCAAGGCGCTGCAGGTAAATAAATAAAATAAATAGTCTGAAACGAGGTAAATAAATAGTCTGAAGCCCTGGCCTGAAATAAAATAAATACTCATAAATACAAATATCCTTTATACTAGGTGTGATGTTGAGGGTGCCAGCCCATTTGCTTGCACTGGGGCCAACCACCAACCAAAAAAATGAATAAATAGTACTACATAAAATAAATATTAATTAATTAATAAATAGCCTTTAAACGAGGTGTGCGGTTGAGGGGGGCAGACCGTTTGCTTGCACTGGGGCCAACCAAACATACTTTTGATTAAATTGCAGAGTCCATTGGCCTTCTGGCAAATGTTCCCCTTGTATTGTGGTGATTTAATCATGCTACGCCTTTGAAATCTGTAACACAACCACCCATGGCTATGCAACATACAGGAATCCCAAGCAAAAATCCGTAAAACAACAATTACCCACCAGCACCCCCCCGCAGACCCCCCCACCCCTTCCACACACACACACACCCACACACACACACACACACACATACCCATGCCTTTGCAACATGCAGGAATCCCGACGTTTGGTGGTAGACTATTCAGACTACCCCACAGTGGTGCTTATGGCAAACGTTCCCATAGACAAATTATTCATCAATATGTTCACCCACCGACACCCAGCACCCACACACAGACACCCACCCACCACCACACCACCACACACACACACACACACATGCCTTTGCAACATGCAGGAATCACAAGGAAACCCGTAACACAACAATAACACACACGGCAGCAGCCGACAGATTATTCATCAATATGTTAACCCACCTACACACACCCACACCCTGCACCCCCCCACCCCCACCCTCACCCACCCCCACACCCACCAACAGACACCCACCCTCACCCACCCACCCACCCACCCATGCCTTAGCAACATGCAGGAATCCAACGGTTGGTGGTAGACTATTCAGACTACCCCACTGTTGCTTCGCAACGTTCTCAAGACAAATAATTATCAATATTTTCACCCCCTACCCACGACACCCCCCACACCCACCTGCACCCACTCACACACCACCCTCACCCACACACCCACCCACACACCCTGCACCACCTACCCACAGACACCCACCCACACACCCTGCACCCACTCACACCCACCCTCACCCACACACCCACCCACACACCCTGCACCCACCTTACCACACATACACCCACCCCACACACACCTGTCACCCACTCACACCCACTCTCACCCCACCCCACCCAACACACCTGCACCCACCTACCACCAACACCCCACCCACACACCCTGCACCCACTCACACCCACCCTCACCCACACACCCCACCCACCTCACCCCTCACCCCCTACCACGACTTCCACCCACACACCCTGCACCCACCATACCCACAGACACCCACCCACAACCCTCTGCCCCACTCACACCCCACCCTCACCCACACACCCCACCGCCACAACCCCCAGCCACCTAACCCACAACCTCCCCCACCCACACCCCCTCCACCCACTCAACACACCCACCCTCACCCACACACACCCCCACCCACACCCTGACCCAGTACCAACTACCCTCACCAACACCCCACCCCACACATAAACCACCTCACCCCTCACCCCTCACAACACCCACCCTCACCCACACACTCACATACCCATGCCTTTCAAACATACAGGAATCTCAACGTTTGATGGTTGACTACTCAGACTACCCCCACAGTGTTGCTTCTGGAAAATGTTCCCATAGTATAGTGGAGATCCAATCATGTACACCACAGACACCCACACACACACCCA
The DNA here is from genome assembly GCA_013435795.1 of Chlamydomonas sp. ICE-L. NCBI lineage: Eukaryota > Viridiplantae > Chlorophyta > Chlorophyceae > Chlamydomonadales > Chlamydomonadaceae > Chlamydomonas > Chlamydomonas sp. ICE-L. Next base: position 30,822,979 of record JACBWV010000610.1, on the reverse strand, counting down.
CCCCCCCACACCGTTGCCAACAACAACGGCCACCCACACACACAAACACACACACAAGCAGCAGACAAATAATGCACTCAATATGTTCACTTACCACCACAGACATCTACATCCAAAAAAAAACCCCAACCCCACAGTACACATCCGGCAACCGCACACACCAAACACACACAGCACTCAGCAGCAGTACAATAATTATCAATATGTTCACTTACCACCACAGACATCTACATCCACCCACACCCACCCACACAACCGGCACCCACACACAACAAACACACACACAGCAGCAGACAAATAATGCATCAATATGTTCACTTACCACCACAGACATCTACATCCACCCACACCCACACACAACCGGCACCCACACACAACAGACACACACACACAGCAGCAGACAAATAATGCATCAATATGTTCACTTACCACCACAGACATCTACATCCACCCACACCCACCCACACAACCGGCACCCACACACAACAAACACACCACGCAGCAGTCATTAATGCAATCAATATGTCCCTACCACCACAGACATCTCATCCACCACACCCATACACACACCGTCACCCCCCCACAACACACACAGACACCCAACAGATATGCATCATTATGTTCACGTACACCAACAGACACCTACATCCCCCCACACCCACGCACCCACACACGGCGACACCCCACTCCACAAACAAACACACACCCTTACTGCAGCAGACAAATAATCATCAATATTGGTTCACTCCCTTACCTCCACCTATACCCCCACATCCACCCACACCACACCCCACACAACCGGCACCCACACACAACAAACACACACACACAGCAGCAGACAAATAATGCATCAATATGTTCACTTACCACCACAGACATCTACATCCACCCACACCCACCCACACAACCAGCACCCACACACAACAGACACACACACAGCAGCAGACAAATAATGCATCAATATGTTCACTTACCACCACAGACATCTACATCCACCCACACCCACCCACACAACCGGCACCCACACACAACAAACACACACACAGCAGCAGACAAATAATGCATCAATATGTTCACTTACCACCACAGACATCTACATCCACCCACACCCACCCACACAACCGGCACCCACACACAACAAACACACACACAGCAGCAGACAAATAATGCATCAATATGTTCACTACCCCACAGACACTACCATCCACTCTTGCAATCCACTCCACACCACACACACAACCGGCACCCAGGCACAACAAACCCCAACAGCAGTAATCAGACAAATATGTCACTATGTTCACGTTACCAACCAGAACATCTACATCCAAACCACACACAAACACACACACACCGGCGCCCACACACAACAAAACAACACCAGCAGCTGAACCAAATGATGCGTAATATGTTCACTTACCACCACAGACATCTACATCCACCCACACCCATACACACACAACCGGCACCCACGCACAACAAACACACACACAGCAGGCAGACACTAATGCAATCAATATGTTCATTACCACCACAGACATCTACCATCCACCCACAACAAACCCACAACCGGCACCCCACACAAAACAAACATACACACGCAGCTACAAATGCATCAATTGTCACTTACCACCACGAACATCTACATCCACCCACACCCCACCCACACACCGGCACCCACACACACAAACATAACACAACACCGCAGCAAGACAAATAATGCATCAATAATGTTGCCTTACCACCACAGAACATCTACATCCACCCACACCCCCAACCCACACAACCGCACCCAACACAACAGATACAACACAACAGCAGCAGACAATAATGCATCAATATGTTCCTTTACCACCAAGACATCTCATCCACCCACACCGCACCCCCACAACTGGCCATCCCACACCCAACACACCCCCACACAGCACAACAAATAATGCCTCAAATGTTCACGTTACCACCACAGACATCTACATCCACCCACACCCACACACACAACCGGCAACCCCACACAACAACACACACACCCAGCATCATACAATATCCTCACATATGTTTCACTTACCACCACAACATCTACATCCCTCCACCCCCCCCCCCACACAACCTGCACCCAACACACCCATACCCCACACAAGCAGCAGCAACCCCTCATGCATCCTATTTTCCCGTTCTTACACCCCCACAGACATCTACATCCCACCCAACCACCCATAAACACACCCGCACCCACACAACAACGAACCACACAATGCAGCAGACAACTATGCATCATGTCACTTACCACCACAAACATCTCACCACCCCCATCCCCTACACACAACCCGGCACCACACACAACAAACACACGCACAGCATCCAACAATATGCATCAAGCTGTTTCACCTTTACCACCACATACTCTACATTCCACCCACCCCACCCCCAACCTGCACCCACACACAACAAACACACACACAGCAGCAGACAGATAATGCATCAATATGTTCACTTACCACCACAGACACCTACATCCACCCACAACCCCCCCCCCCCCACACAAACCGGCAGCCACACGTCAGCACTACTCCACACACCTGCAATCAACAAATAATGCATCAATATGTTCACTTACCACCACAGACATCTACATCCACCCACACCCACCAACACAACCGGCACCCACACACAACAGACACACACACAGCAGCAGACAAATAATGCATCAATATGTTCACTTACCACCACAGACATCTACATCCACCCACACCCACACACACAACCGGCACCCACACACAACAAACACACACACACAGCAGCAGACAAATAATGCATCAATATGTTCACTTACCACCACAGACATCTACATCCACCCACACCCACCCACACAACCGGCACCCACACACAACAAACACACACACAGCAGCAGACAAATAATGCATCAATATGTTCACTTACCACCACAGACATCTACATCCACCCAACACCCCCCCCACCCCCACCGGCACCCACCCCAGCTCACACAAACACACACACACTGCAGCAGACAAATAATGCATCAATATGTTCACTTACCACCACAGACACCCACATCCACCCACACCCACCCACACAACCGGCACCCACCCACACAACTGGCACACGCACACACACACACACCCTCACCCTCACCCCCCCCCCCCCCCCCCCCCCCCCCCCCCCACACACACACACATGCCTTTGCAACATGCAGGAATCTCAACGTTTGATGGTGGACTATTCAGACTATCCCACAGTGTTGCTTCGAATGCTGAACCATTGTATCAAGGAGCCACACGTGCACCTGGCAGTGTTTGTTATGCAGCCCACTGGCGAGGCGAGGCTTGACTTTATCCAGGTGTGTGTGCATGTTTGTGTGTGCATGTGGGTGTGTGTGTGTGCATGTGGTTGTGTGTGTGTGCATGTGGGTGGGTGGGTGTGCATGTGGGTGTGTGTGTGTGCTCCACATGCAGCCCACTGGCCAGGCGAGGCTTGACTTTATCCAGGTGTGTGTGCATGTGTGTGTGTGCATGTGGGTGTGTGTGTGTGCATGTGGTTGGTTTGTCATGTCATGTGGGGTGTGTGGTGTTGCATGTGGGTGTGTGTGTGTGCTCCACATGCAGCCCACTGGCCAGGCGAGGCTTGACTTTATCCGGTGTGTGGTGCATGTTGTGGTGTGTGCTGTGGTTGTTTGTGTGTGCATGTGTGTATTTGTTTTGTGCATGTGTGTGTGTGTGGTGTGTTTTTGGGCTCCACATGCGCCCACTGGCGATGTTTGAGGCCTGCCTTTAGCCAGGTGTGTGTTTTTGTTTGTGGTGTGTGGTGTTGTGTGTGTGTGTGTGTGTGTGTACTCCACATGCAGCCACTGGGGGAGGCAATGCTTGAACTTTATCCACGTGTGGTTGTGTGGTTTTGTGTGTGTTGTACTCACATGCAGCCAACTGGTAGGGCTGGCTGACCCCATCCAGGTGTGTGTTGGGTGCGTTGTGTTTGTGTGTTGTGGTACTCTCCACATGCAGCCAACTGGTAAGGCTGGCTGGACCCCATCCAGGTGTGTGTTTGTGTGTGTGTGTGTGTGTGAATGTGTGTGTGTGTGTGTGTACTCAACATGCAGCCAACTGGTAAGGCTGGCTAGACCCCATCCAGGTGTGTGTTTGTGTGCGTGTGTTTGTGTGTGTGTACTCCACATGCAAAGCAAACTAGTAGAGGCTGGCTGGACCCCTCAGGGTGTGTGTTTTGTGTGGCGGTGGTTTGTGTGTGTGACTTCACATGCAGCCAACTGGTAAGGCCTGGCTGACCCCATCCAAAGTGTGTTTGTGGTGCGTGTGTTTTGTGTGTGGGGCTTTCACATGCAGGGCCAACTGGTAAGGCTGGCTGGACCCCATCCAGTGTGTGTTTGTGTTGCGTATGTTTGTGTGTGTGTACTCCCATGCAGCAACTGGTACTGCTGGCTGACCCAATCCAGTTGTGTTGGTTTGTGTGACGGGTGTTTGTGTTGTGGGGTAACTCACATGCAGCCAACTGGTAGGGCTGGCTGGACCCCATCCCATCCAGGTGTGTGTTTGTGTGGCGTGTGTTTGTGTGTGTGTAACTCTCCCAATGCAGCCATCTGTTAAGCTGGCTGGACCCCATCCGTGTGTGGTTTGTGTGTGTGTGGTTTGTGTGTGTGTACTATCACATGCGAGCCAACGGTAAGGCTGGGCTGGACCCCATCCAGTGTGTGTTTGTTGTGCGTTTGTGTGTGTGTTGGTAACTCCACATGGCAGCCAACTGTTAAGGCTGTCTGACCCATCCAGGTGTGGAGTTTTGTGGTGCGTGTGTGTGTGTGTGTGTGTGTGTACTCCACATGCAGCCAACTGGTAAGGCTGGCTGGACCCCATCCAGGTGTGTGTTTGTGTGCGTGTGTTTGTGTGTGTGTACTTCACATGCAGCCAACTGGTAAGGCTGGCTGGACCCCATCCAGGTGTGTGTTTGTGTGCGTGTGTTTGTGTGTGTGTCTTCAATGCGCACCTGGTAGGCTGGCTGGACCCATCCAGTGTTTTTTGTGTGCTTTGTGTTTGTGTGTTGTGTACTTTCCATGCAGCCAACTGGTAAGGCTGGCTGGACCCCATCCAGGTGTGTTTGTGTGCGTGTGTTTGTGTGTGTGTACTCCACATGCAGCCAACTGGTAAGGCTGGCTGGACCCCATCCAGGTGTGTGTTTGTGTGCGTGTGTTTGTGTGTGTGTACTCCACATGCAGCCAACTGGTAAGGCTGGCTGGACCCCATCCAGGTGTGTGTTTGTGTGTGTGTGTGTGTGTGTGTGTGTGTGGTGTGTACCAACAAAAAAATGCCCAACTGGTAAGGCTGGCTAGACCCCATCCAGGTGTGTGTTTGTGTGCGTGCGTTTGTGTGTGTGTACTCCACATGCAGCAAACTAGTAAGGCTGGCTGGACCCCATCCAGGTGTTTGTTGTGTGCGTGTTGTTGTGGTGGTGACTTCACAGCATTCCAACTGGAAGGCTGGCTTGGACCCCATCACGGTGGTTGTTTGTTGCGGTGTGTTTTTTTGTTTGTGTACTACTTCACATGCAGCCAACGTAAGGCTGGCTGGACCCCATCCAGGTGGTGTTTTGTGTTACGTTTTTGTTTTGTTGTACTCCACATGCAAAGCCAACTGGTATGGCTGGCTGGACCCCATCCAGGTGGGTGTATTGTGTGCGTGGTGTTTTGGGTGTGGTGACTTCACATGCAGCCACTGGTAAGGCTGGCTGGACCCAATCCAGTGTGGTTTGTGTGCGTGTGTTTTTGTGTGTGTGTACTCCACATGCACCAACTGGTCAGGCTGGCTGGACCCCTCCGGTGTGTGTTTGTGGTGTGTGTGTTTGTGTGTGTTGTCTATTCACATGCAGCCAACTGGTAACTGGCTGGACCCATCCAGGTGTGTGTTTGGTGTGCGTGTTTTTTGTGTGTGTGTTACTCCCACATGCAGCCAACATGGTAAGGCTGGCTGGACCCCCCATCCATGTGTGGTTTGGAGTGTGTGTGTTGTGCTGTGTTTTTGTTGTGGTGTGTGGTACTCAACATGCACCAACTGGTAAAGGCTGCTAACCCATCCAGGTGGTGTTTTTGTGTGCGTGGTTTGTGTGTGGTGTAACTCCTCCACATGCAGCAAACTAGTAAGGCTGCTGGACCCCCCATCCAGGTGTGGGGTTTTGGTGTCGTGTGGTTTGTGGTGTGTACTTCACAGCACCAAACTGTAGGCTGGCTGGACCCCTCCAGGTGTGTGTGTTGTGTGCGTGTGTGTGTGTGTGGTGGTAACTCCACATGCAAGCAACTGGTAAGGCCTGGGCTGGACCCCATCCAGGTGGTTGTTTGTGTGCGGGTGTGGTGTTTGTGTGTGTGTGTGTGTTGTGGTTGTGTGTAACTCCCACAGGGCCGCCACTGTAAGGCTGGCTGTACCCCCATCCAGGTGTGGTGGTTGTTGTTGTGTGTTTGTGTGTGTGTACTTCACATGCAGCCAACTGGTAAGGCTGGCTGGACCCCATCCAGGTGTGTGTTTGTGTGCGTGTGTTTGTGTGTGTGTACTCCACATGCAGCCAACTGGTAAGGCTGGCTGGACCCCTCCCGGTTTGTGTTGTGTGCGTGCGTGTGTTGTGGTGTGTGTGTGTGTGTGGGTGTGTGTGTACTCCACATCATCCAACTGGTAAAGGCTGGCTGGCCTCCATCCAGTGTGTGTTTGTGTTGCGTGTGTTTGTGTTGTGTACTTCACAATGCAGCCAACTGGTAAGGGCTGGCTGGGCCCCATCCAGGTGTGTTTTTGTGTGCCGTTTGGTTTGGTGGTGTGTACTTTCAACTGCAGCCAACTGGTAAGAGGCTGGCTGGACCCCCATCCAGGTGCTGTTTTGTGTTCTGTTTTTTGTTGTGTGTGTACTTCACATGTCAGCCACTGGTAAGGCTGGCTGGACCCCAGCCAGGGTGGGGTGTTTGGGCCGTGTGTTTGTGTGTGTGTACTCCACATGCAGCCAACTGGTAAGGCTGGCTGAACCCCATCCAGGTGTGTGTTTGTGTGCGTGTGTTTGTGTGTGTGTACTCCACATGCAGCCAACTGGTAAGGCTGGCTGGCCACCATCCATGTGTGTGTGTGTGTGTGTGTTTGTTTGTGTGGTGTGTACTAACATGCAGCCAACTGGAGGCTGGCTGAGACCCCATCCAGGTGTGTGTTTGTGGTGCATGGCGTTTTGGGTGTGTTGTACTCCCCATGCAGCACACTGTACGGCGGCTGGACCCCATCCCGGTGGTGTTTTGTGTGCGTGTGTTTGTGTGTGTGTAATTCACATGCATCCAACTGGTAAGGCTTCTGGAACCCCATCGCAGTTGTGTGTTTGTGTGCGTGTTTTGTGTGTGTGTACTCCCACATTGCAGCCAACTGGTAGGCCTGGCTGGACCCCATCCAGTTGTGGTGTTTGTGTGCGTGTGTTTGTGGGGTGTACTCCCACATTGCAGCCAACTGGTAAGCTGGCTGGAACCCCCATCCGGTGTGTGTTTGTGTGTGGTGTTGTGTTGTTTGGTGTGTGTCCTCAACATCAGCCAACTGGTAAGCTGGCTGACCCATCCAGGTGTGTGTTTTGTGCATGGCGTTGGTGTGTGGTGTACTTCCACTGCAGCAAACTAGTAAGGCTGGCTGACCCATCCAGGTGTGTGTTTGTGTGCGTGTGTTTGTGTGTGTGTACTTCACATGCAGCCAACTGGTAAGGCTGGCTGGACCCCATCCAGGTGTGTGTTTGTGTGCGTGTGTTTGTTTGTGTGTACTTCACATGCAGCCAACTGGTAAGGCTGGCTGGACCCCATCCAGGTGTGTGTTTGTGTGCGTATGTTTGTGTGTGTGTACTCCACATGCAGCCAACTGGTAAGGCTGGCTGGACCCCATCCAGGTGTGTGTATGTGTGCGTGTGTTTGTTGTGTGTACTTCACATGCAGCCAACTGGTAAGGCTGGCTGGACCCCATCCAGGTGTGTGTTTGTGTGCGTGTGTTTGTGTGTGTGTACTCCACATGCAGCCAACTGGTCAGGCTGGCTGGACCCCATCCAGGTGTGTGTTTGTGTGTGTGTGTTTGTGTGTGTGTACTTCACATGCAGCCAACTTGTAAGGCTGGCTGGACCCCATCCAGGTGTGTGTTTGTGTGCGGTGTTGTGTTGTGTACTTTCAAATGCAGGCCACCGTTAAGGCTGGCTGGACCCCATCCAGGTGGTGTGTTTTGTGTTCTATGTTGTGTGTGTTTACATCCCATTCAGCCACTGGTAAGGCCTGGCCGTACCCCATCCAGGGTGTTATGTGTGCGTGTGTTTGTTTGTGTGTACTTCACACAAGCCAACTGGTAGGCTGGCTGACCCCCCCTCCAGGTGTTGTTTGTGTGCTTGTGGTTTGTGTGTGTGTACTCCACAATGCATCCAACTGGTAAGGCTGCTGGACCCCCCCATCCAGGTGGTGTGTTTGTGTGTGTGTGTTTTGTGGTGTGTACTCTTTCACTGCGCCAACTTGTAGGCTGGCTGGAACCCCATTCAGTGTGTTGTTTTGTGTGGTGTGTTTTGTGTGTGTACTTCTCATGCAGCCAACTGGTAAGCTGGCTGGACCCCATCCAGGTTGTGTGTTGCGTGTGTGTTTTGTGTGGTGTACTCCACATTCCGCCAACTGGTAGGCTGGCTGGACCCCACCAGGTGTGTGTTTTGGTGGTGCGTGTGTTTTGTGTGTGTTTACTTCACATGCAGCCAACTGGTAAAGGCTGCTGGCCCCCATTCCAGGTGTGTGTTTGTGTGCGTGGGGTTTGGTGGTGTGTGTACTTCACATTCAGCCAACTTGTAAGGCTGCCGGACCCCCATCCAGGTGTGTGTTTTGCTGTGGCCGTGTGTTTTGTGTGTGTGTACTTCACAATGCGCGCCCAACGGTAAGGCTGGCTGGATCACAATCTAGTTTGTACTCACTTCTTCCTCTTGCTTCTTCTCCCCCACCGCCACACCCACCCCGCCCCCCCTCTTCGCGGTCCCTACCCTGGTCCATCCCCCTCATTTCCCTTCCCTCCCAATATCGGAGGGAGGCCCAACCGCCACCTCCACCCCCACCCCCTCACCCTTGTGTCCCTTACCCCTTACCCCCGCCCTACGCCCCACTTGGCGCCTATCCCTCCCGTTATTACCCGTCGGCCCTCCCCATTTCCCATTAGCCCGCCCGCGCCCGCCCCCCCCCCCCCCCCCTTTACGTGTACACGTGATAGATACGCTCCCCTTGGCCTCTTCCCCCCCCCATTCCCCTTCCCTTCCCCCCGCCCCTACCGCCCCCTGCCACCCCGCGGCCCCCCCACCCCCCCTCACTTCCCTTCCCTCTTTCCCAACCCCTGCCCCTTACCCTTACCCCACACCCCACCCCGCTCATTCCCCTAACTCTTATCCCCCTGCTCATACCCCTACCCTTCCCATGCTTACTGTACAAGAACATGAAGTACAAAGTTTGTTTGAGCTGCTGCTCACGATCCTCTTCCCTCCACCCCTCCCCCCCCCACCCCCCACCCCCCCACTGCTGTCAGAACTGAATACAAGTTTTTGAGCTTCTTCTCACATCCTCCTCGCCTCCCTCCCCCTCCCCTCACCCACCCACCCACCCCACTGCTGCTGCAGAACATGAAGTACAAGTTTGTTGAGCTTCTGCTCACATCCTCTCCCTCCACCTCCCCTCATACTCCCCAACTCACACCCACTCTCTTCTCTCTCTCTCTCCTCACACACTACACCCACAACACACACCACTAGCTTCCTTCATAACTGGAGTACCAAGTTGTCAATCTTCTGCTCACATTCTCTCCCTCCTACCGCTCCTCACACCTCATCCTCACACCCACCAACACACACACAAATCAACTCACACACACGCATACACATCTCCCCCCCCCCCCCCCCCCCACCCCACCCCCCCCCCCCTCACACACACACCACCACAACCTACTCTCCCACCACCCCTCCCTCCTACCTACCATCCCACCCACACCCACACCCACACCCACACAACCAACACACCACACAACTGCTTATACAGAACATGGAGTACAAGTTTGTTGAGCTTCTGAGTTGTGGTTTCATCGCCTCCTCTGAGGAGGTTGTGAGGCAGCAGGTGGGTTGTAGCCTCCTCAACCTTTTTTGAATAGTGTGGTTACATTTTACATTTAAGAATTACGAGTGAAGTTGCATTTTAGTGAAGTTACATTTTACATTTCAGAGTGTAGTTACATTTTACTTTTCGCGTATTTATATTATATATGTATCTTTTAATGTATTGAGCTGCTGAACTATGGAATTCATCGCCTCCTATGATGAGATTGTGAGGCAGCAGGTGGGTTGTAGCCTCCTGGGCAGTATTTAAATTTAGTGTATCTATATATTTACATTTTAATGTATTGAGCTTCTGGGCTGTGGGTTCATCTCCTCCTATAAAGAGGTTGTGAGGTAGCAGGTGGGTTGTAGCCTCCTGGGCAGTACTTACATTTACGAGTGTATTTACATGTTACATTCTAGAGTGTATTTACATGTTACATTCTAGAGTGTATTTACATATTACATTCTAGAGTGTATTTACATGTTACATTCTAGAGTGTATTCACTTTTTACATTTACGAGTGTATTCACTTTTTACATTTACGAGTGTATTCACATTTTACATTTACGAGCGTATTCATATTTTACATTCTAGAGTGTATTTACATTTTACATTCTAGATTGTACTTACATTTAATAAAAAGAATCATTAAGTACATTGACATCCGAAGTTGATTCGTTTAATGTACAAGTGTATGAAGTTGATATTGACATCCATGTTTGCCTTCGCAATAATAAACAACTGGGAGCAATAAAAACAGGCTGTGAGGCTGCAGGTGAGTAGCCACCATGGCTTTGAAGAGTGTATTTATAGTTAAATGTACAAGTGTATGAAGTTGATATTGATAAATATGTTTGCCTTCGCAATAATGAACAACTGGGAGCAATAAAACAGGCTGTGAGGCTGCAGGTGAGTAGCCACCATGGCTTTGAAGAGTGTATTTATAGTTTAATGTACAAGTGTATGAAGTAGATATTGATAAATATGTTTGCCTTCGCAATAATGAACAACTGGGAGCAATAAAACAGGCTGTGAGGCTGCAAGTGAGTAGCCACCATGGCTTTGAAGAGTGTATTTATAGTTTAATGTACAGGTGTATGAAGTTGATATTGATAGATATGTTTGCATTCGCAATTATGAACAACTGGGAGCAATTAAAACAGGCTGTGAGGCAGCAGATGACTAGCCACCATGGTTTTAAAGAGTGTATTTATAGTTTAATGTACAAGTGTATGAAGTTGATATTGAATAGATATGTTTGCCTTCGCGTTAAGGCCTTATTGGGAGGAGTAAAAACAGATTGTGAGGTGGCGGGAGAGTGGCCTCCATGGCTTTAAAGAGTTTATTTATAGTTTAATGTGCACGTTTATTAAGATGATACCTGTTGATGTTGAAATATATGTTTGCCTTCTCGTCAAGGCCTTACTGGGAGGAACAACATTAGGGTTGTGGGGCAGCAGGTGGGTAGCCCCCATGGCTTTAAATAGTGTATGTTTAGTTTAATGTGCACGTTACTAAATTGATATTGATAGATATGTTTGCCTTTGCATTACTGGGAGGAACAAGTCCTATGCAGCGTCGCGACGCGGAAAATTGGCGGAGTGTGTTGGCAACGGAACGAAAGGTGGCAACGATGGAGCTGACCGAAGCGAGTTAGTTACGCGACCGTTGGATGACGTGTCAGGCTTCAAGCAATTTTTCGGTCGGACAGACGGACAAATGGGTAAACATGGGGGCTCCCGCCCCCTTGAAGAGGGGGGTCCGCCAATAAAAAAATAGGTTGTGAGGCGGCAGGTGAGTAGCCCCCATGGCTTTAAATAGTGTATTTATAGTTTAATGTACAAGTGTATGAAATTGATATTGATAGATATGTTTGCCTTCGTTGCCTTCGCGTTAAGGCCTTATTTGGAGGAGTAAAAACAGATTGTGAGGCGGCGGGAGAGTGGCCCCCATGGCTTTAAATAGTGTATTTATAGTTAAATGCACAAGCTCATGGCGTACATTGATATAAATGATTGCATTTACAATAATGCCTTACAGGGAGGAATACATAAATAGGTTGTGAGGCTGCTAGTGAGTGGCCTCCATGGTTTTAAAGAGCGTATTCATAGTTTAATGTACAAGTGTACGAAGTTGATCTTGATAGATATGTTTGCCTTCAAGTCAAAGGCCTTACTGGAAGGAATAATAAGAGGCTGTGAGTGGCCTGTGGCAGGTGAGTGGCCACCATGGCTTTAAAGAGTGTATTTATGGTTTAATGTACAAGTGTATGAAGTTGATATTGATACATTTATGTTTGCCTTCTCGCTAAGGCCTTACTGGAAGGAATAATAAGAGGCTGTGAGTGGCCTGTGGCAGGTGTGTGGCCTCCATGGTTTTAAAGAGCGTATTCATAGTTTAATGTACAAGTGTAGGAAGTTGATATTGATATATATATGTATATATATACATACATATACATATTCATATGTTTGCCTTCTCGTTAAGGCCTTCCCGGAGGAACAACTAAAGTTTGTGGGGGCAGCAGGTGAGTAGCCACCATGGCTTTGAAGAGTGTATTTGTAGTTTAATGTACAAGTGTATGAAGTTCATATTGATATATGTTTGCCTTTGCGTTAAGGTTTACTGGGAGGAGTAAAAACAGATTGTGAGGCAGCGGGTGAGTGGCCTCTAAACATTAAAACCCCCTACCCCCAACCCCCCCTTTTCTCTCTCTCCACTTTCAGGTGAGCTATCGCTACAGCGTGATAAGGCCTCTAAACACTGAACCCCCCTTAACCCCTACCCCCAACCCCCCCTTCTCTCTCTCTCCACTTTTCAGGTTTGCTATCGCTACACAGCGTGATAAAGCCTATAAACACTAAAAACCCTTAACCCCTACCCCCAACCCCCCCTTCTCTCTCTCTCTCCACTTTTCAGGTGAGCTATCGCTACAGCGTGATAAAGCCTATAAACACTAAAAAAACCTTAACCCCTACCCCCCAACCCCCCCTTCTCTCTCTCTCCACTTTTCAGGTTTGCTATCGCTACAATGTGATGAAGTCTCTAAACCCTAAAAACCCCTTAACCCTACCCCCCAACCCCCCCTTCTCTTTCTCTGCACTTTACAGGTGAGCTATCGCTAGAGTGTGATGAAATCTCCAAACCCTAAACCCTGACCTCCCCCCCCCCTCTCTCTCTCCACTTTAAGGTGAGCTGACGCTAGAGTGTGATGAAGCCTCCAAACCCTAAAACCCTAAAACCCTGACCCCCCCCCCTCTCTCTCTCCACTTAGGTGAGCCATCGCTACAGCGTGATGAAGCCTCCAAACCCTAAAACCCTAAAACCCTGACCCCCCCCCTCTCTCTCTCCACTTTAAGGTGAGCTATCCGCTACAGCGTGATGAAGCCTCTAAACCCTAAAACCCTGACCCCTCCCCCCTCTCTCTCTCCACTTTAAGGTGAGCTATCGCTACAGCGTGATGAAGCCTCCAAACCCTAAAACCCTAAAACCCTGATCCCCCCTCTCTCTCTCCACTTTAAGGTGAGCTATCGCTACAGCGTGATGAAGCCTCTAAATCCTAAAACCCTAACCCTAAACCCTCTCTCTCTCTCTCTCTCTCTCATCTCTCCTCTCTCTCTCTCTCTCTCTCTCCTCTCCACTTTCACAGGTGAGCTGCCGTTACAGCATGATGAAGTCTCTAATACCCTAAAACCCTGCCCCCCCCCCCCAAACCCCACCCTCTCCTCTCTCTCCACTTTTCAGGTGAGCTATCGCTACAGCGTGATGAAGGCCAGGCTGATGCTGATGCAGGCACCCTTGGCCGACATCAACGCGCTTGTGAGGATAAAGAACCCTAGTCTAACGCTGCAGCGTGATGAAGGCTCTAAAACCCTAAAACCCTAAAACCCTAAAACTCTGCCCTCCCCCCCCCCCCCCCCCCCCCCCCCCCCCCCCCCCCCCCCAAAAAAAAAACTCCCTCTCTCTCCACTTTTCAGGTGAGCTACCGCTACAGCGTGATGAAGGCCAGGCTGATGCTGATGCAGGCACGTCTGGCGGACATCAATGCGCTTGTGAGGATAAAGAACCCTAGTCTGCTGCTACAGCTTCAGAGGACCCCCCCTAGGATGCCTGGAGCTGTGCCCTCCCTGGTTCTGGGGGAAAGCCCTTTAAATAGTAGCATCGCATTTGCTGTACTTCCGAATTGTATCATCGCATGCGTTGCATTGATTTGTGTGATATCCCCCTTAAGATTCCTGCAGCTGCGCCCTCCCCTGGTTCTGGGGGCAAGCCCTTCAAATAGTATCATCACATGTGCCGTACTTTAAAGAGTATTATCACATGTGTTGTACTTCCAAATAGTATCATCCCATGCGTTGCATTGATTTGCGTGATTGCCCCCTGGGATGCCTGGAGCTGTGCCCTCCCCTGGTTCCGGGGGCAAGCCCTCTAAATAGTATCATCACATTTGTTGTACTTTTAAATAGTATCATCACATGTGTTGTACTTTGAAATAGTATCATCACAAGTGGTGTACTTCCAAATAGTACCATGGTATGCGTTGCATTGATTTGCATGATTGCCCCATTCAGATGCCTGGTGCTGTGCCCTCCCCTTGTTCCGGGGGCAAGCCCTTCAAATAGTATCATCATATGTGCTGTACTTTTAAATAGTATCATCACATGTGTTGTACTTTCAAGTAGTATCATCGGATGTGTTGCATTGATTTGCGTGATTTGCCCCTTAGGATGCCTGGTGCTGTGCCCTCCCCTGGTCCGGGGAGCAAGCCTTTCAAATAGTATCATCACATGTGCTGTACTTTTAAATAGTATCATCACATGTGCTGTACTTCCAAATAGTAACATCGCATGCGTTGCATTGATTTGCGTGATTTCCTCCTAGGATGCCTAATGCTGTGCCCTCCCCTGGTTCTAGGGAAAGCCCTATCATCAGATGTGCTGTACTTTTAAATACCGGTAGTATCATCACATGTGTTGTACTTTCAAATAGTATCATCGCATGTGTTGTATTGATTTGCGTGATTTGCCCCTTAGGATGCCTGGTGCTGTGTCTTCCCCTGGTTCCGGGGGCAAGCCCTTCAAATAAATAAATACATGATGTACATTTTGACAAGGTGTGGAGGTGGAGGTGGAGGGGGGCAGGTGGTGGAGGTGGAGGGGGGGGGGGCAGGATGTGGAGGTGGAGGGGGGGGGGCAGGTGGAGGGGGAGGGGGGGCAGTAGGTGGAGGTAGAGGGGGAGGGGGGCAGGAGGTGGATGGGGAGGGGAGCAGTAGGTGGATGTGGAGGGGGGCAGTAGGTGGAGGAGGAGGGGGAGGGGGGCAGCCCGTTTGCTTGCACTGAAGCCAACCACCAAAAGCCCTTCACATAGTATCATCACATGTGCTGTACTGTACTGTCATTGAATGGCGTGCCCTTGTTTGGGGGGAAAGCCCTTCACATAGTATCATCACATGTGCTGTACTGTACTGTCATTGAATGGCGTTCCCTTGTTCCGGGGCAAGCCTTTCAAATAGTATGATCACATGTGTTGTACTGTACCGCCTTTGATTTGCGTGTTGGCCCACTTAATCGAGGGATAGATAGCAGGATCACATATATATTATGATATCACGTTACATTACATTGCATTACATTACATTACATTGCATTACATTACTGTCATAGACAGGCCATGGGTGACCCAAGGCAAGGCCGCTCCACAAACACCCGGTGGTCTTCCAACCATCCCCGTATCTGTTTTTTCAGGCGGTGGTGCAGCCCCCCCCTATGGGCACAACACCCAGGGGGTCTTCTAAAAATCCTCACAATCACTGGGTTCAAGCGATAAAGCAACGTGGGAAATAATTGCGTACTGTGGCTGTACCGCCGCTAACTTGTGTTGTGGATGTGAAGAGTGACTCCTTGTTGAGGTGTGAGGTGCCCTTTTTGAATGCTGTACTGTTTGGCTTGGCGAGGGGTTCCTTGTGCTCAGTGTGTTTTTAAACATTAATTATACTAAACCCCCGGGACTGATCACCAACCCCCCAGGACTGATCACTAAACCCCGGGACACATCGCACTCGCGTGTCTCCTAAAGCGCTAGTATGTTAATGTACGGCTTGATGTACAGCGTTTATCAGGCTTGGGCACACGGGATGCTAGAGAGGATTTCCCCAAATACGTATTTGATCAACATAGAATGGCATATTTTAATGTTTATATACTTTGTGGGATTCAGGGATTGGATCAGTGTTTTTCTTACCCAGATGAGGTGATGATTTAATCATCTTGTAGAATTAAATTATCAGTAGCACGAACTCATGGCCCCTGTCGGTAAAACGATTGTTGGGGGTTCAGTTCATCAATACCTTTTCTTGTTCATCCCTTTCTATCACGGCTGGGCAAGTCCCTTCAGCCAATTTGGCCTACCCCTGGACTGTTACAACATACATAATGTTACTTGCCGATGATGGCGAGCAGCCAAGTTGCTGTCTGGAGCCATGTTACCGCGGATTCAATTTCTTGAAACTTACAGCAGGACTGCAGGAGTTGCCCCAAGCAAAGCAGAGCATTCTTATCAAAATATACTCCATCTAATCTCTTATATTCTTCATAGTTCATACATGCACAGGTACACAGAAATTGAAATTGTTACATCCGTGTTATACCGTTCGTCCGTTACTCACAGGACGTGAAGTTAAGGACACCATAGCGTAAGCCGGAGCTAGCTATAGTCACCGTATGGGTACACAGATGTAACTCCGCACGATTCACTTATTTGTTGCACATCAAATTATCTTGAGAAATCATTTTGTTAGGGAAATCAGGTTCTGGTACTTTCTTCTATTGCCGGTATTCAGTAAAGCGCCGACGCTGCATAAGTTGAGAGTTTCACAAAACCATAAGGCTATATCGCCTTCGGCAGTAACATCGTCGCAGACTCGGATTCATGGACTCATGTTAAAGGATAAAGAAACTAGGATGATCGCCCCGATCAGCTGGCTTTTTGTTTTTTGTGGTTGGTCGGCCCCCTATGGAGGACAGACCTATGCGATACTTACGCGAAATCTTCACATCTTCAATTTTCCCAAAAACGCCGGTCAAATTTGCCGGTTAATCTGCCTGACCTGAAATCTTAGCGACTCGTGTTCGATTCCCGTCGGGGGCGGATTACCTCGGAGGGCACTTTTTCGCGTACGTATCTCAGGGTTGCGGACTGAGGACGCTGTAACGGTACAGAACCCTTCACGGGTACTCTGGCCGTCCAGCAAGGCATACGGGTACACCGTACCCGTAAGCCACGTGACGAACGCACATGATACAGTACCATACCCATGTACTGCCTCATCTCTCACAACGCACACGTTGCGTACATAGACACGAGCTACTCAGAATGAACCCTTCTACTCCTACCACGAAGACGTTCTTTCCAAGCTACTCGACATCCCCTACTTAGGTAACCATCTACTTGTTCTGCTAGTTCACCCATATCAACATACACGTAAACTCACATCACGCATCACGTTCCCTAGCCTAACCTCTCAAGCTGCTAAGGAGCATCCTGAGCTGTTACACTGGTAGCGGAGCTGGTTTCGTTCCTTAGGGACCTCACGCATACACATACGCACGCATACGCATTTTCCTTCGAATAAATCGCACCCGCCAGGACATCCTGTCAACTTTTCTGGCATTTGCTGCTCTTTGTTCCTGCTCTTACCTGTGGCTACGAATACACGTAGCGCCTGCTCGGTTCTCGCAGTGAACGGTCCTGTTAGGCTCGACACGCACTAGGCCGCCTGCGACCTGTCTTGCATGGGCATCTTATCATAGCTTGCCCTGCCCCTGTCTGGCCTCCGTTCTCGATTCTTGCGTTCATGTCCTGTCCTTTTGGTCATAGCTTCTAATGATATATTCCCGAGCATCTCCCTCGCGGATTGATCAATAGTGCAGCATCTGCTCCATTGGCCACCTCGGCTGTACTTGCTTTAATTAGGGTGCTTCGCGAGCCTGTCCTGCAGCTCTCACGGTTTGCTGCATTAATTATTCGTGCTATCCACCTGCTATCTTGCTCATCCTGTGGCGCATTTCGATTCGTCGGTGTACTTCCTGCTTGCCCTGTGGTCCGTGCCTTCGCAGTGCTAATATCCCTCATCGTATTCTGGACGAACGCGTCATTCACAGTTACGTTTGAGGCATTATCAGCTCGTTACGCTCGCAAATTTTACTCATCCCTGTGGGCAGGTGATATTTTGGCATCTTAGAGTTGCGAGTTATACCCCCCTCTCTAGCCCACCACTCATCCCTGTCCAGCCTACTGACTTGTGCTGTTGCCTGTGCAGAATGGCCTCCCACAAAATTTACCTAAGTACCGACGCCGCTGATGCTGCCGCTGCCGCGGCCGCTGCGGAGCAGCCTACGATGTCAGTGGTTGCGGGCGCAGACACTGCGCCCGCCACGGAGTTCAATGCGACGCAGGACGAGTCCGCCTCTGTCGACGCGCGGCCCTCTGTTTCAGTGGGCACGCTGCAACCTCTGGTTGCGGGCTCCACGGGTCTGGCGGCACCCTCGGGTGCGCCGATCGCGATCCCACCTCTGGCGCTGGCGCTGGCAACGAACGCTGGCCGCTGGCGCTGGCCGCTGGACGCTGGCCGCTGAAAGCTGGACGCTGGACGCTGGACGCTCAACGCAGGCGCTGGCCGCTGGCGTTGCCCCTCCGACGCCGCTGCTGTGCAGCCTCCGACGTAGCTGTCGCTGTCGCGTGTCGCCTACGACGTCGCAATCCCGAGAGAATTGCGTCGTCCGGCACAAAGCTTGACACTGAGCTCACGGCGACGCGGGATGGTTCTGCCTCCGTCGGAGAGCGGCCTTCCGTTTCCGTCGGCACGCTGCGACCTCTGGTCGCGAGCTTGGCCGGTCTGGCTGCATCCTCGGGTGCGCCAACCGCCACACACCGACGCCGACGCCGACAACGCAGCCCACGCATCCTCGCAATTTGAGGGAGGCATGTCGTCGCTCAAATGTCTCTCAAACGTCGCTCAAATGTCGCTCAAATGTCGTCGGCCGACAGGGACCAAGGAGCCCCCGACGTATGAGAATGATTTCTCAACAAGCGACGGGCTCATACAGCCCGATTGACTCTGCCGGCGGGCCGCGTGCCCTTTTCCGACAACCTCAGCACACGTTGCCACACGTGTCGCCAATCAGGCACAGCACTCAGAAGTGTCCGACGCGTGTCCGACGACCTGGCCATATTCCGAGCGACAGTGTCATCCACTTGACAGGTCAGCCAGGTCTAGCCGCGCCAGGTCTAGCCGCGCCAAGTCTAGCCGCGCCAGGTCTAGCTGCGCCAGGTCTAGCCGCGCCAGTTCTAGCCGCGCTAGGCCGCGCCAGGCCAGCCAGGTCTAGCCGCGCCAGGTCTAGCCGCGCCAGGTCATGGCCCGCCCTAGCCACGCAATTCCACGCAAAATGCTCCTCAGCATTTCGCGACCCGATGGCACGCCATATCACACGATAGAGGAACCGACTGTTGTGCCGATGCAGTCACCTGCGGCGGACATCCATAACGATCACGTCCGGCCGCGGGGGGTTAAATACCACGCCACGCACGGATACTCCTGACCAACCACCTCCCCACGCTACAGAGGACCGAAGACACGTTTCGGGATTCGCAAAGCGGATCTCCGACGTTCCACAGAGTGTGACTCCTAGACGAGAATAGGGTGGACAGGGGCACACGCGCAAGAGCCGCGACGATGGATCATGGCGTAAGACGCTGTCCTCGACGTCCTGTTAGCATAATACCCTATTTCTCATCTGTATTTAGCGGTCCTCTACGCATCCCCTTGGACGAATCGTGGGCCTCGAGCATCACGATTGAGGTAGGATAGTATCGTGACGTGGGTCGAGACGCTATTAACGCTCAACATACATCGAAATTCATTACATATTTCGTTATGAGATATTTCGGATTTTTTTTTCCGGAAACGCACGTCGCTCTTACCCGACTACACAAAGTGGCATGCGCCAGCATACTCGCTCCCTGCAGGATTACTTCCATTAAATCAAGCCGGAGTTTCGCAAGGTCCCCGACCTGACGACCCTCAAGCGACTGAATTTCTTCGCATGGGCTTGTCCGACGCTCTCCGTGCTCTTGCGCCCGCTAGAAACGGGAACGTTGTTTAGCACGATGGAATATTGGTTCCACTACCTGCAGTAGGGCGAGGCGAGACAGACCGCAGTCGCAACCGGCAATTACTTCACGGACCAAAGCGACAGTTAGGAGAAAGGGGGATGAATAATCGAAGATCATTTTACCCCCCCTCCGACTTCGATTCTTTCTCTTCGCCGCGCATGAACCATCCACGCTGTCGAAGAGTTACACTCTAGTCGATAATGAGCCCCAAGCTGAAGGAGGTCGGAGAGTTGCACTCTCATCCGACAATTGCCCATGCTTTCGGCCAACAGTAGTAGTTCCCCGGCTGGCCCTTTCGGGAGACAGAACACAGGCCGAGGGGGTAGACGACGTAGCGGATCGCAACGACCGCAGACCTTCAAGCTGAGTTGATCGCCAGGGTCGCAGGTCCTCAGCTTGCAAGGTGCGGGTCGACGTAACGAAGGCAGTCTACTTCGGCTCCGATCCTAAGGAGCACATCCCCAGTTCGATGGGAACCCGTCGGAACCCGTCGGAAACACAACTGGTGGACGGTGGTACCGAACGCCGTTGTTTCCACCCGACTACATACACGAAGGATCGATAAAGCTATTCTCAATCTCACTGCACTTGCTTTACCGCAATCATCCAACCCTCTGATTCTTTTCTTTTTCATAGCTGATCCAGGGAGTACCTCGACAGAAATTCTGATCGGTGCTCCATCAAGGGCGCTAAAGTAATAGCGCTCATACAAACGAGTAGCCCATTGATGCGCTCGAGTAGTCGCATGCCAGCCGGCCCTATGTTAGGGATGAAACACAGGCTGATGAGGTCGAACAACCTGCGGATGCCAATACGATTACACGTCGGGTCCTTCTCCCCAGACTACATGACATTTCAGTCCAAAGAGGCACGGGGTCGCTGCAGACATATTCCAATCAGTCCCATAAAGTACCAGACCTCACTGTCCGCGAGCGATATAATATTTCGCCGGGACTTATTGATGACCTCCGACCCAAATATTTGACGGTCGGAAAATGGGTGCATTGTTCGATTCGGTGGTCGACGTATTCCACTATCTGCAGCTGGACATGTCCCGCAATACGCAGCAGCATCGACGGGCAACAGAGCGGGGGCTACACGTACACAGGTCAACGACTCGATCCCAGCGATCGGCAGACACTAGGTACCTTTCTTCCGACACAGCCATTCATGCTTTGCTGGCGTTACGATCTAAAGACGAGACCGACAGTACCGGATTCTCGTCCGACAAAAAACCAAAAGTTGGACGCACGCCACGAGTAGCCCATTGATGCGCTCGAGTAGTCGCATTCTGGCTGGCCCCTTCGGGGAATATCACAGGCCAAGAAGGTTGAGAGGACCACGACGTACGCAGCAGAGCGCAGCCCTGCAAGCAGAGTAGATCGCCAGGGACGCAGGTCCTTCGCTTGCACGGTGCTGATCACGCTCTCAACGACGCGACCAAGGCAGTATACTTTGGCCCCCGCACCTGAGGAGGGCATCCCCAGATCCGGTTGAAACCCGTCGATACTTAAACTGGTGGTCGGAGGCATTGGATCCCAAAGTTCGCGAAAAAACAAATCGCTGCCAGACGGTCAACGAAGTGCATCCGTCGCAATCACGCACAACGAAATCCGAACACTTTCCCTGTGCTCACTACGCGAGCCATTCGGGTATTCGAAGTCAACTCCGCGACAGCCCCGATATGCTTTTCAACGCCCGATCTGGCGCGAAGCAATTGCTCACATTGGCAGATACGGGCGCGCCGGGTTGCCTTAGGGAAAGGCGCAAGGCTGCTGATCTCGGTTTTCACATCTACCCTTGGGAACACGAACGCGACGGATTCACTTGCGCTAACGACGGGATTATCAAAATCGTGGCATGGGCAGAATCGCTCCTCATGCCCGACCTATTATCGGAATCGCACGTCGCTCTCACCTGACTACACGAAAGTGGCTTGCGCCAAAATACTCGATCCGCGCAGAATTATTACCAAGCCATCAAGTCGGAATTTCGCAAAGTCCCTGATCTCACCGATCGCGAGAAGTTAAACTTCTTCGCACGATGGGAGGACTTGTTCCGCTATCTGCAATTGGACGAGGCGAGAAAGTCGTCGCTGCTCGTGGCAAGTCCTTGACGGACAAGCGCGATCGCCATCAGAGGGGAGGTTCCG
This sequence comes from Chlamydomonas sp. ICE-L, assembly GCA_013435795.1. Taxonomy (NCBI): domain Eukaryota; kingdom Viridiplantae; phylum Chlorophyta; class Chlorophyceae; order Chlamydomonadales; family Chlamydomonadaceae; genus Chlamydomonas; species Chlamydomonas sp. ICE-L. Next base: position 30,800,543 of record JACBWV010000610.1, on the reverse strand, counting down.
CTAATCATAAGTCGAAGTCTCCGTTCAAGAGGCCCGCGAATACTAGTTACCCGGGTAAGGACTTTACATTCAATCGCGTCCAATTTACCAACCCCCCCCTCCGAGTCTGACACTGATTCTTTCTCTTCGCAAGGCCTAAAGACCACCAACGACGGCGGGGAGATGAACCTCTCGCCCGGCCAGAGACCCAAACGGGAGGCCAACGGTAGTCGCAACCCGGCCGCTGGCCGAGGAGGTGGAGGACGTAGTGCGACGCAACCTACGCACACCGCCAAGCTGGGTGGATCGCCAAAGTCGCAGGTCCTCAGTTTTGCAAGGTGCTGCTCGCACGCTCGAGAACGGCCACGCTCCCTTTCCACGTCCAACGATATGTTGGCAAAGCGGTTGTCCCATGTCGTCGACAAACTTCCTGGAGGATTGGATTTAATCCTCGGATCCGACTGCATGCACGACAAAAGGGCCGTCCTCGACTACGATCCGCATGACAATGTCGCTCAAACGGTACGGCTGCTGTTTCACACCCTATTAACGGGCAGCGGGACGGAACGGCTCATTCCTTTCTCACCATTGCTCTATCAGTGCAAGTCTCCCCCTCTCCGATTGACACCCAGTCATTAGGGTCGCGAAGCAGCGAATTTTTGTTGCAGAAGGCTAGGCTCTAAACCACGTCATTGTCAACGAATCCGTGAATCGCGAGCATACTTAACCGCAGGCGTCAATTTCCAACGATTAAAGAGCGCTATTGACGCAACGCTCATCTCCGGCCAGCGGTCTGCGCGCCCTCATATGGAATAATCGCAAAGTCTTCAAACAATTTGTCCGGATGGGGACTCCTAACCACTCTCGCTGTTCATAACCCACACTTTGTCTGGTTTATTACGCAAAATAACGATATCGGTCTACAGGACGCTCCTGAAAACTGCGTCCACTACCTTCGATGGGTCGATCGAATTTTTATAGTCCTTGAACAGTTGGCGAACGCGCCTGCCGCGTTCCAAACAGTTCTGACGCATTCAGTCGTTACTTGGTACAGGCGGCGGTGCTCTTTATCAAGATAAACCCGGCCACAATCCGCTCACAGTCTTCGTAGCAAGGCGGTCCAGTCCGACGCATGGCATGAGGACCGTGCACCCTTTAGCGTACTTGGAGTTTGCGCATGGTCGCAATGTTATGTTGGGCTGACCCGGTCAGACTCGCACCCCCAACCTCTCCTCCCCGCGGACTCGTCGGGTCCGCGCCCAGCTTTTTGGTGTTCTCTCTCTTGGTCAGCAATGCCGTCCTCGATCGACGAATTCTACGCCCTGTTCTTCGTATTCCACAGTCATTGATACCTATACCAACCCCGCCCTCCACGGTCTCTTGCCCGCTACTTCGTTTCCGGTCACAGGAAAGACTGTACTCGACGACGCAGACGTCCCATGACCCTAGGCGTCAACTCCCTCCGCTTTCTCCATCATGGATCGAATTTTTGGCTGGAAAACAAACGGACCCCACACTGCTAACGCCGGGCTGCAAGCGCCTCCGTGAATTAAATTTTCCAGAAACGGGTACTGGTTAAAGAAAACAAGTCTGGTCGCTACTTTATAATGTGTCCTCACACCACAAAGCTGCCACACAGAGACCCCCTTGCGGGCTCTACCCTGCGAGGGCTTGTCTGCCGCGCTCGTCGTGGGGAGAGGGGCGTCTCTTAGGTTCAGTCGCTCGCTGAGAACCTGGTCCCGCGGCACCCCGGTCGGTCCGGCGACATGTCTTGTGGGGGCGGTGGGGGGGGGGCCCCCTCCGGTCTAAGGGCAACAGGGTGCCCCTGGCGCCTTGGGGTGGGTCTCGCGGTTGCTGCGGCCGCGCGGTGGGGGGCGGGGGGGGGGCAACGTGCCTTGCGGGAGATACCACGTTGAACACAGAGAGTCACAGAGACCAGGGGGCCAGAGCCGGAGAGGGGGAGAACGGCCGAGATGAAAGTCAAGGGGGGGCACGACGCGGGATCCCTCGCCCGCAACTCTTCCCGCGCTTATGATGCGGTGCCGACTGCGCGGAGCCTCGGGGGGACGGGGAGAAGAGGCGAGAGAGACGCGCGCGCGCGCGGAGTCCGCGGGGCTCGGCGCATATAACCGTCCTGTCGCGGCGCGGCTCCCCCCGGGCGACGCGGGGCGTCGATGGCGCGATGGCGCTTCTCCAGCTGGTTCGATGGGCATCTCGCTGCGACCTCCGGCGCTTCTGGCCCGCTTAATCTCCAGATCGTTTGCGGAAAAGCGGCGCGAGGCCAAGGACCCGGCGTGTGCTGAGCGAGGGGGCCTAAGCGAGAGAGAGAGGACGACACGCGGGGTCTGTACTCGCGTCGGCAGACACGTGTCCCGTGTACATGTGTGGGTACCAAAGTCACGACGCATAAATCGAACTGGACGCCGTACACACACATTCACCACACGAAGTGTGGAAACGCCAGGCCCTGTTCCAAACAACAAGCCCCAACTCTAGCCAACGGTACCATGTTCCCTTGGATATACACACAGAAAACTCTGTACTGCTATCCCGTAACATCGGTTGGAGTGTCTGCTGCACACACCGCACCAAAGCTTCATGGCCGTAATGAAAACCGTCTCGTCGCCTCGAAAAACCCTAGCCCCGCCTTACTCTCCGACACTCGAGCGGCGCGGTAGGCTTCCTTCTCTGATCAGTCCAATGCTATTAAATAAGGCGCGCCTCTTCTCAATCTATTTCATTCAGACAGGGGCTGCGCTAACGTCAGTCACTTCGGGGTGTTCAGTGCTTAGCGAACCTGGTCAGGTAGCCCACGATAACTTTAGCAGTATCCTCGGCGTCCAATTTGGCAGCTTCCCTTTTATCCCTCCCCTAAGTCATTCCGCTCTGGTCAAGTCTTCGCTCCATCACCTCTATCCCCTCATTCACCTAAGAGTCTTTTCCTTGCCTCACTGTGGTCTACGCCCCCTCGCTGCTTCCCATGCGTCTCGTCGGGGTCCTCCGCCTCGCTGCTTTCTTTTTTTAGCTCCCTCTCGCGAATGAAACTCCCGCAGTGATCGCAAGCGCGATTCACACATTACCGTCGTGGCTCTCCTCTATTGTGGGCACGCGACAGCGGTTCGCTTCCCATTGCCTCTCGTCGGTTTCAGTTGGTGCTATGCCGCACAAGCATCACACGGTCCCATAGGCGGCAACGCTAACTGGAATCCACCTCGACCGTCATCGTGAGGACATAGCTCCTCGTTGCGCATTACCCATGTTTCATCTCATAGCCCCCTCCCCTTTACACTAGTAGCTGGCCGTACCGACGACGATTGGGATAGTCTCTTGGCACTAGTAGAATTGGCATCAACATGCCCTACCTGAACATGTCCATTCAAAACACCCTTCCCTTTTCGGGCGTACCCTTGGCATACGACCCTGACGTCCCCGCCACTCAGGCGTAAGTCGAATCGAAAGGTTCCGGACGTGCTCTGCCAACTAATTGGTGGGCCGGATCACATTGACCGACAAGCTCAATGCAAGGCATGCTGCCCCCAGCCGCTCAGATCGGCAGACAACAACCCCTTATGATAAAGACGAACGGAGGCGCTTTTCTTGCAACCTATGGTGATCTAGTTCTTCTTGGCCCCACCCGCTAATATGAAGTGGAAGGCAACGGGTCAACCAAAATGTACGCCTCGTTTTTGTCAGCTTGCTTACTTTCTTATGTCTTTTCATCGCTGGTTCTTCCCGCAGCGAATGGACCACAGCGGTCCCCATGTCTTTTTACAAATCCGTATTGTCACTCGAGGTGTCCAAGAGGTACACCCCGGTTACACCGTGCTTCTAGATCAGCCCCGACCCCTAAGTCCATGTTGGCGGCACGCCTGTCAACCTTAAGTCTCCTAACCGAGACTCTGTAATTATTCTCAAAGCTACCAAAGCTTTAGTTTCCTCCCTTCCGTTTCGATCCAGCTTTATATAGCTAAGGTTTATCACCCATAAATTGCTGCAAACACTGTCGTTGACCCAATGCCGAGCATAGTTTCCTCCTCATGCTAATGTCCGAACAGCTCCAACGCGAAAACGCAGAGTTTGGGAGTTCACTAGATTTATTTACTTCTCTCTATCTATGGCTGGGAGGTCGCATAGTCGCGGTCACCTGTCAAGACAGACGATTGTCTTAGGTGCTGAAGGACTACGGCTAGGTGTGTTGATATCCAGCTACGTCACGACTCAACCTGTTCGACAACCGCCTAACCGCGTGTCGGCATTCCCCGGACCGTTACACCGACTGTCCACCTTCCAGCCCATACCTATTGGACGCAACACAAGGCGCGGCAAAGCGCGACGACGGAGGCGGAGTCTACGCTTGTGCGGGACAAGCTCCGGAGAGGTTGGGCCAGGGGGAGGTGGCGGCGCGCAACACCCCAGTGGGTGACGCGATCTGCTCTGGCCCCAACTCGGTTAGAGTTCCTTAGTGGGCAGCGCCCTTGCCTGTTTCTAGTAGCGCTAAGTTACCATGCCTGCTCCTCTGGTTAAGATCTAGACCCTTACCAGTACCCAACGCGCTGAGTCTTAGCTACCCTAGCATTCGACATGCCTCACGAACCCTCTATTACAGACTTACGACCTAGTGACAACTTCTAACGACGCAAATAGAAGCACGGCGTAGGCTTGAAGTTCAGGTCCTTGCTTTTTAGATGCTATGCATCAGCCCTGCGCTGCGGTACCGGTACACTTTGCGGCCTACTCCTACGGCCCAAGAGATCTGGGATGAGGTAGAGGGGTGGGTAGTCCACCGCGAACGAGTTTAAGGGGTCCCAACCTCCTGCTAGAATGAAGCGCAGAGGATGCTCCAGGTGAACTTTGTTACCCACCCTAACCTTTACGGCATTAGGCAGCGGCCAAGCAGCTAATCCAGGCTGGGATCCCGGTCACTGAGCAGCAGTGCACCGAGATTGCAATCGCAGGAGCGGCTCCTCGTTTCACTGCCTTGCAAGTTCTTTACAGCAGCCCTGATCTGTCTGTAGGTTTCTCAGCCACCCAGCTACGGTACGAGCAGGCTGATATTGCCAATCAGCGCCTTGCCCCTGATCACCCGAATTTCCCCCCGTACTTGCTCGAAAATAAAGCCCATGCTAACCCTCCTCCCCCTGCTTTCCCTGCATTGGCTGCAGCTCCGGCAGAGCGGTCCACAGGTGATCGCTGCAACCCAGCTATGGGGCTGCGAAAGAGTGGTGGGGCAACCCTGCGCCAGTCCCCTCGTGGACGTGGCGGTGGGGGAAACGGCAATTCCGCAGTCTGCTCCCACTGTCACTTCCCAGGACATGTGCAGGACACGTGCTGGAAGCTACACCCGAACCTTCGTCCGGCCCGCCCTGGCCAGAAGGCCACCTGGGCAACGCTTCCGCGACGAAATGTCCTCGTGGGACGCTCCCGAGCGGAGTTCGAGGCTCTCAGCAAGCCCAGCTCTCCGGCTTAAGTACATGTGAGAAGTAGCTCCTGCCTTGATTTCTGCTACACACCCCATGGTCCACTTCCTACTGCATAATTGTTCCTGACACAAAATACAATACCACGGGCTTTCTTGGGGTTTATAGATAGGTGCCTTGCAGGCCGCATTCGATTAGTGGCCACGCAATCGCGGTTTTTCACAAACCCTCTCACTTTCTATGCACTTCGCGACAATTCCCTACCCGCACGTATGCTCACTCTACGCGGGACCTTACCGCCGTCGCAATCCTTACCTGTCCGCCGTCATTGCGCTTCGTTTGGAGGTATGGGTAATTTGCTGCAGCGGCTTAACTGGTGATGATAGGAGCGACCTTTTCTTGCCAGTGAATGGCTTGATCTATGCCTAAACTCAGCGTTCTCCCCATGTTCCTACCAATGTGCTCTAACAAATTTACCCTGACTTGGCCCTCCAGCGCTCAGAACCAATTTTTAAGGTTCCGTTGTTCATCGCCTTACTCCGCATTATCAGGCGTCCAAATCTGAGGACCTATGGCTGGGTTTCCCGATATCTCAGGGTTTTCTGGACGGCTCATAACCTGTATTTGCACCAAAGGCGACATACACGCAAGACTCAGCCGTTATCTTGATCTGTCCCTTGCCTCTTGTCAATACGTCCGTTTGTGATGTTGTAATGCCGTCCCATTTTCTGGCCACCATCATTCGGGTCGTATTTATGTGCGAGACGCACATCATCTGTGCCTCGCGTTTAACCCCCCTTTGCAGTCGCCGCTACCATCGCCCTTCCCCCTAACAAAAAAAAAAAAAAAAAAAAAAGCCTAGCTAACTAAAAGCAATTGTTTGACCAACTTCTGCCCCCCCTCTCTCCCTGGTTGGGTGTGCTAGACGGTTTGGCCATCCATGCCAAACCGCTATGAAGCCTCCTTACTGGGGTGATTGGTGGAGGGATACCCAGCATTTCGCCAAACAGTTCAGCGCTTATGCCTGGACCCTGTGACGCTTGCTGCGTCGGAAAGGCTACAAAAAGAGCCTTTCCAGAACGTAGGCGAGTACACATGCACCGTTTGAATTGATTACACATAGACCTGCAGGGCCCCCTTTTGCATCGGTATTAGAATGGAGGTTTAACCCTCCGCGTTGGCGGTAGACGATCACAATCGGTGGAACGCAGTAGGTACCTCTGCCCTTAGAGCGATCTGCTGATGGATCATAGCAATTATCCGTAACTGGATGGGGCTCTTGCTCGGGGTAGCCTTCAGGTGCCTTCGTACAGATCAAGCGCAGGAGTTTCGTGTGGCCAAATTGACCAACTGTCAGTGTTCGAGCGGAAACATGATTTAGTGTTCCGTTTACTGTCCACAGCAAAATGGGGTGGCAGAACGGTTCAACGGGGTAGTCGCGTCTATGGCTAGGACTATGTTAATCGAGTCCGAAATGTCCAAAGGATTTTGGACATACGCCTTCACCTGCGCTTCGTATCTCCGGAACCGCCTCCCCTCGAAGCGTGGAGCCAACTCCTATTAGCGGTTTTCTTTGGCAGGTTACCTGACGTCATCCGTGCTTGCCGAGTTTTGTGGCACTAGGTGCTTATGGTGAAGGCGGTGTTAACGCAAAACTCGTAGTAAAAATGACCGAACGCGCAATCCGGGGTAGGCTTGTAGGGTTCTCCTCTATGATTTAAAAGCTTAACCAATTTGGATCCCATAACAGCACAAGTTTGTTTGTAGCTCCGTTACGTAGTGTTCTTCGAAGATCCGGCCCAGGTCCCTGTCCTTGGGCAAGTGGCCTTATGACGGTAGCCCGTTCTCGGAGGCTTTCCGCTCCGCTTCCCCATCGGTGGAAGGACCTCCAGTCGTGGTATGTATCCGAACACGACCGCCTGCGCATTTAGTGAACGGCCCCGACGCAGGCCCCTTCCCACATGACCCTACGTTCTAGAGTCTGCTGATTCCGATTGATGCTGTGTTGGCCAGCGGTCCTGTTGGGCTACTGGTTTTTTTTGGGTCTTTCAGATGGGTGAAATTTTTATTTTCTCTGGAGCCCTCCCCCCGCCTTGGGTAGCATTATTTGCAGGTTTGGATTAGGTTTGAGATGGGGACAATGTCCGACATGTATAGACTCCAGGCTACGGCCCCGGGAGCACTACAGCCTAAGTGCCTCCGAGGGCCAATCTCCTGAACATTCTAGTAGTCCCCTCTAATTGTCCTTGCAGGAAATGTTGAGGCTCGGCCGGGGTGTCCTGGTCCCGCTTTTTGGATTCACACAGAGCACTCTTGTGCCTGGATGGATGGGTTCAAGTGGTGTAGGGGGATTCAATGTCACCATTGCCTGTCCGCCTGGGGGTGAATTATAGCTTCACTACCCCCGAATTTGTTACAAGCTGATAGTACCAGTAATAACACTCCTCTGACGGTAGGCACCCCTAGTCGTCAGGATGTTGGGGGCTACTCCCTTGAGTTTTTTGGTACCGTTTCTGCTGAGAGAGCTGCTACAACATTGGCTTGCGCGCAGGTGGCGATACCCCCTGAGTTACCCCTCCCACCCCTATTCCTGGACCCAATTCCCTCTTTCCCCTTCACCCGGTGTGGGAATAGCCTGAAAATCCTGCAGAGGCGTGTCAATATCAGAAACCTAATCAACCTCACATACAAGCAGCTGTTGCCCCTTGATACCCTGACAGGGCAAAATTGCTTTCTGGCCATGAGAGATGAATGGTGCATCTTTGTAAGGTCACCAGACTTTTGGACTATAACCCCCGCGCCCGTGGGAATCAAAACCATCACTGGGCGGTTGCTCTTCACCATTAAAATGGGGTAGAGGTCACCAGAACGGTACAAAAGCTTCGGTTTGGTGCAGGGGATGTTTTGCACGTGAGGGCATTGACTATGACTTAACGTTTGAACCGGTTTACCCCACCCCCCTCAAAACAACGCCTCCGTGTTTTTCCTGGGCTGGCATGTTGGGCAAACCGCAAATGTTTTCCCACGTTCCACTTCAGTTTAAATTTCAAAACGATCAAAACGGCGTTTTCTAACGCCAACCCTAGAAGAAGGGCTTGACTTGTACATTTGGCCCAGCCATATTTGTTTTAAAGTGGGCCAGGGCTTTGTCTGCAAGATCATCAAGTCCTTTGTTGGCCTCAAACCTGCCCCCCAGGTTTTTGGAGCGCTGATGTTTTGTCCGTGTGTTTTTACGGGTTGTGTAGTTTCCGTTCCTACTGTCTCTGACCCTGCACGTTTTGTCCGTCTGGAAGCTGAGGAAAACTGGGGTCTGGTTCCCCACCTATGTTGATGACTTTCTGGGCTAGCCCTTGATGAGCTTCTTCTTATACAAGCTATCATGAAAGCATGACCGCCAAAAAGGGCTGGACAGTAACCAAGAAATGGGCGTACCTCGCATGTTTTTATCACGCGACTGTTGACCTTACCTCGATTCGAGGGCCTAGAATATGATCATAGTCATCAGCCAACGACTGCCATACAGGGTAGCTGGAACCGGTTTAGGATTGGGAAAGGTGAAGCTACGAGAGCTTACTGTTCTGCGGTCCCTATGGTCCTCCCGGGGCAGTAACTACTCAGGCTGAAGGCCGCCGATGCTGCCCCATAACCGCCTATATTCCTCCTTTGATAGGTTTCTTTTCAATATATCTGTCTACTTGCACGAAGGGCCAGACATAGCTTACGCCGTAAGCTGCCTCTCCTCTCACGATTCACATCTTGTCCAACGCAGGCTCATTGAGCATGCTGCTATTCGGTACTAGTATAAAACCTGCGTACACCCCCGTCCTTGGGAATTGGTTATAGCCATCTTCGATCTCTGTTGTTTTCAAAGCATATAGTGTGCTAGTTTTTGGAGATGATCTTTGCAGGGGCCGGTCGCTCCCAGACAGGTCCTTGCTGTCCTGGCCTCGGAGGGGTAATTGATCTGTGTATCAAAGCGCCAAATCATCCCCTTCCCTGGCGCTCACACGGGGTGAAAGGCTGAGGTTATCAATCAAGCCCTAGCTTGCAGCAGCCAGGAGGTTCAATGTTATCAAGCACCTGAAGCTGACCTTGGTATGCCGTGGCAAGCTGGTTACCTTCACTGTGATGCTTTCAGTTCTTTGTCCTGGTGTGCTTGATTAAGCATGAACCCAGGGCAAAGCATATGATATTTTATCCATCATTATGTAAAGACCCACTAGGTACTAAGCCAAGCGCTTGTGTACTGTTAAGGTACACACACATCCCTGCAGGTGGGCTGACACCTTCACGAAACCCTCTCACAGCGGATGTGTTTTGGTTTTGGGTCTATGATGGGAAATTTGGGACGGTGGATGTTAAGAGTTTTTGAAAGCCTCCCTCGAAATAATGTGTTTACTACACCTTCACACGGTGGAGTGGTGCTGTGGCGAATTTTTATTTCCTTGACTCTGTTGTTTATTGTTTTCAGTTCTTTCTTGTTGTCCCTCAAACGTGAAACTCGGGTATATCCCCTCTTTACTTGATACCTCTCTTGTAATGTTCAGCCTCGATATGACAATCTGGTTAAAGGTCTACGGCTGCTGACACATAGGTTTTCCTGGCACACCCGGCCTAACCTACAAGATTAGTATATATTTTTTGGATATATCTGGTTGTTACACCTGTGGACCCTTGGGGTTACACTGTGAATATTCTGATTGGAACCTCTCATAATGTTTCTGTCCCCCCTTTGTTGTACTCTCCTTTTTTTTTCTTCTTCAGTTGGTTTTAAATAGCTTATCCTGCAAGGGCATTGTTTGTTCAACAGCTGCCAACACTAGGTTTTGCGCACACTAGACTTACTTGATGATTTATTCTAAGCCTTGGGGATGTTTTATCTGGTTTGTGACCCGAAGCACCCTTGGGGTGCACAACAGGCATTAAGTAATTGGTTTCATCTTGTGTATACACTGCACTGTATTGGGCAAGTTTGGTAATTGGTGTGGTTGAAGTGTATATTATATTTTTACTGCACACTTTAATCCTTGTGGGATTAGACTTTTCAGCTAGACGAGAGTAGTTATAATAAGTGTGGGTGCACTGGTTCTGGTCCACCCCCCGCACACAATGGAATTTAGCTCTACCCTGATTGTACTTCTGTTGATCCTTTTCCCCTGACAGGGAGAATTAAGTTTGGAATATGTGATCTGAAGATTTTGTGTGTTTCCCGTCCCTATAAACCAGCGGTGAAGACTATGATTTATACTTCGGTTTTTTTAAGGCTACGGTTTTCTTCTTCGTCTTATGTGATTAGCAAAGACAGGTGGATTTTGTCAGCGCTAGCTTTTCTTATGTCTTTTCTATCGTTTGTCTTCTCAGAATGACACAGGTCCAATGTCTTGTACCACCGTTATTGTTGGCCCCTCGTAGTTGTCAAGAAGTGTTACCCATGTGGACCCTTGGTTCTAAGTAAGCCCCGTACCCTAAGTCATGATTGTTGGGGCACGCCTTGTCCAACCTTAAGTCCTCTACCGTTTTCTCTACCGAGACATCTGTAATTATTCGCAAAGCTACCAAGCTTTAGTTTCCCTCCCTTCGTTCAAGTCCAGCTTTATAGCTTTGACAGTTTTTTGTTGGCCCTTATACGATTACGGATGCATGGTCCCACGCGCCGATCAAACCTGGAGTCGACTGTAGTCGTCCGGCAAGTCCACGGCGTGCCCGCGTGGGCTTTGCCAGATGTGCGCATCCGCCCCGGTTTTTCATCAATCACGTGTGTTTGATCAAGCATTGGCACTCCGATGCGTTTGTCCCATGTTTGTAAACAACCGCGTGAGTTTCGAACTCCCGACGGCGCTCCCGATTGGAATATCCCATGCATCATGCGGCGAAAATTCGCTGTCATAGGCAACTCCAGCAACGACGTCCGCGAAGCTTGGGTCCCGATTGCAAGCCTTCGGTATTGAGCAAGACCACCTTTGGGAACTTCCGCCACGGCGGTCAAAAAAGTTGGCCCCTCACATCGTCCCATGCAATGGAAATGACTTGTGTAACGCCCCCGTTTCTGGTTCCCCCCGACGTACGTCGAAAATCGGGCCCCTCACCCACCCATCGCACCTCGACGCATACGACAACGGCGGACGAGAGCTTTAAAATTTCATAAATGCTAATCTTTTCCCCGAGTAACTCAAAAGGTATGGTAAATGGTTCTCTCCGAAACCAACTTGATTCATCATATTTTTGAGCACGGCACATACAACTACGACTGGGGTATCACATCCCAACTCATTACGATCAGATGGCGCGGGGTCCGCAATCTCTTCTGGAGGGGGGGGAGTGTAAACGGTCCCGAACCCGTCACCGGTACTCTGGCCGTCCACAAGGCATACGGAATCCCGTACCCGTACGCCAAACGTGACGAACGCCACATGATAACAGTACCCATAACCCATGTACTTAATAACTGCCTCCTCTCTCACAACGCACACTTGCGTACATAGCCACCATCTACTCCGATGAACCCTTCTACTCGACCACGAAGACGTTTCTTTCCAACTACTCGACATCCCCTACTTAGGTAACCATCTACTTGTTCTGGCTATTTCACCATTATCACATACCGTAAAACTCAACATCCGCATCACTTCCCTACCCTACCCCTCAAGCTGCTAGGACATCCGAGCTGTTACCCCAAAGCCCTAAACCCTAAAGCCCTACCCTACCCTACCCTACCCTACCCTACCCTACCCTAGCCCTAACCCTAACCCTACCTACCCTACCCTACCTAAACCCGACCCTACCTCCCCCTACGCTACCCTACCCACCTTACCCTAACCCTACCTAACCCTGACCCTACCCTACCGCTACCCTACCCTACCCTACCCTACACTACCCTATACCCTACCTCGACCCTACCTACCCTACCCTGCCCTACCCACCCTAACCTTACCCTACCTCTACCCTACCCTCCCTACTCCTACCCTCCCTACCCCTCCCTACCCTAACCCTACCCTAAACCCCCCCTACCTACCCCTACCCTACCTACCCTATAACCCTACCCTAACCCTACCCTACCCTACCCTACACACTTACCCTACCGACCCTACCCTACCCTACCCTCCGTCAATACCCTCTCCCTACCCTACCCTACTACCCTACCCTAACCTACCCTACCCTAACCCTACCCTCAACCCTACGAAGACCCTACCCTACCGCTACCCTACCTACCCTCACCCTACTACCCTAACCCTAACCTAACCCTACCCTACCCATACCCTACCCTATCCCTAACCTACCCTACCCCTACCCTAGCCCTACCCTACACTACCTACACTACCCTAAACCCTACCCTACCCTACCCTACCCTCTACCCTACCCTAGCCCGACCCTACCCTACCCTACCTCTACCCTAGCTACCCTACTACACTACCCTACCCCTACCCTCCCTCCCTACCCTAACCCTCCCTACCCTAACCCTCCCTACCCTACCCTACCCTACCTACGCCACCCTACCCACCCTACCCTACCGCTCCCCTAACCCTACCCTACCCTACCTACCCTACCCTACCCTATCCCTACCCTACCCTACCCTACCCTACCCAACCCTACCCTACCCCTACCTACCCTCCCTATACCCTACCCTACCTACCCAGCCGCTACCCTACCCTACCCTACCCCCTCCTATCCATACCTTCACCCCTACCCGATCCCTAACCCTACCCTACACTACTAACCTACCCTACCCTACCCTACCCTACCCTACCCTACCCTACCCGACCCTACCCTACCCTACCCTACCCTACCCATTGAACACATGCTCCCTGAAACTCAAGCTCCCACCTTGTTACTTACCTTACACATGTATTGCTCCATGCATGCCCCAAGAGTATTGACAACGGCGGTTTGCCCTTTGCTAGGGAACAGTGGGCATCTATCTACCTTACGGATGGCCGAACTGCCCCTATGATGGATTCGAGTTTCAGCCTTCATATGATATTTGTTATCCATTTAATATCTATTTATTTTCGACATGTTTTGGTTCCGGGACAAGTTCAACTATGTTGAAGACTAGTTGAAGTTGAAGATCCCACACTCATTTTTAAATGCAATGGTGTCCCAGGCGAACTCTACAGTTTGGCCTGAGGAATTCAACGGTGTCTCCACCTGTCTCCTCACACGCCTCCAGCTGTCACCATCTGTCTTGTCACACGCCTCCAGCCTAATGTCTTCTGCAGTAACAAATTGATAGCATCATACTACCGGTTTCTACAACAAAACAGAATATGTGATACATGCATCAATTCCAAACACGGGTTGACCAACACTCGGTAACAAGGCACTAGCCTGTAAATCCAAGGTACTAGCAAGGTGGAGATACGGTATTTTTTGCCTAGTTGCCCGTTGTCTCAGCTAGCAAATATTTTTGAAACATGATGTAGGGTAACGATCCGGCAACAGCCAGCGATTGTTACGCGCAAGGGTCAAGGGACATGGGGAACAAGGAACGAGGAACTAGAAGACTCGTTACAGATCAGGCAGAAGCCAGTGATTGTTACAACGTCAGAAGTTACATGTTCCAAGTTCTAGAAATATCCGAACATCAACTTATATAGTCTTGCCGAATAATCCAGAAGGTCCTAACAAACCCTGAAACCTGAAGTGTTCGGCTCACAGAAACTCTACGAATCCTCGTAGAAGCCTCCTAGCAGTTTCTCGACTTTCGACATCTAGAAGGTTCTCGACGAACACACTACACATGAACATCTCTTTCAATGGCGAGATTAACCAGATTTGGACTAGGTTACAACCGATATACGCATATATATAGCGAACAGATGGCTATGATTAATGACGGCCTCACATACTGTTGTATGTTGTATGTTGCAATCAGCCTGCATACGTATGGTAAGCCCCAATAGCAAGCCCGCTAAATGTAACCGGGCGGCAATCGAAAAGCAAGCGGGTTGCAAGCGTGTTTGCACACCCACTTGCTGCAGTTGAGTGATAAGCAGTTTCCGAGGGGCTTGCAAGCGGGCATACAAGCCGCTTGCAGCAAATGGCTTGTAGCAAGCACTTGCAAGGGTCACACTAGTCACCGACGTACGGGAGCGTTGCAAAAGGCATCGATTTGGATGGCCTTGCTTTCTGTCGTTGCTGGTTTTGTTCCTAGCTGGTTTGCTGGGGCCTGGCATGGCTGCAGACGGCATTTCTGCGTTAGCGAAGGCTGTGAGGTCAGTCAGTTTTGTTAAAGCGCAGATTGTGGATGTCCGGTTTTTGCATAATGCGTCCGTGCAGTTTTATCCCGGGAATGGACTGTTCGCTGATCCGTTTCAGGCTTCCTTTTGTCCCCTTCATACGGGGAACCGCAATCAGACGGTCACTCCCCCCCTGAACGAGTGTCCGTCCATTGTTTGCCGGCAAAATACATTTCCCTCCTGTTTTCAGTTCCGGATGGTGAAGGCGCTGGAATGCGCTGTCTCTGGGCAACGCGCCGAAAGATAGGTGAGTTGTGTGGTTTTTTTGTGATCTGGGTTGCTTTATGGTAGGATTGGTTGATGCGGTGTTGTTTGGTGAGCGTTATAGTGTCCTGGTGCGTTTTTGATTCGACTATCGCCGTTATCCCCCGTGTAATGGGGTTTGTAATGCGTTGGCTGTGTTTTGCGTGGTATGATTGTGTGGTTGGTTTGGGCTGGTGTGATTTGTGGTGTGTTTCGGTGATACCGTGTGCTTTGGGGGGCGGGGGGGGGGGGCGGGGGGGAGGGGAGGGGGGGGGGGGGGGGGGGGGGGGGGGGGGGGGGGGGCAACGGACAAATACCGGGCGAAAACCGGTCTCGGGAGTCCTGCGGTTCCGAGCGTACACCCCTTTGGCAGGTACTCCTGTTCCAATGTTCCTGTTATCTAGTGTTCTTAAGAGTTTGGCGCAATTTTGATCGACCAAAAAGTGAGGGCAACAAATCGTTTTTTTTGTGAATGACGATTCGATCATGTTGATCTTGCTGCTGCTTGCGTCCTCGCTTCTGCTTGCGTCCTTTCTGCTGCTGCTTGGGTCCATGTGGAGAGGGGGAGGAGGAGCGTCGGAGGGAGGGGGAGGAGGGTCGCTGGCATGATGGGGGAGGAGTAGCATTGGGGGGAGGGGGAGTAGTAGTGTTCAGGGGAGGGGAAGGAGAAGTGTTGGTCACTTGGAGGGAGGGGAGGAGGGTCGGTGGCAAGAGGTGGAGGAGTAGCATTGGGGGAGGTGGATGAGTAGCATTGAGGGTAGGAGGAGGAGTAGCGATGGAGGGAGGGGGAGGAGGGTCGCTGGAAAGAGGGGGAGGAGTACCATTGGGGGAGGGGGAGGAGTAGCGTTGAGGGGTGGGGGAGGAGATTTGTTGGAATGTTGGAGTGAGGGGGAGGAGGGTTGCTGGCAATTGGGGGGAGGAGTAGCATTGGGGGGAGGTGGAGGAGGAGCATTGACGGTAGGGGGAGGAGTGTTGGGGGGAAGTGGAGGAGTGTTTCTTGTGGGAGGGGGGCGGAGTAGCATTGGTTGGAGGGGGGAGGAATTACATTGGGTGGAGGTCGAGGGGAAGCGTTGGTGGGTGGGTGGGGGGGGGGGGGGTCACTGGCGGGAGGGGGAGGAGTAGCATTGAGGGGAGGAGTAGCATTGTGGTTGGATGTTCTGATATGTAGTGATTTGTGGTGCGTTTTGGTGCTACTGTTTGCTTTTTTTTTTTGGGGGGGGGGGGGGGGGGGGGGGGGGGGACGCCAGCGGATGACATGAGGGGAAAATCCAGTCTTGGGTATTGCCTCGCTCATGCTGGTGCTTGCGTATTTGCTGCTGCTGTCGTGTCCTCGATGCTGCTGCTGTTGCTGCTTGCATCCTCGATGTGCTTGCCTCCTTACTTGCTGCAGTGCTTGCGTCCTTGCGTTGCGGCCGATGGTGGTCTAGTCGGTTCGGGACCCGTAGGCCAGGCTGTTATTGTGTGGGCCAATTCGGACGCCTGATATGAATTTCATGGCCGCGGGCGATGATGCCTCCGACACGACACGTGTGCCAGGCTGTGAGCTATCACATCTGCCGCGTCTGCTGTCGTGCGCGTGTGATCGGTGGGGCAGGTACGTCCTGTACCTGTCATTGTCGATTCGGCCGAGTAAGCAACGCCATTGCGTCAGATGTAATCTTGTTTGTTACGCGTGCTTTTCTGAAACCTTGGTCTCCGGTCGATATTGACAACGCGTTCAGCGGATGATGTAGCTGACACGTTTGTCATGGTGTCATTTTTCTGGGCGATCGCGGTTGTGCGGTATACCGTTGCAATTCGGCTGTCTAACGTGTCAATATCGTTTGATCGACTATGGTACGTTACCGCGCTGTCGTTACTTGTCATGTAGTGATAACCCGTAGACGCACGGTTATCATGCATTTTCAACATGAACGCGGTAGATTAATCGTGCATCGGCCGGTTCTCAGTTCCAAGGTTTGCGTTCGATGGCTATATACGCAGCTGTTTTCGTGGGTGACTATCAGCTTTAATACACTCCGTGGAGTGGACAGAGATGAAAGCAGCGGAACAGACGCGCCAATCTATACACGGAGACGAGAATAACATTACAAGCACAGGAGTACCATCAAGGGGCACCAGCGGTCAAGGGGCGGCAGCCTGTAACCTGAGTCTAGAACCTAAGCCAGGAATCTTAAGCCGGGAGCCGGCAAGACAGCACGTGTCAGTAGAACCGGTGACGCAGCCAACAGGAAGCTGTCACTACGGGAAGCTGGCACAGTATTGGCAGAGCCGATAGTTCTAAGGAAGTACATAAGTAGTCACCAAGTCATAAAACGCGTGAGAGCACCTCAATTCATGCTGATACTCCACCTATGACGCAGGTGACATACAATACGACTTCTCCACCTATGACACCAGGGTCAGAGAACGATAAACAGGTAGCAAACAAAAAAAATTAAGGAACGGCTGAAAAACAAGAAACCAGAAGAAGGCCGTGACTAAAATTAAAGGATGAGAAAGGATGAACCTAAAACCACTGTAGTACTCCGAAAATGTAGCAGCAAAAAACTTGGGTCATACCGAGCTGAGCTGAGACCAAAATGGAAATGTAACCATCCACGGTAAGCGCAAAAATACTATTCATCCAGAATAGTAGGCACCAAACCAGAAAATCACAGGGAGGCCAAACAGAAATCAATCCTAATACCAAAGGAAGGGGAACAACGGTGACTGAAAGAACCGAGAACTTAGCCTAAAGAGAAGACTGAAAAAATCGTGTGAGAGCAGCACACGAGAGAATCAAAGCCTAAAGGACGCAGACAAGAGGACGCAGACAAGGGGACACTAAAGTCTACTATGGAAAACGAAAGTCGATGGAAAAATCCACTACCTTAAAAAAAACTATTCTTAGCATAGAATTCATGACTAGGTTGGGATGAAAAAACCATGATGAACTGGTTTCTTACTCAAAGATGGAAGTAAGAAGATTTATGAAAGTTAATTATCATAAATCCCCAGTTACGGCACTAACTAAAATATTATAGGAGGTGGGTATCACACCGCAAAGAACTCGTGCACTCAAGACAAACCAAGCGCCTAACCACAAGCAAACCAAACCTGCAGCAACTGAAAAAATCCAAAGGATGCGAAGTTAAATTTCAAGAAACTTGTAACCAACAAAGGAAACACAGTTCAATGATCAATAGAAGTTTAGATGTACAGACACAGTACAGAAAACCTATTGTCCACTTGAAAAATAGTAAACGCAGAAAAAAGGATTTAAAAATTTACTGCAAAGGAAGGAATGAAAGGGCGCTTGAAATACACTCGGAAGAACAAGAAAGAGGTGAGCGGCGGTACATCTGCAAGTACAACTGCAAGATTACCCAGCCCACCAATTCACAGTAAAATCCGAAGGGAAACAACTACTACACTCCACAAAAAGTTCTAATCACTGGAGGGGCTGGTGATCTAAAAACTGTGTGGAGTAAAAAGAAATAGCCAATCTATGATGAGCTCCACCAAACGAACCATCTGCCTATGGAACTAAGAGTCAGAAACCATCAAGACTCTATAACGGTGGTCTGAATTAAGTACCACCTTCCACCAAAACCAAGAAAGACAGCTGAAAGGAAGCTGCCTAAACAAAGCGTCGTAACGCTCCATCAATCTAGACTACCCTATAAGACAGTCTAGGCGGTGCTGAGGAATAGGCACCCACACATAGGGCCATGTTAACCTACGTATGAGAACCAGCAGCACCTAAAACAATGAATCCTGGGTTGACTGTAACACCCCAGCCATACGCAGTTTCAAGCTAGACCAGTGTTCAAGATCATCACTTACACGTTCGGTAACGGCTACATCATCACATGGGCTTGACCCGAATAATCCACCAGGGATGACTGGAGGCGAAGGGATTAACGACACCTGCGAGCCATCCGAGGTGGTCGGAGGTTGGCGACTATTAGGCAATGGACCTATGACAGGCTCCACTATGACCTGAGACTGTCTGAATCCTAGAGCTTCACCGATAAAACATGGCACAGAGGAGGGCCTGGCGACCCCCTGAGATTCGGCTAAATTATTGTTTGGATATACAACTCCCACCCGCCCTAAAACTTCACACACAATACAGCAAGATCAGGCCCTGGTCTGGAATGCAATCTGGATACATCCCAGCCAGGCCAGCCAACAACAATTGGGGTTGTCAAAGGGCGTAGGGAATTACCGGCGACACGTAACATATCACCGTTTGATGACAGGAGGGATGCAAGCGGGCACGGGGACCCATACTAATGGAAGAGCCCAGGAAGACAGTTTAGACTGAACTGGATATAGAGAGTACATCACTACTCTCTACTACCTGGCGCAACATCGGAAACCCAAACATAATAAACCTTACTCACCAGGGAATTCCCAACCAGTCTACCAAATAATGCCTTTTTAACTAGCTTGTTGCGCTTTTTCCCATTGACTAACGTGACGTAGCAAGGGCAACCAAACACACGCAACAACGACACATCAGGCACGACCCCAAAAAATAGCTCGTATGGAGTCATGTCTCCCTGATTGGGCAGCAGATTACGAAGGTGACAAGCAGCTAGGAAGGCATAGGGCCAGAAAGACTTAGCTAGTTTAGACTCCAGGTGGATGCTTCTAGCTACAGACTGCAAGACCCCATTGTACCTCTCCACAGTTGCATTCTGCTGTGCAGTGTATGCCAACGATAACTCATGCACTGCCCCAACCAATCGAGATCAACCATGCCTCTATACCACTTAACTAAAAATTCCTAAGCCCTATCAGAACTCAAACACTTGAACCCAAACTCACGTAGCTGGTGCATACACCTAAAGAGGGAACCAGGGGCACGGTAAGACAAAGTAGCGACCTCTGTCGAACCACGGAACGCACCCAGGGGTCCCAAGGATCCTAAGAGAGAAAAAATATCCACCAAGATATCATGCCAAAGATCCTCCACGGCCGCTGGACTAGGGCCAGGACGGCGTCCACTTCGGCCTTTAGCATGGGCGAAGTCCGGCGCTGCGAGACCTGGGATCACAGAAGGTGGGGAAGCGTAAAGTCGAAGTCGAGATTTGAGGTATGGGAAAAAGGAGACGAGGATCAAAGTGCAGCAAGTCGCACCTGGTGCAGAAAATCGCACCAATGGCAGAAAATCGCAAATCGCAAGGGCAGAATTCGAAAATTTATCGCTAGGATGCGAAGAGCAGAGCCGAGGCATGTAAAGGTCATAATATCTCGCTGTCGATGATCAGTCAATCCCAAGTCCCCCCCTCTATCGCTCGACTCACCCGGTTGGGGGGTAGAGGGAGCAGCACCCGTAGTGGTGCTGACCATACCCCCCTGCTTCCTACCACCTCCAGAATCTCCAGGGCCAGACGCGTAGGTCGTCCTCCTCTGGCGAACCCTACGGCAGTGCCGGCGATCCGCCTGCTTGATCGAAAAAATTCTCCAGAAGGTAGCACAGAGCCACTAGAGCGCAAGCTCATGCCAGTAGCCGACCGTCGGCTGGGCAGAGCAAAGGGGGCACAGACGACGTAGACAGGGGAGCATCAACAGGGAGCTTGGTTGGCTTGGCAACCTCCGGGTTCGCAGGCAGAGCCTCAAACACCGGATAAATGTTACGTCAAGGACGCGAGCAGACGAAGACGGGGTGTCTCCACCGATGTCCAGGCTAGTCGCCGACTTGAGTCTGCACGTCACAGTCATCTACGACAGACGGGAGGAGGCGACAGACGGCAGGGGAGGAAAAGGAAGAGAAGATGGAGGAATGACCGGGGGGGGTGGCTTCCACGATGGCGGAAGGATTCTCCTCTCCGGCAGCAGAGGCCGCTGGCGCGCATTCAATCAGCCAATTCGTCGGCATTGCAGGACTTCGGAACTTCCAGAATGAAGCTCGTTGAAGCCAAGTAGAGGACGACGCATAAGGTGCATTGCAAAGCAGTGGTACCATGGTGGGCCCAATGACCTATTAGCTTTAATACACTCCGTTGAGTGGACAGAGATGAAAGCAGCTGAACAGACGCGCCAATCTATACACGGAGACGAGAATAACGTTACAAGCACAGGAGACCCATTAAGAGGCGGCAGCCTGGAACCTAACAGGGTACAGGCTAGACCGGTGACGCAGCCAACAGGAAGCTGTCACTGAGTCACTCAAGGATGACTCAGTCTACGGGAAGCTGTCACTACGGGAAGCTGGCACAGTACTGGCAGAGCCGATAGTTCTAAGGAAGTACATAAGTAGTCACCAAGTCATAAAACGCGTGAGAGCACTGCAATTCATGCTGACACTGTCGTCCTGCCCCTTGCCATTATCCCTGCCCCTCTTTGCTCTCCAACGCCTGCTTTTTTCTGCTCATCAATGTCGTCTTGCCCCTTGCCATTATCCCCGCCCCTCTTTGCTCTCTAATGCCTACTTTCCTCTGCTCATCACTGTCGTCCTGCCCCTTACCATTATCTCTGCCCCTCTTTACTCTCTAACGCCTGCCCTGCCCTGCTCATCACTGTCGTCCTGTCCTTTGCCATTATCCCTGCCCCTCTTTGCTCTCGAACGCCTGCTCTGCTCTGCTCATCACTGTCGTCCTGCCCCTTGCCATTATCCCTGCCCATCTTTGCTCTCGAACGCCTGCCCTGCTCTGCTCATCACTGTCGTCCTGCCCCTTGATATTATCCCTGCCCCTTTTTACTCTCGTGAGTACAAACTGGCTGGCAATGATAATGGCGAGGGGCAGGACGACAGTGATGAGCAGAGCAGGGCAGGCGTTAGAGTGCAAAGAGGCGCAGGGATAATACGAGTGGCAAGATGACAGTGATGAGCAGAGCAGAGCAGGTTTAGAGAGCAAAGAGGGGCAGGGATGATGGCAAGGGGCTGGACACTTAATGAGCAGAGCAGAGCAGGTGATAGAGAGCAGAGAGGGCCAGGGATAATGGCAAAGGACAAGACGACAGTGATGAGCAGAGCAGGGCAGGCGTTAGAGAGTGAAAAGGGGCAGGGATAATGTCAAGGGGCAGGACGACAGTGATGAGCAGAGCAGGGCAGGTGTAAGAGAGCAAAGAGGCGCAGGGATAATGGCAAGGGGCAGGACGACAGTGATGAGCAGAGCAGGGCAGGTGTTAGAGAGCAAAGAGGGGCAGGGATAATGGCAAGGGGCAAGACGACAGTGATGAGCAGAGCAGGGCAGGCGTTAGAGAGTAAAAAGGGGCAGGGATAATGTCAATGGGCAGGACGACAGTGATGAGCAGAGCAGGGCAGGTGTTAGAGAGCAAAGAGGGGCAGGGATAATGGCAAGGGGCAAGACGTCAGTGATGAGCAAAGAAAAGCAGGCATTGGAGAGCAAAGAGGGGCAGGGATAATGGCGAGGGGCAGGACGATAATGATGAGCAGAGCAGGGCGGGTGTTAGAGAGCAATGAGGGGCAGGGATAATGGCGAGGGGCAGGACGACAGTGATGAGCCGAGCATGGCAGGCGTTAGAGAGCAAAGAGGGGCAGGGATACTGGCAATTGCCATTATCCATGCCCTTGGTTCTCAAATGCATGCATTACTATGCTCATCACTGTGGTCCTGCCCCTTGCCTTGCTCCCTTCCCTTCCTTCCTCTTGAACGCATGCCCTTCTCTGATCATTGCTTTCCAGGCGTACTTTGCTCCCTTCCCTGCTTTGCTCTCTAACACATGCCCTGATCTGCTTATCGCATCCATGCCCCTTACCGTGCTCCCTGCCATTCATTGCTCTATACTGCCTCCTCTGCTCTGTTTAGCACATGCCTGCCCCTTGCCATGCTCCCTGCAATTGGTTGCTATGTAACACATGCCATGCTCTGCTCATCACCGCACCGTCCTGCCCCTTGCCATTAACTCTGCCCTTGGTTGCTCTCTAACGCATGCCCTGCTCTGCATGTCTTACAGGGCAAAATGATGGATGGAAATGCTACAGCTGCGATGAAGATTGTTGCTACGAAGGAACTACACATGCTGAAGATGGAAATATAAAATAGAATCAGTGAAGATATATAGATGTATAGCTTTGATTGGACGTTTCTTCTTGGTGGATATATAGGCCTATGTTTTCATAAGTAGACAAATAGATAGCTGCCTGCAGGCTGCGTATATACTTGTACTTGAACTTAATTAGCTACATGGTTCCAGCCAGCAATTTGGCTGCTCGTCGTCTTTTGCTCGCTGTCTATCTATGGTTAATGGATATATAGGGAATATATGGGCTGTAGTGGATGTACATGTGTAAGGATGCTTACATATATAAATAGGTAGATCAATAGGTTAATGGATGCATAGTTTATTATGTATGTAATCTATCTTCTCGAATCCTGGTGTAATTGAGAAATGCTCCTGGAAAATATTCCTGAAATGCGACCTCTCCGACCACCGTGCCCAAACCGCCCTGCAGGCGAAGTACAGGCGAAATGTCTCAAAAGAACGTACTTTTCGCCTCATTTACGTGCACAAGCCGCCGTGCGTGGCGAGGTGCAGGCGAAATGTCTCAGAAGTCTGAGACATTTTGACGACAATCCGCCTTGGCTAAATGTAGGCGAAATGTCTCAGAAGTCTGAGACATTTCGACGACAATCCGCCTTGGCTAAATGTAGGCGAAATGTCTCAGGATTCCGAGCTACAGGCGACGCGGGTATAGGGCTTAGAAGTGATTAGTCATTAACTAGCTATGCCTAATCGAGGACCCCGCGTGCGTTCCGCGTGCATTCCGCTGCGCTCGTACGCATTTAGAGATCTGTCGACTTCCCCGAGTGAATTTCGCCCGTTCATCGGCAGTGACGTTGGACGCCGGCAACTCCGCTCGTGATTCGCGGACATTGACCATGACATGGTTAGCGCCAGCCCTTAAAAGCTTTGCTGCCTTGCGACTGGTAATGACTGGGTCATCGGTCGATTTGCCCGATAGTGCCATGGTGAAGAAGGAATGAGCCGTTTCATCCCGCTGTCTGTTTATAGGGGTTATACAGCAGCCGTACCGTTTGAGCGACAATGTCATGCAATCGTAGTCGAGGACGGCCCTTTCGTCGCGCATCCAGTCGGATCCGAGGATTAGGTCTAATCCTCCAGGAAGTTTGTCGACGACATGGACAAACACTTTGCCAACATATCGTTGTATGTGGATAGGGAGCGTGACCGTCCCGCGGATTTTGATAATCCCGTCGTTAGCGCAAGTGAATCCGTCGCGTGCGTTTTCCCAAGGGCGGATGTGCAAACCGAGATCCTCAGCCGTTTGCTTTTCCATAAGGCAACCCGTTGCGCCCGAGTCTGCCAATGTGAGCGATTGCTTCGCTCCCGATCGGGCGTTGCAAAGCATATCGGGGGCAGTCGCGGAGTTGACTTCGTATACCCGATTGGCTCGCGTCATGAGCACGGGGGAAGTGTTCGTATTTCGTTGTGCGTGATTGCGACGGATGCACTTCGTTGACCGTCTGGCAGCGATTTGTCTTTCGCGAACTTTGGGATCCAATGCCTCCGACCACCAGTGTTTTTTTCGACGGGTTTCAACCGGACTAGGGATGCCCTCCTCAGGTGCGGGGCAAAAGTATACTGCCTTGGTCACGTCGTTGATCGCGTGCCAATCCTTTTTGATTTGGACGGCCCGTTCGGAGTCGGGAGGGTCATACCATACTTGGATGGCGACCTTATTCGAAGGTGACCCCTTGGGGCGGGGTTTCATATGGTGATCGAACGATTGATACTCCTTTAATAACTCCATACCTTGGAGGAGACTGGAGACATGTTTATCGTTACTTGCATTCTTTGGGAGGATGAACATACCGGATGTGTCGAAGGGTGCATCGTTTTTGCATTCCCAATAGTGTTCTAACACCGACACGACGTCTTCCGGAATGGGGTGCGCGTATATGAACTCGTTTGCGATGGAGACTCGCATGCCAAACTCCGTAGAGAACTTTAGTGGACAAGGGGACGACAAGGCATTAGTAGAAGTTACATCAATAGTTGGGGTTAAGCCCAAATTAGAAAACAGTTCCTCTTGAACTTGTAACAAGAGCTCAAGTGGCTCGACTACTACTACTTTATCGTCGCCAATTACACAATCCAGGCTTGTCAATACCTGACCGGCCGGTTCCTATTCCCAAATTGGGATGGGACCGTTGCCGTCATGGCAGGGAGCTTGTCTGCCGTGGTCAACAGGGGTAGTGGTGAATGTTCGTTTGGTCGTGGGTTGGTATCTCTCACCAACCCTAAGTGCGCCTACTTTGCATATTGTAGGATTGGCACCACCATTCAAACTGAATCCTCCGTGTCGCTGGTTTGTGTCCGGAGACCCACCTCCTGGGGTGAAAGTCCTTTCACAACTAAAAAAAAAAAAAAAAAAAAGGGCCCAGTCGGGACATGTAGTCTCATTGAGGGCAGGCCAGTTAGGCAAGTCCCGCGTGCGGCAGCGTCCAACAGCATTCAGCGACCGCACACATGTCTTCATGTAGCAGAAACAGAAGAAGCAGCGAGCTCCGTTCTGAAGCCTGATGGTCTGCCCGACGCTGACCGATTTGTTCATATGCATCGCATTCTGAGGGTCTTGACCCAAAAAATCGGGGGTCCGCGGCCCGCTGGGCTGTGAACGGCCCTGACCAGCACCCTGTACGTATCCTCCTCGACCACCACGGCCCGCGCCGCGGCTAATAGAGCCTCTCCCGAACGTGCGATCAGCACCTTGCAAACTGAGGACCTGCAACCTTGGCGATCCACCCAGCTTGCCGATGTGCGCCGGTTGCGTCGCACTACGTCCTCCACCACCTCGGCCACCGGCCGGGTTGCGACTACTGTTGGCCGCCAGTTTGGGGCTCTTGGCTGGGCGAGAGTTCATCTCCCCGCCGTCGTCGGTGGTCCTTAGGCCCTGCGAAGAGAAAGAATCAGTGTCAGAATCGGAGGGGGGGGAGTTGGTAAATTGGACGCGATTGAATGCAAGGTCCTTACCCGGGTATTTAGTATCCGCGGGGCGCTTGAATGGATACCTCGACTTTTGATTAGCGTAACCTCCCCTCTGATGGCGATCGTGCTTGTCCGTCAAGGATTTGCCACGAGCGGCGACAACTTTCCTCGCCTCGTCCAATTGCAGATAGCGGAACAAATCCTCCATCGTTTCGAACAAAGTACCAGACTCGCGCCGAGAGTGTGCACCGGCGCGGAGTTCGTCGGAGAGTCCCGTACGAAATAAGTTTAACTTTTCGCGATCGGTGAGACCGGGGACTTTGCGAAATTCCGACTTGATGGCGTGGTAATAATTCTGCAAGGATCGAGTATCTTGGCGGAAGCCACCTTCGTGTGGTTTGGTGAGAGCGACGTGTGATTCCGTTAATAGCTCGGGCAGGAGGAGCGATTCCGCCCATGTCACGATTCCCATGAAATCCAACCCGTCCAACTCATTGCTAGACCAAGCCTCGTCGTAAGTGATGCGGGGTTGGCCAGTGAATGCGCCCGACAGATGTGGAACTATGCGCTCGAACGGACCAAGGTAACCGTCGGCGAACTGGAGCTCGAGGATCGTGACAACATTGAATACCCATCTGCGCAACTTAGCCCTAGAGCATTTGTCCGACAGTTTGTGTTCAATGAGACGTAATTCCTTTCGCATTTCAGTAACACGCTTGGCGAACCCATTGTCGTGATCAGAGTGACGAGTGGCGCGGGTGGCGGGAGGAGGGGAGATCGGCGGGAGCGAACCGGGCTCACCTGGCGGGCCTTCCGGGGCCAGGTGTGTGTCCGCGCGAGCCTGTCGCGTCGGCGAAGGGGTGCCTGCAGGCAGCGTAGCTGCGCGCTTCGCACGAGGTCGCACAGGGGCCGGGGGATCCGCCGAAGGTACTTCGGGCGACGTTGGGGGCTCGGGCTGAGTAGCCCGAGGAGCGCGATCCGAGGTCGGTGTGACAGGTGGAACCTGGCGGGGCGAACCTGGAGAATCGGCTAAGTCGTGGTCCGATGACGAGTAGTCGGAGACCGAAAAGGGGCCGTCGGGTGGTATGGGAGCGACGGTCGGCGCTGTCGGCAGGGAAGGGGTAGCGCCCCCCCGCGGGATCGAACCACGTTGCATTTTGCCAGTGAGACCACCCGAAGGGGCATAGACGTCGGGGATTCGAAATGGTTCTGGATCAAACGCCGGGGCTACCTGAGCGACAGCTAGTTTATCAAACAACCCTGAATTCCCCGCAACCCGCACCTGCCTGTCAGGTGCACGAGGCAACATCTCGTCCATTTTGTCGTCATTGGCCTCCGCCGCTGGGTAGTGGGCTAGCAGCTTAGAGCCTTTGAGGGCGGCGTCCTTGTCGGCGATGTCCTTGATGTTCAAAGGCATGAAATGCATCCAGTTTTGCTTTCGCATCTTGGATGCCTTGAACAGACGGGTCATACTGTCGCGGAGATCATCAATCGCCTGTAGAGATTCCACGATGTTCTCGGACTCGCAATCCAGGAGGAGCCAGTCAGCATACTCGTTCATATGCGCCGCCAACTTTGCGTCGGCATAGGGCGCGACGGGGTGGTCCGCGGAGTGGTAGTGGAGGAGACCATCCGACTTTGCAGCCTTGGCATAGGTTGGCGCCGTCTTAATCTGGCGGCCGCGCAGAAACGCCTGCTTGCGCGCAGAGATGGGGTCCAGAGGGGCGGCGTCGTCCTGACGAGCGGACTGAGGAAGCGCATGCTTGCACCCGACAGTCCTGCCGTTCCCAACCCCGTGGAAGAGGGCGGCGTCGCTGGTAGAGCCGCCAGGGGCCTCAGTGTCCATCGGCACTGTCTTGTTGCGCGCCGCAGCAGCGTGGTGCGCCGCGATCATGGCCATGACATCCGCTTGGGTAAGGGCGGTGGTAGAGGCAGCAGCAGGAGCAGCGACTGGGCGCTTACCGAAGGCGACGTTCTCGCGAGTCAGCTGCGCGACGACCTCAGTCAAGCGAGCGTTCTCAGCAAGAATGGGGGCGAACTCTGCATGGGGGGGAGGACGTGGCGAGTTAGGCAATGGCGTCGGTTTAGGGGGAAACAGTGTGCAATTCGTGGGCAAAACATTGCGAGGGGTACCCAAGCGGGAAGGTGTGTCCTCAATATGAGCAAATGGATTGAAAACCGAGCAAGGCAGGTTGGTTCTATGCCCATCAGGCGTAAGACTGCGCTCACCTGCTTGAGATCGAGTAAGGTCGGTCTCTTTAGCCTCGAGCGCCGTGCGCAACGCATCCATAGCGGACTTGGCGTCCGCCGCGGCCAGAGTGAAAGCAGCCTGGAGGTCGCACACTTCCTGGCGACTGTTAGCCAGATCCCTGCCGAGGAAGTAGTGGCTGTTTAACAGCTCTTGCCGCTCTGCAGGATCGCCATTGGCCAACGCGGCCTCGGTAGCCGCGCTTGAGACGGCGAGGCGGTGCACCAGGTCAGCGATGTTGGCGTCCTTAGCGGATACCGCCGTCGTAAACTGGTCGGTAAGGGCCGAGTTGGCGATGGCGGCCTGATCGAGCTGCGCGCGGAGGTGCCCAATTTGCTCCGCCGCGATCAGGTGCCCAGGCATATGCTCATGACGCCTGCGCTCCGCGCCAGCGTGATAGCGAGCGCTGACCTCCTCGAGGCAAGGCCCGGCCAGCGGCGTCCTCGTCGTCGTCGGGGCAATGCCCGCGCTCGTAGGCGGGGCAGCGGTCGGCGCACCCGAGGGTGCCGCCAGACCAACGAAACCGGCAACCAGAGGCTGCAGCGTACCCACTGAAACAGAGGGCCGCGCGTCGGCAGAGGCGGACTCATCCAGCGTGGCACCGAGCTCAGTGTCGGGCTCAGTGTCAGACGACGCAATCCCTTCAGGATTGGTGTCGACCACTGAAATCGTAGGCTGCTCAGCAGCGACGTCGGTAACCATGGTTGTTCTGTGGGATGTTATTCTGCACAGGCAACAGCACAAGTCAGTAGGCTGGACAGGGATGAGTGGTGGGCTAGAGAGGGGGTATTACTCGCAACTCTAGGATGCCAAAATATCACCTGCCACAGGTACTAGTAAAATTTGCGAGCGTAACCAGCTGATAATGCCTCAAACGTAACTGTATATGACGCGTTCGTCCAGAATACGATGAGGGATATGTAGCACTGTGAAGGCACGGACCAAAGGGCAAGCAAGGAAGTACACCGGCGAACTGACGTGCGCGATGGAATGAGCAAGAAAGCAAGTGGACAGCACGAACTTCGTTATTGAATAACTGATGCAGCAACTAGGGAGAGCTGCAGGACAGGCTCGCGGAGTACCCTAATTAAAGCAAGTACAGGCGAGGTGGCCAATGGAGCCGATGCTGCACTATTGATCAATCACCGCTCAAGATGCTCAGGAATGGAGCGTTAGAAGCTATGACCAAAAGGACAGGACGTGAAAGCAAGAATCGAGAGCGTAGGCCATACAGGGCAGGGCAGGCTAGGAAAAGATGCCCATGCAAGACAGGTCGCGGGCGGCCTAGTGCGTGTCGAGCCTAACAGGACCGTTCACTGCTAGAACCGCGCTACGTGTACTCGTAGCTTACAGGGAAGAGCAGGAAAAGAGAGCAGCAAATGCCAGAAAGCCGACAGGATGTCCTGGCAGGTGCGATTAATTCGAAGAAAAATGCGTATGCGTGCGTATGTGTATGCGTGAGGTCCCTAAGGAACGAAACCAGCTCCGAAACCAGTGTAACAGCTCAAGGATGCCTACAGCAGCTTGGGGGTTAGTCTAGGGAACAGGCTACGTGATGTAAGTTTACGTGTATGTCGATATGGGTGAACTAGCAGGACAGGTGGGGTGTTAACTAAGTAGGGGATGTAGAGTTGCTCTGAATGAACGTCTTCGTGGTAGGAGTAGAAGGGTTCGTTCCGAGTAGCTCGTGTCTATGTACGCAACGTGTGCGTTGTGAGAGATGAGGCAGTACATGGGTATGGTACTGTATCATGTGCGTTCGTCACGTGGCTTACGGGTACGGTGTACCCGTATGCCTTGCTGGACGGCCAGAGTACCCGTGAAGGGTTCTGTACCGTTACATCCCTCCCGCCCTCCTCACTCCCTTCCTCGCCCATTTCCTACTCCATGTCCACCGTTTCTCCTCCCCCCTCACCTGCCCCCTCTTCCCCATCCCTTACTACTCCAATGCACGTCTCGATAGTCTCTTCGGTGCTCTCTACGACAGTTTTTCCACGCAATGGACCGGCTTTTCGTATGCCCACCCCCCACACGACTCAACAACTCTCCTCCGCTCCATCCGGTGGGCTATCTCTTCTGCCCTCACAGACAACATCCCTACTTGTACCTTCCTCCTACTCCCTTCTTGGCCTACCTCTCCTCTCTCATATTGGCTCTCTCACCCCTCCGTCCATATCCTTAGCACCTTCCCACGTAATTCCTTCCATTTTCACCCCCCCTGCTCCATGCACCCTGCCCTCCCTTATGACTCCCCTTCCATCCTAAATCGCTCACGCATTCACCTTGTTTGCATCGGTAACCATTCGGGCCTCTCTGCTTTATCCCTCCTCCCTTCCAACCGACACATCCTTCCCTTACCCCCACCTTTCCTCCCACCTTCTACCCCTCCCCACCCTTCCTCCAAATGCCCAACCTGGGCCCCCCCTACAAAATTCCGCTCACTCCCGGACCCTCGTCCTCACCCCCCACCCCTTTACTCCCCCACCCTCTGCCCTGCGATTCCCTCTTGCCTTCACCTTTTCCCCTCCAACAACCTCCCTTCTCACCTACCGTCTCACATCTCCTACTACACGGACGGTTCTGCCGTCCCCGATCATAACGGCTCTACACACACTGGTGCCGCTTTCCTCCACTCACCTTCTTCCTCAGTCCACCATATCCATCCTGGTGGTACTGCCGAGATCAACACCATCCTACGCGCAGAACTCTCAGGCATTCTTGCCGCCCTCCAGCACGCCGGCACACACCACCCTCTGGACCTAGTTCGCATCTACACAGACTCTCTCTCCAGTCTACACCTTATCCGCCGCATCGTCTATCTTCCCAACTCCATCCCCTTTCATAAACATCTTCCCATCCTCATTTCCATCCGCCAACTCCTCTTTGACCGCCTTCACTCCTCCACCCCCACGATTTTCTACAAAGTGCGACACCGGCATCCTAGCTAGGCAACGACATTGCTGACGAGGGTGCCCGCTATGCCCTCGATAACCCCTCCTCTTGTACCTTCGACTTCTCTATTTCTCACCCGAGCCACCTCCACAGCCTCCCAGCCTGGCCATGCTTCCAACCTCTACCTACGCCCCCCATCCCACACCCGCCTTACCGCCTTCTCTCCGACATCACGGCCTCCCTAACAACCTTTCTCAATACCTATAGCACACACATGACCTTACCAAATTCCCCTTGCCCCTCAGTCGCTCGTGTCTTCTCCGCTGTACCCCTTCACCCACCACTCTCCCAACCCCCTGCCCCCCCTCCCACCCCCCCACACCTACAACTCCTCCGACCCAACAGCCTCTCCCACCCCCACCAGCCATGATCCTTCCCGAACACTCCTCTCATTTGTGGCGCTCCTGCTCCTTCCCTCACATCCGCACAATCCTCAAATTCCGTTTCAACATGTTTTGGACGGCCTCTGTCCCTCACAAACGCATACCCCCCGAACCCTTTACTCAATGCAACCCACCCATCCTCGATGGATCTTGCCATTTTTGCCACTCCCATGACACATCGGCCCACCTTCTTGCCTCATGCTCCCACCCGAAGTTCGCTGCCCTCTACATTGCCCGACACAACGCCGCTGTCCTTCAAATCTATGACGCCATATGTGCTGGCTCCCTCGGCCGCTCCACATTCTATGTTGACGCATCTTCGAGAAACGCCCTCCCACTCGGTGTCTCCAACACCCGCCTACCCCCTTGGCTCCTCCCACACCTCCCACCCACTTGGGCATGCCTCCACCCTTGCTCTTGTACCCCTGTCGCCAAATTGCGCCCCGATATCCTCTTCCTTTCCGGTCTCTCCCCTTTTGACGCCACCTCCCACGACGCCACCCTCACCCCGTCAGAACTTTCCACCCTCCGGGCCGCCCACACTGTCTATCTCTGTGAACTCACATACACTTGGGACGCCCGCTATCATACCACCGTTGCCATTAAACACGCTCAGCATTCCACCCTCCGTTCGGCTCTTCTCGCTGCTGGTTGGCGGGTCATCTCCCCGGACCCCATCATCCTCGGCTCCTTCGGTACCCTCTTCGCCTCCCTTATTCCCATGTTTTCTTCTCTCGGTATCCATCCTAGTGACACCACCCGCCTCCTCCACTCCCTCCACCTGCATGCCGTCCGATGCGCACATACCATTGTGTGTACCCGCCGGCGCATGGAATCTGCTACACACTCGTCCCACACTCCTTCTTCCGCCACCGGCTATCGTGGGGGGTACCGCCCCCCCTAGCCACCCCCCCGGTTTGATGGTGTTGTCCGAGGACCCCCTTTGGACAGCTTCCTAAATCACGCCGAATTGGCGTACTGCTTTTACTTCCTTATACTATCTTAGTACTTCCTTATACTATCTTAGCTAGTCTATAAGCTTTGGGTTCCTCGTCTTTCTTTCTTTTCTTTTTTCTACTTTACTCTTTGTCACTCTTTTTTTTCCTTTTCCTTCTCGAATCGAGGGTAAAGCATCCTTCCTGTCAAGAAACTGCCACGTGTTTAAATGGCCACGAGTTCACAACCAGGTGTTACTAAATGACGCTGGCATCGTCCGAAACCATTGGACCGGCAGGAAGGAATGGCGCATGGGTAGGTAGGCGCAGGCGCAAACGCAGGAAGTGATTAGCGAGGTCGGAGACCAATCTTAACGAGGCTGATAACGAAGCCTATCCATATTTGACACAGTCGTTACAGTAGGATAACACACGAACAACACGAGACTGGACGCATTAGTTTCCAGAGAAGATGAAGTCTGGATATTTTGTTGCGAATAATTTTGCTCGCTCCGTACTTTTCTAGTGTCTGCGCCTGCAATTCGCATGCGCTATGCAGTACCTACGAATTAATCGGTAAAAGAAGATCTGAAGGAGCAGGACCTGGCGCATGGTGAAATGATGAGCGAGGAGAGAGATAGGCGCAACCTCTCAGCCTCGAGACGTCCCACGACAACCTGCATGCTCCATGAAAACACTGGACGAGGCTGTATAGAATGCCTCGCCATTGATGAAAGAGACGTAACTGCAGGGTTTTACTCTGGAACAAACGAGACTGAGTACGCTTGATGTTTCAGAAATAATGAAGTCGTGAGATTTTGTTACGAGTATCTCTTCACTCGTTTCCTACTTCTGTAGCGCCTGCGCCTGCAGCTCGCATGGATAGAAGAAGGCCAAGACCGCACCAGCACCAGCTCATGGGAACGAGGTGGGTGACAGGCTCCACCAACTCCGCCATTGAAGAAGGGTTAAGCACCAGAATTTTGCTAGTCATGAAGCAAGGTGTTCGCATGATTGGAATAATTGTCGAATTACTAGGTGTTGCGATTATCTCCCCAAGCACCTGCGCCTGCTGCTACGATGCGCCATGCGGCAGCTGAAATTTCGATGAAAGACTGAGGCTGGAAATGAGGCTCCAGCACCTCTACCATTAAACGAGGCTAGAGCAACTCAGACAGAAATCATTCTGCCCGAATGATTGTGCAAGTTCATAGGTTGTTGCTACTATTTCCCCCTCGCTCCCCCACTTATCAAGCGCCTGCGCCTCCAGAAAAATGCGCCGTTCGGCACGTAGAAGTTCATAAATTCGCTCGTGCCCAGGTCTTGCCGGTCAACTGGTTTCGGACATTGCCAGCGTTATCTCCTAAACCCCACTCAACACGTGGCACTTGCACCGTTGGCAGACAGTTGGCTTGTGGCATACCTGTTTCCTGCTTTTCATTAACGGCGAAGCCCCCTCGCGCCCCCCCCCCCCCCCCCCCCCCCCCCCCCCCCCCCCTGGAAGCTAATCTTCCTCGGCCACTACGTGCCGGCTGTCTTTTCTTTTCTCCCGGCCCTCAATTTCTACCACCAACAATATTCGGGGGGCGGGGGCGGGGCGTGTGGGTGGGTGGGTGGGTGGGTGGGTGGGTGGGGGGGTGGGTGGGTGGGTGGGTGGGGGGGGGGGGGGGGGGGTCATTACGTAAGTTTGAGCCGGACTTTGCTCTAGTGAACTCCAGGTAGGAAGGGCCGGGAAGGGCCAGGCCGGATGGCCGGGTGCTGACTGTATGAATGAATAGGGTTTAGGTTCACAAGAGGTCCGAGAGAGGCTCACAGTGTTTTTCCCATTGTCTTTCCCAGTGTTTTCCCCAGTGGGAAAGATCTTTCCTCCAAAAGTCATTCCGATTTGCATCTTGTTTCCTTTTCGCTTTATATCTCCCGCGGCCACCCCCACCCCCTCCCGCGGCCACCCCCTCCCCAATCTCCCGCGGCCACCCCCTGCCGGCTGACTTTCTTTCTGCCACTTTTTACGCAGCCGGCATACATTTGATTACAAATCGACATTTCCTCTAAAATCGTCTTGTTCGTTGCCACCCACGCATTGCAAGTTGCTTGTTGCCACCGTCCTGCGTCCTGTGCCACGAGATTCATCTGCACGAGTGAGGCATACAAGCGCCTCTCGGGAGCATCTTAACGTTTCACTGTTTACGAGAAGTTCACGAGAGGTTCACGCGAAGTCAGATACAAGAGCGAACTGAGCCGTTGAGAGGGCCAACTTAACTCCAGGACCGAAGGTATGCTGTGATGCATGGGGGGGGGGGGGGGGGCGGGGGGGGGGGGGGGGGGGGGGCAAAAATCCGTGGTCTGCGGTACCGGTAAAAGTGTTAACACAGGATATTGCCGGGGGGAGCTGGTTATTCAGGGAACTCTTCGCGAAATTCAACAGCATCGCGAGCTCAGAGCGGCAAATTGTCTGGTAAGACCTGTTACGTCTACTTGTCGAGGGGGATGCCTAAGGAGGGCCGTGTGGAAGTGTGCTCAAGAGGCCCGCGTAACTAGCTTATTAGCATGAGTATCCTTCGGCTTATTCCAGAAAGACGAGCCGGAATTTCGTAGGACATTCGAGGAAATCATGATCACATCCCCGAGGTAATCCCTTGCGACCTACACAGGTTGGCACCGGCCCAAGATTGTCAGTCTGCGACCTCTGGTACACCCCTGACGCAAACGATGATGCACATAGATCTGCGAATACCGCACCAACAACACAATCGGGTGGTGGTAGGCGCGAACGGGTGCGTAGTGGTAGGAGGAGAGGTACGAACGAGGGCGTTCGAGGCGCCGAAGGGTGGTGACTTTATAATGGGCTTGTTGGACAGCATTAACTTGGAGGGAGCGCAGGAGAGGAGGAAGCTTGTAGGTGGGGGACGCCAAGGAACAGGAGAGTGGTGCCATTTGAGGAGAAGATGGCGCCATAAGACCCGAGAAGAGTGATGTGAGGAGTGTTGGGGGCGATGGTCCAGCCAGCAGCAAGGGGAAAATTGAGGAGGGAAGTATGTTGTGGTGATTTGGCGGTGAAGGTGGCTGCGTGGAGGGAATCATGAGTGTAAACGAGTTCAAGGAGGTGGATGATGCATGTGTGTTGCAGGGCCTAGAGTTAAGTTGGGTTTGGGTGTGGTGCATGAGGGGGGGCAAGAGCTGGGTTGAGACCTTGCGTCAGGCATTGTATACACAATGTGGAAGTTCGTTACAAGCTCTAGCATCTCCTTTGAACAAGGACTCAAGGATGAGATAACCTAGATAGCCAGAATATGTAGCTTTGAAAATTGTATGATCGGGATGGGAGGGAAGGATGGGATGGGGAGGGTGTAGGCCAAGTCTTAAAGGTGGCAGTGGGTTGAATGTCAGTGTCCGGACTGCAAGGAAGGGGTTAGGAGGTGGGTGGTTAAAGAGATCAGAGGCCTGTTTGAGAAGGTGAAGGTGGGTGTCGAGGGGGGGTTGGTTTGGTTAGGTGTCGGGGGGGTGGGGTTGGGAGGAGTGTCCGGGGCAAGGGGTGGTGGGGGGAAGGGGTGGTGGTTGGGTGGCTGGGTGGGGTGGCATGAGAGGGTACATGGGGGAATGTGGGTGGTAGGGGGAAATAGGAGCTGGGGGTATGGGGGCAACTGTTTCCTGTGTGGAGGTGGGAGGTGGGAAAGGTCAAGGATGGGGGGTGGTGTGGGGAGGGGGACGGGTGGTGGTGGTGGTGGTGGAGGAAGTAGTTGAGGGTGAGTGTTGAAGTGGATGCGTTGGCGGGTGGGAAGGGGTGTAGGCTGTGGGAGATGGATACGGTGTGCAGCAACCCAAACCAACCCTGCCCAACCCAACCCAACCCAATGAATGAATGCATGAATGAAGTCGTGGGGGAGAAGGATGCGGTGTGCAGCAAGGGGAAGGAGTGCGCCCCATGTGTTGAAGGAGTGCGCCCCATGTGTTGAGGGGGTTGGCGAGGCAGGAGGCTGGTGTCAGAGCTAGCTGTCCGTTAGGTCTGTCTCACTACCGAAGGCGCTTAGGCGCCGCAGTTCTAAACCCGAACCCTTATCAGGGATCATCGATCAGATGCTCCTAGAGGCTTGATACAGCCTAGCCTCCACTTGTAAAGTTGTCCGAGTTACTATCCTCCTTCCCGTCTTTCCACCCAAGGGTGTCATTCTATCAGTTGGAGGACATACCCTACTCCAAGTGTAGTTCTAGTTCAAGGTCGAGGTCAAGGTCGAGTTGTATATCTAGTTGTTCTTTTCCAAGTTCTAGTTCGTCCTGTTTGAGATTAGCGTGCCCTAGCATATCAGTCGGGCCGTTAAAACCAGCAGTGCAGGGGATAATGCTGAAAGTGCTCGTGAGGGGCCGAGGGGGTCAGTGGGCAAGGGGCTGAGTTCGAGGTCGAGGTCGAGTTGTTCTTGTTCAAGTTCTAGTCGGTTCTAGTTCTTTCTGTAAGGCATTATCGTGCCCTAGCGCATGAATTGGACCGCTGAAATAAATAAATCCAGCAGTGCAGGAGATAATGCTGAAGGTGCTTGTGAGGGGTTGGGTGAGGGGTCAGTGGGCAAGGTGCTGAGTTCGAGTTCTAGGTCGAGTTCTAGGTCGAGTTCTAGATCTAGTTGTTCTTGTCCAAGTTCTCATTCGTCCTGTATGATATTAGCGTGCCCTAGCGTATGAGTTGGACCGTTGAAACCAGCAGTGCAGGAGATACTGCTGAAGGTGCTCATGAGGGGGTGAGGGGGTCAGTGGGCAAGAGGTTGGCGAGGTAGGAGGTTGGAGGACATACACTACACCCATCATCAATTTCTTATCTCATGCCTGCCCACATGCATACTTGCAGGAAATTCACTGCACTCGCGAGTGTCACAAGCAGCATGGCCGTCGAGGGCGCACCTCCATCAAAGCTTGCCACCTTCTTCCGAACTCTTCTATGTGCAAGCGGCTCTGTCAAATGCTCCGAGAACGAGTGCTCTGTCAAGGCGGCTAAGCCTAAGGGAGCTTGGACTCAGCAATCTGACCACGACGACATGTGGTCCAACGTGGTCCAGAGCCAAATGTTTGCAAGCGGGAATGACGGCGATACGTTTCCCCCCTCATCGTCCCAAGCAAGTGGCAAAATTCAGAGGCACTCTGAGTGCTTGGTCAGCTCGCCTCTGCCTTCAGTTCACTCTAACCTCATTGGCACAACAGACATTCAGGTGTGCTTGTTGTTTGATGGCTGCGGCATCCTCGGAGATGAACCCATTTCATTTCCGGGGGCGCGTGCAGATCAGCAGGCAAGGACGCACTCTACGGTATGCAGGGGGCAGGCACCGCACTCTACACTGCAGGCAAGGACGCACTCTACAGGAGGCAGGAGGCAGGCACTTCACTCAACACAGGAGGCAAGGATGCACTCTACAGGTGGCTGGCAGGGCACTCCCCTGAGAGATCGATGCCAGCATCCTCAGTCAGATGGTGGTGGCAGGCGCTGTACTCCACCTGGAGAGCAAAGCCTGCATCCTCGGTATGATGGTGGTGGCAGGCGCTACACTCTATCTGGAGAGCAAAGCCAGCATCCTCTGCCAGCAGATGGAACCGGCAGACAGGGCCGTCGCATTTCGATGGGCAATGCTATGGTTGAATCTAGCCAAGCATCAAGCAACCGGTTTCCCAGTTCAAGAGACCGCAGGCAAGTGCAGATGGAAAGTTCTTCATCCTCACCGCTGGTGTATCCAAAGCCAGCATGGCTGCGCACAGCCGGTCTCACCCCTCGTCTTCAGAATAGTCGTGTGGGCAGGCTTCTAGAGTTGCAGATGCAAAGCTCTCCCACCTCATCGAGAGCAACCAGACCATATGGTGCCTCCCAGTCCTTCAGACTCCCCTCTTCGTCACGTTTATTCCCACCTAGCCGACGATCTATGTCCCCCCCCCCTCTCGAAGGAAAGCCCCCTTCTGCACCCCTGTCTTTCAGTTTCAAAGTGACGGAGACGAGGAGCCAAGATTTTCCGAGAAAGATGTTGCCCAGCCTCCTCAAATTGTTGAAGACAGGGGATCGAGGGGAAACACTGAACAGGCTGGAAGGGCCCCAAGAATGGGGTAAGACCACGCATCCTTCAGAAAATAGTGAGCTGCAACCAACAACCAGCAACCAGCAAGTAGTGAGCTTTAACCAGCAAGCTGCAACCAGTGAGCTGCAACCAACAACCAGCAACTAGCATATAGTGAGCTGCAACCAGCGTCCCAGCAAGCATGCCCTGGGGACCAAGCCCACAAGGTGGTGACTAGAATCTGCTACACAAACCCAAACAAGAAACAATGATGCTTGACTCGTTTTTTGGCGGGAGCCCCCAGTGTTACCCATTTGTCCGTTTGTGTGACCGTCCGACCGAGACAAAGTCTGACACAACAGCCAACGGTCTCACAACTAACTGGCTTCCGTTGCCACCTGTCGCTCCATTACGAACGTGCTCTGTGAGTTGTTTGAGTCGCTTGCGACGCTGCGTAGAACTTGTTTCAAAGAACTTGGCAATGAAGTGGAACTAAGAACTACTCAAATTCCAATAATGCCACTTCACCTTCAATTCCAAAATGCAGAAGAAGAGAACTGCATTTGCTTGATGCAAACACTAGAGCTCAGCCATCCTGACAGTCAGCATGGTGCATGAGAGGTTCAAACTGTGCGCAGGAAATTTAATGTGTGGCATGATGCATAGGAGGTTCAATGTGTGGCATGATGCATGGGTGGCATATGGTGCATGAGAGGTTCAAACTCAATTATTGCACAGGAAATTCGACTAGCCCATCTTCAGCTTCAAAAAATGTTCAAACTCAATTATTGCGCTGGAAATTGGAATTGAGAACATCCTCAATTCCAATTCTGCTATACCATATTTTATTAAAACAAGAAAAAAGTTCAAGGCCAGTGATGCTTGAGAGTTTTAGGCTTCACCGTCCTGATGGAGATGTACATGGACACGCCCGAGTTCCACCCACCTTGAAGTGAGGTGGCCTTGAAGTTGTTGTTCAGATGAACATGCATACGCGTGTGATATCTATAAAGTGCAGTTGACTGCAGCATATAGGGAACGGCAATATGATATCCTTTGAAATAATGCCATTATGAGTTCCACAACAACGGTCGTGGGCTGGAGCTCTCTGTGAGGTTCAAGGACCCGGCCACGGTGATTTATAGGATTATGATCCTCGTTGAGAATGGCTAACCCCGTCACCCCTCTTCAAGAGGGCAGGAGCCCCCAGGGTTTCTCATTTGTCCATCTGTCCGACCCGAGCTGAAGCCTGACACGTCAGCCAATGGTCTCGTAATTAACTCGCTTCCGTTGCCACCTGTTGCTCCGTCGCGCACACTCTCCGCCATTTTTTAGTGACGCATGCGACGCTGCATAGAACTTGTCGGGATTATGATCCTAGTAGAGAAGGGCTACAACCCGTGCTTGCTGCTCATGATTGCCCAGGAAAGTGGAGTTGAAAGCTCTCCACTTTCAATTCTGCTCGCCCATCTTCAATTAAAAAAAGCTTGCTGCTGATGAATGCTCATAAAACTGGAATGGACATGCTCATCACTTTCAATTCTGCTCGTCCATTTTCAATTCAAAAAAGAAGAAAAGAAAAGAGAGAGGCTAAGACTGAATGATTGCTCAGGGAAGTGGAATTGAAAGCTAAAAGCTCTTCAATTGCAATTCTACTGGTCCATCTTCAATTTAAAAAGATGTTGCGACCGGAAGAGTGCGCGAGGAAGTGGAATTGAAAGCTCTTCACTTACAATTCTGCTAGTCCATCTTCAATTTAAACAAAGGTTGCGACCATAAGAGTGTGCAAGGAAGTGGAATTGAAAGCTCTTCACTTGCAATTCTGTTAGTCAATCTTGAAAAACAAAAAACTGGATGAGTGTGCAGGAAATTGGAATTGAGAGCATCGTCAGTTCCAATACTGCTAGTTCATCTTCAATTCAGAAATTGACATCCACGTCTTTTTCAGGCTGGGCCAAAACCAGAGATTCTAGGAGCACTGGAAAGCTGGCGATATCAGCTTCAAGGTGCACTAGGTTGCTTAAGATTTTGATGAATAGTCGGTTAGGAGAGCTGCCTAGAAGCTGCTCTTAGGCTTTTTAAGAGTCTAAAAAAAATTGTGTTGACAAACTGTTTTGCTGTTGGGAGGGAGCCAGGGCTTTTTTACCGCTATATATATAGCGATCGATAGTTTTTACCCCGTTTTGGCGAAAATATCGCTATAAGAAAGTAAACATAAAGGAGTTTTCTTCTTTTTTGCCCTAAACTGCCCTAAAAAGGCTATAAAAGCTTAAAAGCTGTTAAGATCACTCTAACGCTGTCCCTGGAGGAGGCCTTAGACCATACATTTAAGAAAACCCACTTTCAGATTTGAAAAACACCCTGGAGGGAGCTGCATAGAGGCTGCTACATGTAGCCAAAAACTGAAACAGGCTTGTGTAGGCTCAGAAATAGTTTGAGTCTATTAAAACAATGTGTTTGTTTAACAGTTGAGTCTTTTTATCAGTTGTGTTTTATATGAAAAAAAGGCCCATCTTGTATAGTCTGCACAACTATACCTAGGGGTCGGCTATGTTATATAATATTAGTGAATAAATTAGATTAAATCATATTATATAATATTAGTCGGACGAGCTGTCTCACCAGAAATTTGAATTTATTTGGAAAACTAATACTATTGTGACACTGTAATAATATTAGTTAATATTAGTTTTTCAAACACTAATATTAGTTGCCGTTCCCTAACTATACCAAATGGTTGTGCAGGGCTTGTGGATCTGTTCATAAAAACAGCCACTGTGTGCACAACCAAAAATTGCCTGAAAAACAGCCCTTGCTGCACACAAAAAAACTGTGTAGATGTTGTGTATGTTAAGAAAAACAGGCCTTGTCTGAACACCCAAAACATATTGGGTAGAATTTGTATATGTTTAGATAAACAGCCACTGTCTGCACAACAACAAAAAATGTGTAGAATTTGTGTATATTTAGATAAACAGCCACTGTCTGCACAACCAAACAAAGGGTTGTATAGAATTTGTGCCTGTTCAGAAAAACAGCCACTGTCTGCACAACCCCAAAACATAGTTGTGCAGAATTTGTGCTGGTTGAGGAAAACAGCCCCTGTCTGCTCAACCAAAAAAATGGTTGTGTAGAATTTGTGCCTGTTCAGATTAACAGGCCCTGTCTGCCTACTACTATTTTCAAAACAAAAAAGTAATGATAACGCCAGGTTGGGCGTGGTATTAAGGGAGCTCCGACTTACTAGGGTAGAGAATGGGCTGCTACTCAACCTGGACAGTGCTACCAAAGCAGTTGAGAGCGACCGCAAAACTCTTTTTTGAACAGGAATCATTTGTTTCTGTTTTTGTTAATTGGATTGTTATATGCTTTCTGAGCCAACTCATGCATGATCACCGTCTTGTAGTTCCAACTTCCCCTGTGCTATACCAACGGGAAGCAGGGAGCTTACTAAGCGAACCAGGGAGCATACTAAGCAAACCAAGGAGCATAGTAAGCAAACCAGG
Organism: Chlamydomonas sp. ICE-L; assembly: GCA_013435795.1. NCBI lineage: Eukaryota > Viridiplantae > Chlorophyta > Chlorophyceae > Chlamydomonadales > Chlamydomonadaceae > Chlamydomonas > Chlamydomonas sp. ICE-L. Next base: position 30,758,710 of record JACBWV010000610.1, on the reverse strand, counting down.
CAGCATAGTAAGTGCACCAGGGAGCGTACTAAACGAACTAGGGAGCATACTAAGCGAACTAGGGAGCCTACTAAGCGAACTAGGGAGCATGCTAAGCTGCCTAGGAAGCATACTAAGCTAACCAGGCAGCATGCTAAGCTGACCAGGCAGCATATTTTCAATGTTTATTCCCGCACTTCAGTTTTTCCATCGGTGTGGGGGAAAACAGCGAAGGCCAAGGAAAAACCGAGTAATTAATTGTCATTGGACATATACAAAAGGCATACTAGAGATGTCAAAATACTGAATCTGAAGGTACATATACCAGAGATATAGATTAGTTGCACTCAATCCTGCTACAAAATCAAGGTTTCAAATACGTTGGACGATACCCCTAAGAGACGGGGGGTTTCATTTTGGCTTTTCATAGCAGCTTCTATGCAGCTCCCTGAGCCGACCACTAGACTGCACCGAACTATCTCAGCAGTTCTGGGAAGTTGATGTCACCATTGAGGTCCTCGAGGTTGTGCCAAGTTTGGCTGGGTAGCCAGACGGGGGAGCTGCCTAGAAGCTGCTGCTCGTAGCTGGAAAAAAAAAGCGAAGAGGGTTAGTAGGAAAGTGTATGATCCCCGAAGAGGGTAACTAGGAAAGTGTACGATACCTTGAAAAGTGTAACTTGAAAGGTGTATGATACCCTGAAAAGTGTAACTTGGAAGGTGTATCATACCCTGAAAAGTGTAACTAGGAAGGTTTACGATACCGTAAAAAGTGTAACTAGGAAGGTTTATGATACCCTGAAAAGTGCAACTTGGAAGGTGTAGGATACCCCGAAGAGGGTAACTAGGAAGGTGTGATTTCTTTGTAGTAAAACAAAAGACGACTTCGAACTTCTTTCTCAAGAGCCTGCCATTGGATACGATTTATTGGACGAGTGACATCAGGAGCATAATCTGTGTAATGATGTAGTCCCAAGTTGATTTTCAGATTTATAATGATGTAGTCCCAAGTTGATTTTCAGATTTATAATGATGTAGTCCCAAGTTTTCAGATTTATAATGTAGTCTCCAGTTGTTATAATGATAGTCCCAAGTTTTCAGATTTATAATGTAGTCTCAAGTTGATTTTCAGATTTATAATGATGTAGTCTCAAGTTGATTTTCAGATTTATAATGATGTAGTCCCAAGTTGATTTTCAGATTTATAATGATGTAGTCTCAAGTTGATTTTCAGATTTATAATGATGTAGTCTCAAGTTGATTTTCAGATTTATAATGATGTAGTCTCAAGTTGATTTTCAGATTTATAATGATGTAGTCTCAAGTTGATTTTCAGATTTATAATGATGTACACCATCAGTATAATTATTTATCAAGTATCAGACGGAAGAGAAACAATGCCTAGAGGAGCGTGGTGTTCAGGGGGAGGGGGGAAGCTACCCTCCAGTGAGCTAGCATCCACAAGCCAGATCTCCTTTAACCTAAACCTTGTATCCTAAACCCCTAAAACCTAAACCCGAGGAGATCTGGCTTGTGGATGCTAGCTCACTGGAGGGTAGCTTCCCCCCACCTGTTTGGGGAACCCTCCCGTAGGCCGCAGCTGGGGAAAGTCACAATTTTCATATTTATAATGAAGCACACCATATATCAAGTATCAATTAGATATATTCATACCATACAGATTTTCATATTTATAGCGATGCAGTCCCGTGTTGATGAGTAAGAGGCTCCAGAGAAAAGTGAGGGAGTGATGAATATTACACTCAGTCAAACCCATAATTCCACTGCTGCTCACTACTGCTGCCTCTTCCGAGGTGTTTTGCTTGCTTCAATTGAGCACCATTCTCAACAGTTATCCCCCCACCCCCCATTGATATCCCTTCGTAATTAGGGAAGAGGAGTTCCTGGTGGACCAAAACTTCAGGTTTGTGGATGGTGGTTGGGTTATCCCATAGATATGTGTGGTGTTAGCACACTCCCATGGCTGTGTGGGTGGTCATAGGACAGTCTCATGACTGTGTGGGCGGTGGCAGGGCACCCTCATGGATATGTGCGTGGTAATAGGACAGTCTCATGAATGTGTGGGCGGTAGCCGGGCACCCTCATGACTATGCACGTGGTAATGACAGTCTCATGGCTGTGTGGGCGGTGGCAGGGCACCCCCATGGCTGCGTGGTTAGTGGCAGGGCACTCTCATGCTGTTTGGGTGGTGGTGAGGAACCCCCATTGCTGTGTCAGTGGCGGTGGGGATCTCTCATGGCTGTGGGGTGCTATTAGGGCAGTTGCATGGCTGTGTGGGTGGTGGCGGGTGCATTGCTTGAGTATAAAAGATCATGGTAATGTTTATGTATTACATATTGTTCCAGTCCAGTGTTAGCCTACTAGGATAGCACTGGACTGGAAGGTATGAAACCATAGCTTTTCTTTTCAGCTACGAGCAGCAGCTTTTAGGCAGCTCCCAGAGCCAGCCACCGGGCCAAGCACCAGGATGTCATGGTGCAAGAAAGCTGGCTGTCTGAGCTTCAAGGTGCATTAGGTTGCATCAGGTTTGGCTGACTAGCTAGTCAGGGGAGCTGCCTAGAAGCTAGTGCTTGTAGCTGAAAAGAAAAGCTATGGAACTTATGAAACTTATGAACTTATGAAACTTAGGGAACTGAGGGAACTTATGAAACTGATGACAGAGAACATGTTAATACGACCTAATCCAGTCAACCAGGCTAAGGGGACTTATGCATCTAATACTCTTCGTCGCAGATTTGGGTGGGTCCGTCGCGTCACAGACGCAAACCTTGCAACTGGTTGCGTCTCAAGAAGCAGATTTTGAAACAGGCTGCACATAGAGAAGCATATTTGGGTGTCCCCATGAACAACTCAGGCACTAAGGGTTCTTCACTCTGTAGGAGTGGCTACCACCATTCAAACTGAATCCTTGATGCTGCTGGTTCATGTTGGGAGACCCACCTCCTGGGTGAAATTCCTTTTACAACACACACATAGACATGTCCTAGGCAGCATCGCAAGCGAAGCCGAAATTGGCGGAGAGTGTTGGCTATCGGAGCGACATGAAGCCACAGACTGAAGCCAGTTAGTTACAAGACAGTCAGCTATGAGACAGTTACTTGAGACTGTTAGGTTCAGGCTTTGGGTCGCCGAACTGTCGAGTGTACCAACGGGGTGACCCTGGGAGCTCCCGCCCCCCAGAAGTGGGGGCTCTGCTAAGAACTGAGGATTGCGTAGCGGAGGGAGATTATAGAGATCAAGTAGTTGTGACTCCCTTTGTCATGTCGTGTCAGCGTGTCAGGTAGAAATAGAGAAGGTATGACTCCCTACGTTGTGTCGAGTCAGCGAATCGCTTCCATGTATATATATGGTTAGGCATGCCCCGCTTTTCCAACGTGAACTTCCTACCATTGTAGGACTTTCTCTGCCTTTCTTTCTGGATCCTTAGTAGGTGCTGTTTTATCTATTTACAGGGTCCCACTTGACCTCTTCCGAGTGAAAATCCTTTCAATACAAAACACATTTCCACTTGCAAGTACTGTATGTGCCTATATTGCTGGCTTGCTTACTTGTTGGTACCCCTACCGCCAAAAGGTTGGCATGTAGGCCATCACATGATTCGAGCCAAAACCAGTTATACTGCCTATATTCGTGCCCGAGCACTGCAATGCACAGCTTGGTAATAAGGAGTTGTCTGATGCATGGACTGCGGGTTTGTCTGATGGGGATGCGTTGGCTGGCAAGGATGCTGAATGCGTACATGCTGAGTAGGCATTACCTCATGTGCCACGTACTGCCAGACCGAAAACGTTGAGGCTTCTCATAGTTTGCAGGCAGAACAAACTGGGTACATTGAAGAGTAGAGAATTCAATCATGTAGTAGTATGATCAGAAGGTTTAAAGAAGTGTCCAGATGATGTTATTAAATAGCCTATTAGCAGCCTAAAGACTGCCACTCTCAACGAGTAAATATGGTCCTGCAATTTAACTAATCGTGTTCATGGGGCTGAGCATATTGATCACATGCCCATGATAATATGATATTGAATGTGTGTTTAGAATGTAACCGTCAACAATATAGTAGGAAGAGTTTGTGAATCTACGAACCACTTAGGGAGCTAGTTCTATGATGAGATAAGCAGGTACCTCAGGTTTACAATTCAATTAAATGATTTATAATACATTGAATTAAGGATTCGAATTATTTCATTCGGGGCGCGCCTCCAGGCGCCCTTAATTATATGATTAGGGGGCGGCAAATAGATCTATATTGCCAAAAATATATAGATACATATTTATCAAATATATATATTGTGTGTATCTACAACATATGCGGTAACATCAGATAGACACCGGAAAATCCAGTCGAAGCGCCTGCAATATGATATGGTGCCCTATGCCATAATTGTAAAACCAGATTTATATTTTTGTAAGGCGCCATATGCCGATTTTCAAAAATCCAGCTTCGCCAATGTAGATGTATATAGATATATCTCTATATAAATCAATGCCTCTCCCTATATATGATGAGATAAGTAGGTACCTCAGATTTACCACATCCCATCCCATGATGAGGACATATTCAAAAACGGTACTCCCTTCTTGAACTTGGCTCCAGCCAGCAATTTGGCTGCTCGCTGTCTTCGGCAGTAAAAACATATTAACCAGGGAAAAAATCAGTACGTTCAAAGACCACATGGTGCAAATCTTGAACAGCCCCAGAAGAAGAAGAAAACACAAAATTTGACATCAATAAAAAAAAACAATCTAGGAAGGGCAGGAAGAGGAAGAGAAAAGAATAGGGAACACGGGCTAGCACAGGCCAGGCCGAAATGGAGAGACACACGAAAACAACCAAACCCCAGACCTTACAATTTCCCCCTTTCTTCGTAAGCTTCCCCCCCCCCCCAATTAAATGATCTAGTCCTATTTGAATTGCAACATATTTGTTTCTGTATTTAGTAGCCACTACGAACTGCATTTCACCTAAAGACAACCCTATCCCACTCCACTCACTAGAAAACCCTCCCTTTTTTAATTACCATATTTTTCTATTTAATTACACAACTTCCCACCCAAAAAACGAAAAACCCTACCCACGTAAAAAAAGCACTACTATACCGCAAACTAAATATAAAAAATCAACCCTTCTCACCCCCCACCCCACGGTTGGCCCCCCAACCCCCCAACCACAATTTTCTATCCGAATTAAGAATATCTCCTTAATATTTCCTTCTCCTCAAACAATGTACCTCAAACCCATTACAAATCTTTTTCTCAATCAATCATCCAAAATTATTTCAAATAATTAACCAATTAAAAAAATACACCTTCCTTCCTCTCTACCCCCTTACCTTCCCATCACCCACCCCTTCCCCATCCCCCTCCTCCCCCCTCCCCACATTTCTTCCCTTTACCCCCCAACATCCCCCCCTTTACCCCCCCCCACCTTCCACCCCTCCCCCTCACCCCAACCCTCCCCCTCCTCCCCTTCCCCCACATATTTTTCCCCGGCGCGTTGGGGGGACACGACGACCCGTGCACGGCTTGACTCTCTTGCCTATGAGGCCCCCCTGAGAGGCCCAGGTGTTTGTGTGGGTGTGACGGGTGGGGGGTCCCCCCCCCAACACACCTCTGATCCACCAAACAATACACCCACAAAAAATAGAGGGAGAGAGGGAGGATGAAAGAGCCTGACGGGATCCCCCATGGACTCGCTTGCCCGATGAGGCCCCCTGACATTTCCCTCTCCCCCAATAAAAACATATAGAAACAATCAAACATACCAAAATAAAAAATCCACAAAACATAACCTAAAAACATCATCACCCACCCCCCCCCCGCCCCCCCCCCCCCCACCCCCCCCCCCCCCCCCCCCCCTTCCCCCCCCCCCCCATCCTCCTCAAAAATAGCCTTGGGGACGCTAATCTCCCCCCGAGGCCTCGACCAGTTCCGGAACGATGTTGCCGGCTGTCTTCTTTATTTTTCTGACACACCAACCTCCAATAAATTAGTAATTATTTTTTTTACGCGTATTGTTGTGAGTTGTAGTTGGGCCACAACTAAAGCAATGATTCCAGGATTGGCTTGTAAGGCTAAACCTACAGCTCAATCTACACAATTGCACCCAACCACGGGAGTTATTAGGCGTGGAAGAAGGCGCATTTGCAACAGCAAAACATAACAGGCTGGGATAGCCTCGTGTAAAGAGGTGTTGGGTCAGGATAAATCCGATCAGCGGGGACTACTAAGGTCTATAGATGCTGAATGTAAGGACAGCAGGAATCCTTTCGGAAAACAACACGCATGCATGCAAAAGGTTCACAAACGGCAGACGGCTCTGCTTCGACTCTGCTAATATTTAACCAATTTGGTGACACGATAAAGCCATGCAGGATAACAACCGGGTTCGCTTGACAAGTGTACTGATCGGGGAATCGGAGTTGCCGGTGCACGGTATTCCTTCCCTATAATCTAGAGCTTTCATCTCTAGGGCCAAAATCTGATGATAGTATTGAAGTTAAAAGAGAATGGTTGGACACTTGGACCCTCTCCACCTCGTTCACTCCATAGGATGGGTCTTTATTATAGTATACAATAGAGACCCATCCATTATATTGTTACAGCCATTATTTCATTATATTATAACTAACAGGTATTACAGCCGAATATGCCGGGTGTAACATGTACCCTAGTATAGTTTGGGACTGGCATATCGTATGCTGTTGATCAAAAGCGAGTATGATATCAAATGATATCAAATGATAGTCTACTAATTAACTCATTATGCTATTGTTTTCCTAACCAAATGGCAACTTTACCCAAGTCATGTATTCTACCGGGTTTCACCGGCTAACTAGAGGTGACTAGAGTGCAAAGGACTCCGCCCTGCTGACATCTGTATGCCCGTAGTTGCCCGCTGACCAGCTTATGGCACGGACACTGATGCCACTTCTTTGGGGTACCATGACTGGTCAACGCGCCGCCACCTTCACCCATAGGAATTTTATCCTAGCGCATTGATAGAATGCTATCTAACTGTAAAAGCCCATCTTATATCTGACCGTATTAACACTGTCTATGTGCTCTGCACATACTCCGGAATTTTCACCGGTTTACGGTCCTTCGCTTTTAGATTGTCCTTGCCCGACCCGGGTTATTCGAGATGAAGTCGGGCATTTTTGACTTGTTGTCGCGCGGAGTGAAATCCAATTGAAAGATTCGAGTAGCTCTACCCGACAGAGAACCCCCGCTGGACCACCACTCTGTGCGGCTTTTAATACATACGGTATCGATTGCATTCGGATCCATTCTCGAGCATAAACGATGTCGTCCAGCACACCACCCCTAACCACCCTGACAACACATCTTAACCTCCATGCGCCCCCACCATTCACCTCACCATCTCCCACGTCCCGTTGCTTACGCAGCACCTCAGCCGTCTCTCAACCCTCCTGACCTATCAACAACCCTCCATCGATCCTTTCCACAGTGGTACTCACCCCAACCTTCCTCCCAACCCCATCCTGTACCCCAACCCCGTGCTTTCCTCCACCCTCTTTCCCAAATACCCGACCCCGATCTCGATTCCGGTTTTATACGTACTCAGATCTTTCACTACTCCCTAATCCTCGACTTTCCATCTACTTGAGCCTTTGCCTGCCTGACCATCGCCATGGAGCAGCCGCAATACCCCAAGTTCGAACTGGTATAAGGGAAAAATTGAACCTTTGCTACCCTCAAGCACCCCCTTTAGAGCCCTCCGCCCAATCCCTGCTACCAGCTACCCAGAAGAAATCAAATGGTGAGCCTTCTACCAGACTGTCTTGTAATGGTCAGGACTGTCAAGAGAAGCAGGATAGTAGAAGTCCTGCCAGATAGCGTGTCATCCTATGTTGTAGACAGGTATGGATGATGCATATTGATGTTTTTGCCAATACCAGCTGGCCAGCATGAAAGCATCAAGATGGAGATCTCCCAGAAGAAGATTTGATACTCCATCTGAGCCCAGACAGAAGACTATCCCAGCCACTCAGTACATTGCCAGCAGTGACGCCCCGGCCACCAGAGAACCCAGTAGAGCACACCAGCCGTAGCACCAGTAAAGCCATATCCAGTAGAGCACACACAGTAGAATCACCCAGGAAAGCCACCAGTAGAACTACCACAGTAAGGAGCCACCAGTACAGCCAGCAGGTGAGCACCAGTAGAAAACCCCCAGTAGAGCCAGCAGTCAGAGAAACCTGCCAGATAACCCCTACACATGTTGACCATGCCATCTCTATCCCTGTGCCAAGAGGACGTACTCCTCACCAGACCATGGTCCCCACCTGGCATCACAGACTTCTCACCAGGTAGCACACATCCCCACCTCAGAATCCCAGGTTCCCAAATTTTGCTGACATACAGATACAATCGCCCACATGTCTGTCTATAGGCTGATTCACCCCGTGAGAAAAACAGGGAGGGGATACTATCCCCTGGGGGAAACTGCATGGAAAATTAGCTATCCACATTGATGCTCTTGCCCCATCCACTACTGACATCAGTTCAACATGCGTCAGGTTCCACTTCTCCTATACACCTTTGCATACTCACGCACTTCTATGCAAGCGACAAGTACCTGAGGTTGACCCTTCACACCAAATTTTGGAGAAAACAGGATATGCCCACCAACCTGCACCAGTTATTACCCCTATCCACTTGTCACATCCAAGCTTGCTAGCCACTCCTTCTACTCATATATAATTACTCTCCTGCTCAGCCACCGCATGCAAAGGATAGATGAAGTGGAATCTGCATGCAGGCCGCCATCGGCCAGTGACTACTGCCAATGCAGCATCCACAGGCAGCCAGGTCACCTCCTCATTGCAATCCATCAGATTCAGGACAGTATGGAGACTTGCCCACAGACCCCATGCTGATTTACATTCGATGATGACCATGCATGCCATCACTATGAATTAATAACTCGATTTACCTCATACACCACATTTGGACTAGTCATTTATTTATTAGACCCCATGGTTGTTTGTGTTTGCCATTAACGGTCGTATTTGTTTTTATTTACGATCAGTGTGGTAGTAATTTCTAATACGACAGTTGGTAGGATAACCATCAGAGTGGGGTCGTAAACCGTCCAATTTGTACCTAACCCAATCTATACTAGCAGTAGGATTAATACCCTAGTAGATCCGGTGTAAGAATTCTACAAGAATCCGTGTAGAATTATGGGGAATAATTCTACTAGAATCCGGGTAGAATTATGGGGGTAAGAATTATACTACAATTCGGGTAGAATTTTGGGGTAAGAATTCTGGAGAATTCTCGGGGAATCAATTGGGCAAATTTGGGGAATTTTGTGAATTTGGGGGGAAATTCAGGGGGATTCCGGGGGAATAAATCGGGCAAATTTGGGGGGATTCCGGTGAATTTGGGGGGAAATTCAGGGAGATTAAATTGGGCAAATTTGGGGGGATTCTGGTGAATTTTAGGGGAAATTTTGGGGAATTCTTCGATTCAGGGTATAATTCTGGGGCAGGAATCTTACTATAATCCGGGTACAATTCATGGGGTCGGTAGGAGCAGTGCTTGCACTGTAGATATATTTAAATAATAAATAATAATATACATAAATAATAGAGAATATATATATATATATATATATATAGGTAGGCTCGTGGGGCAACATGGCATGGAACATCTATGTTACAGAATAGGATGGCAATGGATGAACCCTAAATTGAAGAGGATTGTAATAATCGATTATTTAAAACTAGTGATGACATAGACCCCCAACAACCCATGACTGTAGTGCTGCCATAGACCCACCAATACCCCATGCGTGTCACTAGTGAAGACATAGACCCCCCAACACCCCATGTCACTAGTGTTGACATAACCCCCAACACCCCATGACTGCAGTGATAACATAGACCCACGATACCCCATGTCACTAGTGATGACATAGACCCCCAACACCCATGTAACTAGTGATGACATAAACCCCCAGCACCCCATGACACTAGTGATGACATATACCCCCAAACACCCCATGACACTAGTGATGACATAAACCCCCAACACCCCATGACTGTAGTGATGATGTAGACCCCCAACACCCCATGTCACTAGTGATGACATAAACCCCCCAACACCCCATGACACTAGTGATGACATAAACCCCCAACACCCCATGACACTAGTGATGACATAACCCCCCAACACCCAATGTCACTTGTGATGTCACAAACTCCAACACCCCATGACACTAGTGATGACATAGACCCCCAACACCCCATGACACTAGTGATGACACCCGGCACTCCATGTGCAGCATGCCAGCACTCCATCTGCAGCAGCACAAAAAGGAACACAAATTAGTGTCGCTGATAGACAAATGCAAGGGCAGCGACAGTGGCAGACAGAGACAGAGACAGTGATAGGGGTAGAGAAATAGACAGCAGTAGTGACAGTGACATAGACAGAGACAGAGGCAGTAACACAGATACAGAGCAAGTGACAGAAGCTAGACAAGGTTAGGGCAATGACATGGCAGACAGAGACAGAAGCACTGATAGAGGTACAGAAATAGACAGCGGTAGTGACAGTGACATGGACACAGGCAGAGGAAGTAACACAGATACAGAGCAAGTGACAGAGGCTGAAATAGACAGATAGGCAAAGACATATAAATATTAAGAGACAAAGGCAAAGACATAGACAAAGGTACTGACAGAGTCAGATGCAGGGTCAAAGACGGACGCGTGAACATATACAGAAAAATAGACAAAGGCAAGGGCAGTGACAGAGACAAGGGAAGCGGCAAACAGAGACAGAGGCGGTAAAAAAAGGCTGAGACATAGACAGAGGTTAGGGCTATGACATGGCAGACAGAGACAGAAGCACTGATAGAGGTACAGAAATAGACAGCGGTAGTGACAGTGACATGGACACAGGCAGAGGAATTAACACAGATACAGAGCAACTGACAGAAGCTGACATAGACAGATAGGCATAGACAAATAAATATAAAGAGGCAAAGGCAGAGACGACGGAAAAGATAGACAGAGTTAATGACAGAATCAGATGCAGGGTCAAAGACGGAGACGTGAACATATACAGAAAAATAGACAAAGGCAAGGGCAGTGACAGAGACAAGGGAAGTGGCAGACAGAGACATAGGCGGTAATAGTAGCCGAGACATAGACAGAGGGAGGGCACTGACATGGCAGACAGAGACAGAAGCAGAGATAGTGGTAGAGAAATAGACAGCTGCAGTGACTGTGATGTAGACAAAGGCAGTAACGAAGATACAGAGCAAGTGACAGAGGAAGAGACAAAGGCAAAGACATAGGCAAGGAATTAGAAAGAAACAAGCGCAAGGGTAGTGACAGCGTCGTATCACTTGCAAGTAATTATCATGAAATAGCATGAGTACTTAGACAGTTTCAGCACTGATCGTGTTCCATTGTGCATCCAGATCAAGGAACATGTATTGATCCTGGCCATCAGCTGAGCCCTGAAAGCAGTAGCTCCTTCTCCAGAGCTAGGTGGCATTAACAAGACGCTCCATCTGCAGCAGCACAAAAAGGAACACGGTCAATTAGGTGTTGATGACAAGTGAAGTGCACTCATGTCCTTCACATGCAAGCAATTATCATGAATTAGCATCAGTATTAAGGCAGTCTTCTCAGCAGAAGCAAGGCCTCTCACCCTGAAGCGGCGAGGCAGGCAGGTGTACGCAGGCAAGCAGTGAGGTTTCAAGCTGGCAGGCAGGTACGTAAGCGGGCAAGCATGCAGGCAGGCTAGCATTTGTCAAACAGGGAGGCAGGGAGGCACCGTGTATGGACATCATGAGCATTTGATCGTGTCGTTTGCATGATTGTTTACGCATCAGAAAACGATCGCAAGGAAATCAGGCAAGAAAAGATCACCAGCGAGATTCAGCCCTGCGACGTTCAAACCTTCGACATTCAAATATGCGCACTAGCTACCTGCGACATTCGAACCCTCCCTTTCCATCAGCAACCCTCAATCGCAAAACTCAATCGCCTCGGCTGGAAGCATGGCATTCGCCCAAGTAAAGCTGTGAACTGATCGACGCATTGAATATGGTCAAGCCGGTAGTATGGTTTAAAGACAGCGGCTTTGTGTGGGAGGAAAAAAGTAGTGGCAATTGAGAAGCGAAAGCTATGAAGAAGGAAGGGAGGTGCGCGTGTAGGTTCGACCATACTAGGAGTGAAACTGCAGTGGCTGCGGAAGCACGGCCAAACTAGTTATATGGTTGAAAGACAGCGACTTTGTGCGGGAGCAGAGCAGTAGTGGCAATAGAGAAGAGAACGCTAGAAACAAAGAAGAGAGGAGCGCGGTTGGTTCGACCAAGCTAGGCAGTACGGCAGTACGCGAGCGCACCTTCGAAAATCTCAGTTGACAGCTAGGACGCAGGAGGGTTGGGGGGGGGGCCACGGTAATCCTATCATCCGATGAAGCCCTAAGTTCCTCCCGTGTCTCTCTCCTCCGTCTCTCCGTCTCTGTCTGTCTCTCCGTGCCTCCGTCGAGGCGTCTGAATAATACCGGGCACCTCCACTCCAAAACATTTGGGTCATAGTTGGAGTGCGCATGACAAGAGTTATCAGCATCGCAACAGTCAATGTCCTTCGCAAAAGTTGTTCAATGTTTTGTAGCTTTATTTGGCTACTAGTAGCTCCTTTCTTAACTTTTGAACCCCCCTTCCGGTGACTGATAAAGCGTTCTTTCGTGTCGGTTGCTTGCTGTTCCTCTTGGGACGGCCAATGCTCAGAATAATTATTATCTAACCACATGCACAGTCTTGGCTCAAATCATTGAGGCATAGGGAAGTTATAACCCAAGATTGTGTCCTAGAACCTGCCACAGTAATCCTGTCATCCGACAGTGTCAAAATATTTCCAAAATATTTCTCTTCTCTTTGGTAGGTCGTTAGATATTATTTATTCTGAGCTAAATCCAAGAGAACTAGAGTGTAGAACAGGTTAGGACTTTGGAGAAAGATTACGACTGCATCAGTCGCAGGGATTACCCTGTGTTACACCAGAGCAAGTAACAAGGCATGCCTTGACTTATAACTCAACTAACCCTGCCTCCATGGTTCGTACCAAGACTTTGGAAGTCGTTTTATATAATTTAATATGACTTTTATCCAACAAGAAAAGAGTATAGAACAAGTTTGGAGAAAGGTTACCACTGCGTCGGTCGACAAGATTACCCTGTGTTACACCCAGAGCAAGTAACAAGGCACGATCTTGACTTATAACTTAACTTACCCTGCCTCCGTGGTTCGTCCCAAGACTTGGTAAGTCGTTAGTTTTTATGTAATCTGAGCTACAGCCAAGAGGGAAAGATTAGAGATAAAGTCTGGTGGAAGGTTACGACTGCGTTGGTCTACGGGATTACCCGTTGTTACACCCAGAGCAAGTAACAAGGCATGTTCTTGGCTTATAACTCCACCCCGCCTCCATGGTTCGTCCCAAGACTTTGGAAGTCGTTTATTATTATTTAATCTGACTTACAGCAAACAGGATAATAGTGGAGAACAAGTTCGGAGAAAGGTAACGACTGCGATGGCCAACGGGATTTTCCTGTGTTCCACCCAGAGCAAGTAACAAGGCATGTTCTTGGTTTATTACTTAACCCTGCCTCCATGGTTCGTACCAAGACTTTGGAAGTCGTTTTATATAATTTAATATGACTTATATCCAACAAGAAAAGAGTATAGAACAAGTTTGGAGAAAGGTTACCACTGCGTCGGTCGACAAGATTACCCTGTGTTACACCCAGAGCAAGTAACAAGGCACGATCTTGACTTATAACTTAACTAAACCTGCCTCCGTGGTTCGTCCCAAGACTTGGTAAGTCGTTGGGTTTTATTTAATCTGAGCTACAGCCAAGAGGGAAAGAGTAGAGATACAGTCTGGTGGAAGGTTACGACTGCGTTGGTCTACGGGATTACCCGTTGTTACACCCAGAGCAAGTAACAAGGCATGTTCTTGGCTTATAACTCCACCCCGCCTCCATGGTTCGTCTCAAGACTTTGGAAGAAGTTTATTATTATTTAATCTGACTTACAGCAAACAGGATAATAGTGGAGAACAAGTTCGGAGAAAGGTAACGACTGCGATGGCCAACGGGATTTTCCTGTGTTCCACCCAGAGCAAGTAACAAGGCATGTTCTTGGTTTATTACTTAACCCTGCCTCCATGGTTCGTACCAAGACTTTGGAAGTCGTTTTATATAATTTAATATGACTTATATCCAACAAGAAAAGAGTATAGAACAAGTTTGGAGAAAGGTTACCACTGCGTCGGTCGACAAGATTACCCTGTGTTACACCCAGAGCAAGTAACAAGGCACGATCTTGACTTATAACTTAACTAAACCTGCCTCCGTGGTTCGTCCCAAGACTTGGTAAGTCGTTGGGTTTTATTTAATCTGAGCTACAGCCAAGAGGGAAAGAGTAGAGATACAGTCTGGTGGAAGGTTACGACTGCGTTGGTCTACGGGATTACCCGTTGTTACACCCAGAGCAAGTAACAAGGCATGTTCTTGGCTTATAATTCCACCCCGCCTCCATGGTTCGTCCCAAGACTTTGGAAGACGTTTGTTATTATTTAATCTGACTTACAGCAAACAGGATAATAGTGGAGAACAAGTTCGGAGAAAGGTTACGACTGCGATGGTCGACGGGATTTTCCCGTTGTTACACCCAGAGCAAGTAACAAGGCATGTTCTTGGTTTATTACTTAACCCTGCCTCCATGGTTCGTACCAAGACATTGGAAGTCGTTTTATATAATCTAATATGATTTACATCCAACAAGAAACGAGTATAGAACAAGTTTGGAGAAAGGTTACCACTGCGTCTGTCGACAAGATTACCCTGTGTTACACCAGAGCAAGTAACAAGGCACGATCTTGACTTATAACTCCACCCTGACTTCATGGTTCGACCCAAGACTTGGTAATTCGTTAGGTTTTATTTAATATCAGCTATATCCAAGAGTAAAAGAGTAGAGATAAAGTTTGGAGAAAGGTTACGGCTGCGTCGGTCGACAAGATTACCCTATGTTACACCCAGAGCAAGTAACAAGGCACGATCTTGACTTATAACTTAACTTACCCTGCCTCCGTGGTTCGTCCCAAGGCTTGGTAAGTCGTTGGGTTTTATTTAATACGAGCTACAGGCAAGAGGGAAAGAGTAGAGATAAAGTCTGGTGGAAGGTTACGACTGCGTTGGTCTACGGGATTACCCGTTGTTACACCCAGAGCAAGTAACAAGGCATGTTCTTGGTTTATAACTCCACCCTGCCTCCATTGTTCGTCCCAAGACTTTGGAAGTCGTTTGTTACTATTTAATCTGACTTACATCAAACAGGAAAAGAGTGGAGAACAAGTTTGGATAAAGGTTACGACTGCGATGGTCAACGGGATTATCCTGTGTTCCACCCATAGCAAGTAACAAGGCATGTTCTTGGCTTATTACTTAACCCTGCCTCCATGGTTGGGCTCAATACTTGGTAAATTGTTAGGTATTATTTAATCTGAGCCACAGCCAAGAGTCAAAGAGTATTTAACAAGTTTGGAGAAAGGTTACGACTGCTTCGGTCAACGGGATTACCTAGTGTTTCACCCGGATACGTATCAGTTCAAATAAAAGGAGAGGTATGAATCGTACTCGGATCAGTAACATAGATAGAAGTCCAGTTCGGGGGGAATACAATTTCTCCTAGAATCCGGGTATGATTCAGAGGTAAAAATTCTACTACAATCCAGGTATATTTCTGGGGTAGGTATCGTACAATGGGATAAAGGGGGTAGTATAATGGTGTACGGGCGAATTCCAAATGAAGGGTATCGTACTTTGGTCCTGGGGTATAGTAAATCGATCACAAAACGTCTGGATCGACATTCCTAAAAAAGTACGAGGGGGGTAGTATTTTTTCAATATACGATGGGTGCAACAAAAGTACTAGCTAGTAGAATCGAGTTTAATTCATAGTGCCTGGAATCAGCAAGACTGTTTCATACTCAACTTCTGCCCTCCTGCCTTACACTCTGACCCTACAGCTGACCTGTGGGATGACCTGCACCAGGCCATCGCAACTAGGCTTAAGAGAGATGGGTTCTACCAGATCCCATACCCAGTCGATGACACCTAATCTCCTGATCCAGTAGCTAGCCAGCAGTTTTTTTTTTTTTTTTTTTTTTTTTTAGTTGTGAAAGGACTTTCACCCCAGGAGGTGGGTCTCCCGACACAAACCAGCGACACGGAGGATTCAGTTTGAATGGTGGTGCCACTCCTACAATATGCAAAGTAGGCGCACTTAGGGTTATAGAATAGGAGGCGCCTACTTTTTTTTCCCGCCCAGACGCCCTTTCCGCTCATGGTTTTGGTTGGGGTTTCAGTTTTGTGCGTGCTGATTCTCCCAACTGTTGTCCCGCCCTGTAAATTTTCATTTTTGTTTGTCAATTTGCCGTCATGTTCTCCATGCGCGATGTTATGAGGGGACTGCCGCCTCACCGTCCTGTCGTGATGTACCTGACGGTTCGCACCCTTGATGATGACGCCGAGCTAGTGGCCGGTTCCAAGGTTGCTTGGAAGGGTGCTTATAACACGCGATTTCGGCAGTTTGCCCCATTTTGTGTGAGTTTCCCTTATTTCGTTAAGATTTCATGTAGGTCGCGTTGTTGGTAAGCATTCCTATCCGTCTCCAGGTCCGGTTTCTTGTTGATTGCTTCTTACGAATTTCTTCATTTATTCGTAGTCTAAAAGCCATTCTCCTCCTGGCATGGACGTGGTGGACCACGCTCGATGTATGTTGGAGGGCTTGAATGGGCTTGGCGTGTCTGGGCTGCTGCTTAGCCCTAGTGGAAATGACGAGGATTGCCTCATTCGCTCGATCTTCTTAGGCCATCGTCACCTGGCTAACGTCCGTGCTGTCTCAGACGCGTACTGGAATTATGTTGACCCTGGAGTGAAGTCGTGGCGTGGTAGGTTATCAATCTGCTTTGTGGTTGTGTGCTTTATGTGATGGTTTTGCTTGCGTTTTGTCAGCCGCCTATTTCGATGCATGGTTTATCGAATTATGATTTGTGATTTGCGTGTCTGCCCTGATTGTCCGCGTTCCGATTCCCCCTCTCGTTCTGATTGTCAGTGGTAGCTAATTCTGATTTTGGCGAGGAAGGTTATGATGAGTTCTGCTTGTTGTCCTGCGGTTTCCGTAGATTGATTGTGTCTTCTCGTGCTTATTTCTTCGTCCATTCAGCGTTCAGTGTGCGTATTCCTTGTTTCACTGATGCCGCATCTGTAGTTCTTGGTTGACGGATGGCTGGTCGGAATACTTGACTTGTTTGCTTGCCCATTTGTGTTCTTTAGCTCTTAATGTGTTTGTTTCTGTGAAATCCCCCTTTTCGTACTTGCTCTTCCCGTCCATATGTGTTCCTTAGAGGCGGCTACTGTCAGTGCTAGTTTTCCCTTTGCTGTCTCAGACGCGTACTGGAATTCTGTTGACCCTGGAGTGAAGTCGTGGCGTGGTAGGTCTTTCAATCTGCTTTGTGGTTGTGTGCTTTATTTGATGGTTTTGCTTCTGTTTTGTCAGCCGCCTATTTCGATGCATGGTTTATCGAATTATGATTTGTGATTTGCGTGTCTGTCCTGATTGTCCACGTTCCGATTCCCCCTCTCGTTCTGATTGTCAGTGGTAGCTAATTCTGATTTTGGCGAGGAAGGTTATGATGAGTTCTGCTCGTTGTCCTGCGGTTTCCGTAGATTGATTGTGTCTTCCCGTGCTTATTTCTTCGTCCTTTCAGCGTTCAGTGTGCGTATTCCTTGTTTCACTGATGCCGCATCTGTAGTTCTTGGTTGACGGATGGGCTGGTCGGAATACTTGACTGTTGGCTTGCCCATTTGTGTTCTTTGCTCATCCTCTACTTTGGTCTGTGGTCCTTTAGACCCCTTCTACGTGGCTTGTGCTTCCGTCTCTCCCGCTACCTCCTCTTTGCTCTTTTTCTCTCTTGGTACCCTTATTCTCTCTTTTTTTTTTTTTTTTTTTTTTGTTTTTGTTCTTTTCTCTCGTATTCTCTGGTTTTTTCTTGCCTGTCCCTCGTAGTTCGCCCTCACGTTTATTTCGACAGTTTGCCCTTTTTTACCTTTCTTTCTCTCATCTTTCGTTCCCTTCTTTATTTTTTCGCTCGCACCCCCTTCGTCATTCTAGGCTTCCCGCCGTGCCGGTTCTCTTTGCTACCCCTACTTTCTCACTATATATATATTTTTCGTGTCTTTTTGGTTCGATCTCGTACCCTTGTCCTCTCTTTCTTCTTTGTCCCGGCTAGGTTCTTTGGTTCTTCTGCTACCTTCCCTTTCGGTATTCTTTTTACTCGCACTTTGCTTTTATTGGTTTTTTCTTTCCTATTGTGCTAGTTTTCCCTGTCCTCGCATTTCCTCGTGCAAATTATATTGTTTAACTGTCTTCTTATGCCTTTCTTGTTCTTCCTACTTTGCAGGTTTCACCAAGAGCGTCCGGCAGATGCTAATCAAGGAGTATCAGGAGTTACTGTCGGCTGGCGTTGTACCTTCGAACGAGGTGTTGAATTGCCTGACTCATTTGCAGCGGAAAGTCGTCCCTGGAGCGGATGTTTCTGAAAAGTCGCGCAAGGGATATCTCCCGTACACTTTGGCGCTTCTGCTTGGTGACATGTTGAAGGTCCCAGTGGTTGTGCTGACGGAGGGGGTAAGTGTTTGGTTATTTTGTCGTTATTGATATCATGGCTGTAGCTTCTTTCTCTGATATACAGTGGTCTAGTTGTAGACCAGGTCGTTAATTTTAGGAGTCGGTGGTTCGTTTCCCTTATCAGCCGCTGTTGGGGTTGCAGGTCGTTGTCAACCTCGATGTCGGGTTGTCTGGTTGAGGTAGGAGGCTGTTTTTACCGCGTGAAAGTGGCTGTTTCAACCCCACCAGGCGTTCTAATCATCATGGCTTTGTTCTTGTGATCTGCCTTACTAAGCAGTATTTTGATGGTTGGGGCATCTTAGTTGGTTGTCTTGGCAGTGCGGGGCATTGTTAGGGTTGCGTAGGTCTGGTGTTGCACTGATTTGGTTATGTTTGGGTGGTTGTGTTGTGTCATGGTTGTGTTTTTGTTTCTCTATTGATTCTTGTCTTTTAATTGTTGTTTCCTATTTGTGTGTCTTGCAGGCTTCTTCTTCTGATGCTTCGGCAGATGCGTCAGTGTATGCTGTCCACAGCAACAAGCTGTTTGAGGGTGACTTTGTTGGGGCTGTCAGCCTTGCCCTTGTTCGAGATCACTACCATGTGTTCATTCCGGATAAGGACATATATGCGGGGCATCAGGTTGACCACGAGGATGTGTTGAAGAATGGTGCAGCTTTTCCTCCGATTGTGTGCCTTCCAAGCGTTGCTGAGAGTGAATGGTGGGGTGTGGTGTCTGCTGGTAAGTTTTTCGAAGATCTTGAATACCGTTACGCTTATGTTCAGTTTGAGCTTTGTTGTCTAATTCCTATGTTTCTGACTGATTTTGCATTTTGTTTTGTTCAGGTGGGCAGGACATGGACGTGTACACAGTGGAAGGGAATGTTGTTGAACCTGTTCCCACTGTGCGTGCGCCGGCTACGCCTACCAAGCGTCTTGTTGGGGGTGAAACTGCTTGTGCTTCTCCATTGAACTATGCCCATGCTGTTGCCTCATCATCAGTTGCGCTTGCTCCAAGTACAATTGAACAACGTCCGCATATTGGCGTTGTTACTCCTGTTCTGTCGCGTGGTTTACCTTCGGTGCGAGGTCCTTGTGGTAGTGGAGTACCTCCTCCTGTGCACTCAAAAGCACGTTTGGGGGACCTACTTTTTTTTGGCAACACCCCCGCAGAGCCGCTAGTTCCGCTCATGGTTTTCGTTGGGGTTCATGTTTTGGTGGCCGCTTTTCATGTAATCCTCTTCCGCCGTTTGGGAAACCATCTTTTCTCGTTAATTTTCCGCAATGGCGTCCAAGATGCTGGACATTATGAGGGGCCTGCAGGCACGCAAGGTGCAGCTGACTGTCCGCTACCTTAGTGATGATGATATGCTATTGGACGGGTGCAAGGACGCATGGCAGTCTGCCCGTCCCACGAAACTACTTGAGTTCGCTCCTTTTAGCGTGAGTTGTCTTGATTTCGACATGATTTCATGTAGGATACGTTGCGGTTTAGAGTTGTAACCCGTCTTTGCTCCCGTTTTGTTGTTGATTGCTTCTGACGTTCTTTTTCATTTCTTTTTCTAGGCCGCCGATCATTCTCCTCCTGGGTTGGACTTAGTGGCGCACGCTCGCACGGTTTTGGAGGGTCTGAATGACCTCGGCGTGTCTGGGTTGGCGCTTAGCCCTAGTGGGCAGGACGCTGACTGCCTCATCCGCGGCTTCTTCTGTGGCCATAGGCATCTGGCCAATGTCCGCGCTATGGTTGACGCGTACTGGAACAATGATGAGGTTGGAGTGAGGTCTTGGCCCGGTATGTTTCCCTACCTGTTTCTTGATTCTAGTTTGCTCCTAGTGATGGTTGTTTGCATGATTTATTTTTAGCCGCCATTTTCTACGCTAGGTTTCCGAATCGGCTTACGTGAATTGTGTGATCGTGCTGATTGTGCGCGTTCATTTGTTTCCTTCTCGTTCTGTGTTGCTTTTGGTTGCGTACTCTGATTTGTGTGTCTTAGATTATGTGTCCTGCTTGTGGTCTTTCTATTTTTTCAATACGACTGTGGTTACCCATGTCCATACCTTCGTCTTGTGACTGCTTTGTGTGCGTATCCTTGTTTATGAGCTGCCGAATTTGTACCTGATGGATGACGGAAGACTGGTAGCCGACCATTCGGTCAAAATCTGATACGCGTTCGGTGCATTCGGTATTCGGTGCTGCAGCCCTAAGAAAGAAAGATTTAGAAAGATTACCAGGGGCTCATGTCCTATAGCAGTGAAACAACACCGCCCTAAAGTCGGACTCGAGAAAACCGAATCCGTACACGAACGCGAACGCGAATGGCACGATCATGCTGCTCGGCAGTTTTCGGGTTGTTCGCTTTTATTTGTGTGTGCTTCTGGTTTATATGTTTTTGTCTGTGTGCTCCTTCTTATTTTGTACCAATACGTATTCTTCCACATGATATTGATTGTGGTGGCTTCCGTTAGGTGTACTTCTTGTTCTTTTGTCTTTTTCTTGTACGAATTGCTCTGTCTATCTGTCCACCATTTATAATTCGTTTTACCATTCTCTGCAGGTTTCACCAAGAACGTGCGCGACATGCTCATCACGGTTTTGTCGGCCATTGTTGCCCCTACGTCTGAGGTATCAGACAGCTTGCGTGCTCTGCGTCGTGAACCCGTCCTTGGAGGTGATGCTTTGGACAAGTCGACCATGGGTTATCTGCCCTACACTCTCGCACTGATGCTTGGGGACTTGATCAAGGTCCCTGTGGTTGTTTTGTCGCAGGGGGTAAGTGTTTGGTTCGTTTTTGAGATGTTTTGCATTGCATTGTTGTTTGTGTATGTATTACTCTGTCTTTTTGTTTTTGTGTTCAGCAAATGTAGTATAACGATTGTTGTGTATTGCTTGGTTGGTTGTGAGCACTGTGGGGTATTGTTATGGTTGTTTTGTTCTGCTTGTGCTTCGATTTGGCTTTGTTTGACAGGTTGTTTTCTGTCGTGGTTGGGTATTGGTTTTTTTTTTTTTTTTTTTTAATTCTTACTTTTTGTTTGTGTTTTTCTCAGGCCTCTTCTTCTGAAGCCTTGGCTGGTGCTTCGGTGTATTCTGTTCACACCAACAAGCTGTTCGATGGAGATTTTTTGGGAGCTGTTAGCCTGGTCCTCGATGGACGTCATTACCATGTGTTTGTCCCGGATAAGGACGTATGTGTGGCTCACCAGGTGGACCATGAGGATGTGATGAAGCATGGAGGTGCATTCCCACCCATTGTTTGCCTTCCCATTGTCGCTGCGAATGAATGGTGGGGTGCGGTGACAAAAGGTATGTTTTCTTCCTGTTTCTACTGCTTATTTCCTTTCTGTTTGTGTTTTTTCTTGTTGTGCGACTTGTCTACTTCTGTCCTGAGTTGCATAGTTTAGTTGCATTTTTTATTTGTCTTGCCTTGCATACATGTATCCTTATTATTATTGCCATGTCCTACATTTATATTTGATGCCATGCATGTTTTGTCCTTTTTATTTTTTTATGATCTTGTCTTGTGTTGTTTGTCACATTTTTGAGACCTGTGTTGTCTTATTCTAATGTGTTTAACTGATAAAGTTTTCATTTTGTTTGGCAGGTGGGCAGGACATTGAAGTCTCCCGAGTGGAAGGCGTTGGGGCTGTTGTCCTACCAGTTGTTCCTGAGCCTCCCACGCCGACTAAGGGATCTCTTGGTGGCGGGACTTCTGGTTCTTGTGCTATGAATTTGCGCTTGCTCTTGGGTCTGCTGTCCCTGGTCCACGTGCTTCAGGTCTATGTCTGTCTCCAGCTGTTACCACTTCTGTGGTGCATCGTGGGCTTCCCGCTGTGTGCGCCGCTGGAGGTGTTTTGCCTGTGCGCTTGCCTTCACGTAGATCCCCCCGGTCCACTACAACAACTCCAGTGGATGCTGGTGGCTTCATCCGATCTAAGGGACCTTGTCCTTCGCGAGTTCCTGCTGGTTTGGAGGCTCATTCTGGGATGGACATTTTGAGTAAGTTGTGTTTGATAATGTTTGTGTTGTGTTGTGTCTAGTTGTATGTTTACTTGTGGCCTTTTTGAGTTTTATTTTATTCTGCTTGATTGGAATTCCTCTAGTAATCCATGTGTTATCTCCCTATTTTTGCCATATTTTGGACTTGTCTGTTTCCCTGCTTGCACAATCATGGTTGTATGCTATTAGTGCTTATGTCTGTGTTGTATTCAAATTATTGTTTTGGCCATAACTTATTCGTTCGGTTTGTTTAAAGTAATGATAACGCCTGGTGGGGCGTGGTATTAAGGGAGCCCGTCGTACGCGGGTGGGGAGCGGTCTCCTACCTCAACTGGACAAGCTACCATCGCGGTTGACGGTTTGTTTAAATTATATTGCTGTGTAATTGCTTTATGCTTCATTTGTTTGTTTGTTAAAAAATTTGTTGATTTTTGTTTGTTTTATTGTACAGGTGGGCGCTATTCCTTGCTTCATGATGAGGATGCTATCCATGAGGTTGCTGTTTCTGAAGACTTACGGGCTTCGAAGGCTGTTCGTATGGGAACAGAGCGGGCAAGGATCGCTAGTGTGGATCGTGGCTCTCCGGATTTTCATTCCGGAGGTATGCTTGTTTTCTTATAGTATTTCTGCTTGTTGCCTTTTGTTGTTATTGTCGTGTACATTTGTGTGTGTCATGTTTCTGCTTTATATGTTGTTTATGATGGCTTATTAATTCTTGTTGTTGTTCCTGCAGGGGATTGTACTTCTGGAAGTGGTGGGTCTTCTCAGCGACGGGGTGGTACTTGTACCAAGAAGAGGAAGCGGAAGCCGAGTGCTGCCAGTCCTAGGAAGGTCATTGATTTGTCTATGTCTCAAGCTGATGATGGTGTTGCTTGCGGACGTGCTGCCATTGACCTCTCTATGTCTCAACCAGAAGAAGGCGTTGATGCCTCCTTGCTAACCTCAGGTATGTGGCAATATGTGGAATGTTTTTGTGCTTAAATTGTTCTGTTGCTTTTTGCTATGTCGCATATCAAGTGATAAGTAAGTCTACATTGAATTACTATTTTGCTCTCATTCATGTACTTTGTCAAGGATCTAAATGTCTTATTTGCTTTGTATTTGCCCTTTTTCTTCACTTTTTGTTCCTTTGTTCTGAATGTGCTTGCTTCATTTTTGCAGGTCTTGAATCTGTACCGGATGGTGGAGGTGTTGTTCCTAAAGGCTTGGATGATGGACGCATAGTCTTTGATGCTGGCTTTGGCACTGATCTTATGAAAGGCAAGTTTTTTATTTATTTTTTATTATGTATTATTATCCTGTACGTGTTTTGTATTGCTCCTTCTTGCTTGTTGTTCTGTTGGTTGCTTTGCTTGTGGTTTTGTTGGTTGCTTATTTTCTAAAGTGTGGTTGCATGTGGGTGGTTGCTTGTTTGTGTCTTGTTTTGATTTGTGTTGTATTGAATACTTGTTGTTTTTCTTGCTATTCCTAATTCATGTTTTCTTTATTTGTTCCTGCAGGTTGTGAGCTGTTTGCGGAATTATATGTTGATATGTGCCTTGGCGATATTTTGAATCTGATGATTTGCCTGGTTGTGATGATGAGGGTGATGTTGATGATAGGCATCGTTGTGGTGGTACTGATGATATTGTTGTTGGTACTGTTGATGTGGAGCCCAGGTGTGATGATGTGGAGCCCAGGTGTGATGATGTGGAGGTCATGTGTGATGATGTTGAGCCCAGGTGTGATGATGTGGGCGCTCATTGCCTTGCTGATGTTTTTGTTGACAGCTCTGGTTTGGGTGGAGGTTGTTGTGCTGAAGGAGCTTCTTGTCTTCTTACGGCATGTTCTTGCAGTGTTGATGTGTGGTTGTTCTCATGTTGCAGGTTCAGGTGGTCATCAACATGAGAGCGGTTCTAATGTTGTTGTGGATGTGGGTTCAAGTTTTATGGAGTCGGGAAATGTTGATGTTGTTAGTGTTGCATTGCTTGTAGGTTGTGTTGGAGTGGATGTACGGGGGTTAAACGCTGATGATATTTGGTCTGATGCTTCTGAAAGGTGGTCAGATTTGGGTGGCTTGGGTGAATTGGGAGGATTGTCGGAATTGTGCAAGGGATCGCCTGAGTATTTTGAGGAATGGCCAGAATTGGTTGATCTATGGTCTGACGCGGAAGATGGTAGGTTAGACATTGGTGGTTATGATGATTTTGTTGACGCGTCTTTTAATCATGTTGATGTTGGTTGCGTTTTGAATGGACTTGGCAGAGTTGAAGGTGGCTTTAATGCTTGTGATGAAGTGCTTGTTGGCAGTGTTAATGTTGGAGGCGTTTCTAATTGTTGTGATGTGGGTGATGTTTTGCTTCCTTGTGTCAATGTGGATGATGTTGTGGAGCGTGATGTTTCTGTTGATGTGCCCATAGTTACATGTGTTGGTGGTGATGTGCTCATTGGTGTGGATGAGGGTAGCGATGATGTCATGGATGTTTGTACTGATGCATGTGGGGTTGATGGTATGTCTGTTGATTGTGATGAGTATGCTGACATGTTTGGGGACAATATAGATGGAGAGGATGTGTGTGTGGATGGAGGTGAAGATGGTCTAGTGCCCCCGCGTGTGGGGAAGCGTATATTGACCGCTTCTGATTTGATGCAGATATTAGACGACCCATTTTGGGGTTCGACGTTATTGGGTAGGAACATGAAGATTCATGATTGGGGTTTGTATGATGCATTTGTAAAAAAGAATTTTCCGCATTTTGTAGGATGCTGGGAACCTGATACTTTCATGTGGATGTCTTTTATTGCTCATCATAGGCCGTTTATGAAGTCGAGTAAGCGGTTTAGAAGTATGCTGGCTAATGTGTTGTCTGTTGGGCGCAAGCTTTATAAGAAAAGGAAGATGTCTGAAGAATTTATGGAAGGGCATACAAAAATTCTTCATGCTTTAGTTAGGCATTATGGTTCTGCTGTTAGGCAGGTAGAAGGCATTGATCTTGAGGAGAGTTTGAATTTCCACAAGTTTGTTGATCATGGTTGCTTGGAAGGTTTGCTTATGGGGGGTGTTTTTGCATTCGGTTGTGTCACTGGGCAGAGGCCTAGGACTGTTAGCAGCATCAGGCTGGAGCATGTCACAGTGAAGGTTGTTGAGGTTCTTTGTGGGGGAAAAAAAGAATTATTCCCTTGTGTACGCATTGTTCTGGTTGATCAGAAGTGTGGAGATCAACATGGGTACAGGAGTGCGTCAGAGTGGTTAGGCGATGTATCTGTGGAGGGGAGGACTCCTTCGCAATCTTTCAGCTATTGGATTTATAAGATATTGAATATGAGGGGGGCTTTTAAAGGTGGTTGGGACCCATTGAATGGTAGCAAGGCTGGTGATGTATTGCAGCTGAAAGGAGAATGTTTGGATTGGTTCTTATATTGTGATTGTGTGGGAGATGTGCACATGGATACCATGCCTGTTTCTAAGGAGAAGTTGGGTGTGTGGACGTCGAGGGTTCTAGAGCGAATGGGGAGGTTGCCTAGGCCTTATAGTGCTCATCGACGAGGTATGGTGACGAGGGCGTTGTCTGTTAACATATATAAGAACAAAGGCTTGGGTATCAGTGGTGCATTGGAGAATGCTTTGCTACGTGTGGGAGGGTGGGATGCGACTGTGGGGGGTCAAACTTTGAGGGCCACCTATGAGGGCAAGAGTTTGGAGGATCTCTTGGATCGTCAGGGCTTGTCAAATGGTTCTAGTGTGGGGGATGAAGTGTGGAGAGACAGATGGAAGGAAATTAAGGGTGCGGATATTCATTTACCTTGTCCGGTAGTTCAAAAGTTTAAACGCAGTAGTGGGTGTATTGGTGTGAAAGCTATAGCTATGCGTGATGAGTTGTACTTGTTGCACATGAGTAAAATGAATGCTGCTGGGCAGCAAGTGAGGTTGTTGTGGCAGGGTGACTATGAAATTTGTCCGATTGACAGATATGATACTGAGAGGGGATTGTTTTCTAGTGTCATGAAGAAGTACAAGCTATCGGAGTGTTGTCGTTCTGTTGTCTTGTTGAGGAGCCAGCAGCTGTCTGTATGGAAGGAAGCTATGGACAGAGCACGTTGTCGTGTGTCTTTACTTGTTCTCAAGCATCTTCAGGAAAATGGTTGTTCTTTGGACTTTGAGACAATGGATGCTGTCAACGTGATGAAGCTTGTTGAAGGTGGCATGAGTACTGTGTACACAACGTCACTTGAAGCTGTCATGGCAGGATGCCCAACTTGCTTCATGGACCCTCCTGATGGCATTGTTGTTCGTTTCGCCTTTGCGCAGGTAATGATGTGCTTGATCAGATTTGTCGTGACTTACTTTCGGCTCCCCCTGCTGTGAAACCGGTGGATAGAAGACCTGGGTTTTTTGGCGTTAACAAGCCCCCGAAGAGAAGTGATTATCGGTCACGGTAAGGGTTGATATCGTCTGGTTTGGGGCTTTTTGCTTGTCTTCGTGCATATGTTGGGGAGGTTTGTGCTGCCTTATGTAGGTTTCATGTTGTTGTGCGTTTGTTTGTATCTTGTGTTCTGTGTACCTGATGTGTATTATGTTTGCTTGATTGATTTTCATTTAATTTTATTTGTATTTCTTTGTGTATGCAGGGTGACTGTCTCCCTGAGTGACGGCTCTTCTGGCAGCCCTCTTCGGAAGAACCAGATTGCTGTAGGATTCTACAAACAAGCGCATGAAGCTGCATCAGCTCGCGACATTACGCTGTTGTATCTGACGGATGGGCTGTACAAGCCTGTTGGTCGAGCATCTGATTTGAATTTCTGTATGGGTAGCATGAGGAAATGGGAGGCTGCGGTTAAATCGGGTCCTGAAGGCGTTAAACAGTTATTGGTGGATATGAAAATCCGCAGCTTTTTTGTAGATCTGAAGGAGAAGCACATAGTGAGTTATGTTTCTGGAAACAAGTTCATGGTTCGGGCAGAAGGGGGTCTTCAGCTGGCCTATTCCTTCTTGTCAGGGGATGGTAAGAGTAACCACCTTACTTCTTGTAAGCTGAATCCACCTGAGAAACCTAAGAAGTATGGGGTGAAGAAAGATGTCTTCGCTTTCTGGAATGCCCACGTTGCTGCGAGGGAAGCCCGCAAGAAAGCTGCTAGGGCTGCTGCTAAGGCTGCGGGGCCTAAATGTCATGTGGGGCCTTTGTCTGGGGCTGCATCAGGTTCTGCATGTAGGGGTCCGGTACCCCCGTCCAGGGCCGCGGAACCTACATGTGGTACAGCGCCTGTGATTCCACCTGTACTTGGCACTTGTGAAAACTTGAAAGTTAGTTTGTTGGCTGGTAAGAACTTGCTTGTGCAGGGCCCTGCGGGCAGTGGGAAAACTGTATTTATCAATTCTGTGATTGTTCCTGGTTTGATTGAGAAGAACCTTGACGTACTACAGGCTAAGTATGGGGTTCCATTGCTAGCGTCCGATGTATTAGGAAATGAGGTGTTGGTTTGTAGTACCACTGGCATATCAGCTATGGCTGTTGCTGGAAGCACACTTCATTCTATTATGGGCATTCAGAAGTGTCAGGGTTCGTATGAGTCCATCAAGAAGCGTGTTGGCAATCATGCTAGGGAGAGAATGAGGTCCTTGCTTGCGATTGTCTTGGATGAGGGTTTTATGGCAAGCAAGAAGGTTTTTACCACAGTTGACCAATTGTTGAAGGACTTTAGGGGAAACAATTTGCCTTGGGGTGGTGTTCAAGTTGTGTTTGTGGGAGACCTCCTTCAGCTTGGTCCTATTGACGAGTTGGTGTTGGCGACCTCTGACAGTAGGGTGGCAGGTAACAGCCGTGTATTTATTCATGGTCAAATGTATGAACGTGTATTCCCTGGGTGGTGTTTCCAATCTCCTGCTTAGGAGCATATGGGATTTGAAGCATATCGCCTTAAGCGGTCGTTTAGGCATGACGGCGATCCGGAGTGGTTTGAGGTGTTGGATGTTGTTAGTAGGGGCGATTTTAGTTTGGGTGGTGAGGGGAGGAAGCGTTGGGATTGGGTGTCTGAGAAGTTCAAAGTGCTACAAAATCAGAATGTTGATGAACATGACCCTACATTTGTACTGCACTAGAAAGGCTGTTGCGGAGAGGAACAAGCGTTGTGTTGAGACGCTCCTTGACGATGTAGGCAATGCGCGGAGAGTATATTCGTCGTGTGATTATGTTCCTAATTCACATGATGGACATGGTGGCTGGGTTGTTAATGGAGGTGCTGCAAATGATTATGGGAATGAGAGTGATGAGTTTGGTCCGGATGATGGGTATGGTATTGTAGGTCTGCGAAGCTTTATGGCTGTTCAGAATGGGCGTGTTCTAGTGTTGAAGAACACCTGTGCTGGAATTGTGAATGGCACTTTGGGCAAGATTACTGGTTTTAAGTTTGATGACAATGTACCTGAAGATTTACTGAAGATAGCTGTGACAAATGCAGAAGGACGGCGTATATTGGAGGGCATGTCTAGTGGCACTTTTATGTGGCCAGTAGTTGAAGTGGAGTTGGCTGATGGGACTGTTACATCTTTTGTAGCAAAACCCAAGATGTTTACTCTTGATGATGTGGGAGGAAATATGATAAATTGGAGGTTTCAGATCCCTTTGTTGTATGCCTATGCACTGATTGTGCATAAGGCGCAGGGGATGACGCTGAAACATGTTGTTGTGGATGTTTCGAATGCGTTTTGCCATGGACAAGTTTATGTTGCTTTGAGCAGGGCTCGGTGCTCTGAAAATGTGTGTTTGAAGGAGTTCCCTAGCTTCGTCAGATGTACCAAGTATGTTAGTCAGGAAGTTATTTCTTTTTTGGAGTCAGTTCAGTTTATTGATTTGACGATTGAAGCCCAGTATTTTTTCCTTCTTGTGCACCACATTAAGCGCTTCGTTTTGTAAGGTGGCTGCTAGGTGTTTTGTAACGTTGGCGCCTACTTTCTGCAGTTCAGCACTCTGCAACTATGTGATTGCATTATGTGCTCAAGAGTGTGGACCAGTAGCGGGCCTACATTGCGCTGTCCATTGTGGCGAAACGTACAGCTTGGCTACCCCCCCCCCGGGATGGGGGGTCCCTGGGAACACCGAATTTCCGCCAATTTCTCGCGTCGCTGCCTAGGACTGGTTACACACGCAATCACACGTACCATACACAACCCTCCTCTCCACCCCTTTTCGACGCCATATCCATATGGTGGGCCTACATGACGCCTACTTTTTTTTGTGCCTACTCGTGCCTAGTAGTAGTAGTCCCGTAGTCCCGCACGCGCCGCTGTGGTCTCGTGGTTTTGATGGTGGAGGGGTCAGACCTGGACGGTTTCTTAGCTTCATATTTTGCCGAATGGGTTATTTCTCTGTTGTCGCAAGTCAACCCTCAATTCGAGATGAAAATGTAGCCGAAGGACATGTAGAAGCTATTAGCGCAAGGTGGGGCGAAGCAGGTGAGCACTACCTAACCTTCTTTCAGCACCTTTCAGCACCTCCAACTTTCTCAAATCCGATATTTTTCGGCTTCCGCATCTTTGGCGCAGCTTCTTGAGCTTCGCAACCTCCTTCAATTCGTTGCGTGGCGTGCAGCATGCACCTGGCGACTTTTCACTCCTCTGGCCGACCTCAACTTCGACAGCCTTTTTCTCACTCTTCCCTTCATACGTTTCTGTGTTCTTGTGCTCGTCTTAAAGCGCTCAAGGAAACGCATCTGCCTATACCTTTAGATACCAACCCACGACCAAACGCACATTCACCATGATATGAGGCTGATTTGAGGCGGATGTGGGGCTGATCTGAGCTGTTGGGCTGACATTTCATCGGTTTCGGGGTAGTCAGGAAGGTCCGGGTAGTCCGGAAGGTCGGGGTAGTCCGGAAGGTCGGTGTAGTGCACTATCGGAGAGTTCGGTGAGGTGGTAGGATAGAGATGGTGGAGAGTAGGGGGGGTTCATGAATCATGACGGGAAGGATTGGTGGTCCATTTCGGTAGATTCGGCGTTTGAAGTGTTCGGTGACCATTTGACCAAGTCAGGCTTGTCATACGGATAGCTTTTGGTCGCACCTCGACCACACCTACCCTCGACCACACCGAAGACCACACTGACCCTCGACCACATAGATACCAACCCACGACCAAACGAACATTCACCAGTTGATAGATGATAAGTTTACATGGCATCCCTTGTAGTCTTTTAGATTTGACTTTCCACCAGTCACCTCAACAACTTCAATTCTGGACTCCTTGACATCAAGGACAGATTTCTCCTAGATATTGATTGATTGCAACTTGATTGTCTGCTTTCTTCTATTTTAGATTTGACCTGAACAGACTTCCTGTCCCACTGGATACCCCTGTGCCTCATCTCCTTGCACCTGTCAAGCCAGCCTGCTAGTTTATCTTCCAAAGCATAAGTTGCTTATGAATATTTTAAAGTCCCTCTAGTTTTTCTTTTAACTCCTCTAATTCCCGGAATTCTCCAGAATGATGAAGAATACCAGGAATTCGGGGGGATGTTTTTCACCAGGTTTCACCGGCTCACCTAGAGTGACTTAGAGTGCACAGGACTCCTCCCTGCTGCACTGTACTGCTGTGCCGCTGCCAGCTATGGCACGGACACTGATGCCGGTACCATGAGGTACCGCGGCATCCCAGTACTTTCTCCTAGCGCATTGATCGAATGCTTATCTAACTGTAAAGATCTTGTCCTTACCGTCTTCCCCTCGTCTCTGTGCTCTGCACATACTCCGGAAATTCACAAGTCAGACTGCCGGCATTATATGAGAGAGAGGATGGGGAGCTAGGGGACTAAGACCTATGCGATGGGTACGCCGATGGTCGGCCCCCTATATATGGGGGACAGACGACATATGCGAAACTTACGCGCGACAACCGAGCCTGGCCTTAGGCATGAAAAAAACTGAGAGGGCAGAGGTCACGCTGAACCTGTGACGTGCAGCAATGGTGCGGTATGGAAGATGAAATTCGCCAGAAACGTCGATAGGTATGGTTACAAGCGTAACCATACGGGTAATCCTGGTACGCCCTACCCTAATGTACCCTTACACGAGTGAGTCTGTCCGCTCATTGGCCTGGGAACGGTCGTGTACGAGTGGCTCCCGACCTGATACACGCAAAACACATAGCCCCTCATAACTTTCTCCTTGCTTTATCATTCGCCTTCTCATTAACACCGCTCGATATAGCTCGAATTTATGTACATGAGTGCACACGTTTGGGGGTGCATGATAGATAAGTGACAGGAGTTGGGTCAACGACAGGGGTGATCAGACAGCAGCTGATTCGGCCATCGCCACCGGTTTGGTCGCCTCCACTGCAGGGTTGTGCAGGACGCGCGTCCTTGCGTCCCAGGACGCAACATGGGGAGGGTCCGTTGCGTCCCAGACGCAGATCCATGATGTTGGTTGCGTCGCAGACGCAGGTTCAAGATGTTGGTTGCGTCGCACCCATCATTTGATTGGCCCACCACCACTCCATTGCCGTTGGCTAAGGCTTCTTTAGATAGTTAGACGCACCCTGCTGACTGATCGCGTCCCAGGACGCAACCTACCAAATTGGATGCGTCCCAGGGTAGGACGCAACAGACCGAATTAGGTTGCGTTCCAGGACGCAACCCCTGGGGTCCGTTTGAAGTACCCTGCTCGCTTGGCGCCATCGACCACACAGAACTTGCTCTTGGATGCACCTCTCTGTTTCACAGTTCTACAGCGCTCCAGTAGTGTTAGTGTAGTAGCCCGATCGCAGTACTGTTGGATTGATAACCGATAGTCGCCTCCGCCATATATATACATATCTGATGTATATGTTCCGGGATGAGGATCGAAGAGACATGTATCTATGTGCACCTTTTCCTAATAATCATGCTGAATGTTCTAGCGGCCTCGCTCTTACAGTTAGCTCTGAATTAGACCTTCTTTTACACTCGCTTCAGCCCAATCGATGGCTCATTTGTGATTTGAAAGAACTTGCTCTTCGCTGCACCATTCCATCTCTCTTTTATACCGTTCTGAATATGACTCCGTTCCTCAGAAGCGCACTTCCTGATGCCGGACAGCTCAGTCATCGTGGGCCGTGGTCAGACATGACTCAGCAAGGGACTATTTGGAGGTGGGGGGCACTCCCATGGCTGCATGGGTGCTAGTGCTGCATTCCCGTGGCTATAAGGGTAGTGGGGGGGCACTCCCACGGCTGTGGGGTGTGTGGGTGTGTGGAGGGGGGGGGGGGGGGGGGGGGGGGGGGGCACCCATGGCTATGTGGGTGGTGGTGGGGCACTCCCAGGGCAGTGCAGGTGGAGGAGGGGCACTCCAGTGGCTCATAATCCAAGTTTACAATGCCATACCTCAGTTCTAAGCACACATCGTTCCTACGATTAGCGGCTCCGAGTGGAGTTAAATGGGGGTGGGGGAGTGCTCCGAATAAGTGAAGTTGGCCAATTGACCTGAAATTGCAGGTTTGTGTAGACATTTGCAGATGTGAAATGACACTCAAACCCCCACCCACATACTCCAAGTTCACAATGCCATACCTCAGTCCTAAGCAAACACTGTTCCTACGATTAGCGGCTCGGAGTGGGGGTTAAAGGGGGGTGGGGGAGTGAGAGCTGAAAAAGTGAAGTTGGCCAATTTACCTGAAAGTGCGTGCAGGGTTGTGTAGAAATTTGCAGATGCGAAATGACACTCAAACCCGCACCCTCATACTCCAATTTTCATTGCCATACCTCAGTCCTAAGCACACATAGTTCCCACCACCCCCACACAGCCTTGGGAGTGCCCTACCACTCCTACACAGCCATGGGAGTGCCCTACCACCCCTATATAGCCATGGGAGTGCCCTAGCTACCACCCCTAAACAGCCATGGGAGTGCCCTACCACCCCTACACAGCCATGGCAGTGCCCTACCACCCCTACACAGTCATGGCAGTGCCCAACCACCTATAAACAGCTATGGGAGTTCCCAACCACCACTACACAGTCATGGCAATGCCCTACCACCCCCCCACAGCCATGGTAGTACCCCACGCACACCTATACAGCCATGGCATAACCCCGCACACGCACATGCATACAGCCATGGCAGTGCTCCGATCCTGCCCACACAGCCATGGTTGTACCCCACACCCACCCAAACAGCCATGACATAACCCCACACACGCGCATGCATACAGCCATGGCAGTGCTCCGCCACTACCCACACAGCCATGGTAATACCCCCCACCCCACCATGCAGCCATGACAGTGCACCACCCCCACCCCCACACACGCGCCATGACACCACACGCTACACCCCTAGCCACACAGCCATGGCATTGCCCCACCCCCACCCATACAGCCAGGGCAGTACCCCACCCCCACCCATACAGCCATGGCAGTGCCCCACCCCCACCCATGCAGTCATGGTAGTGCCTCAACGGCACCCTTACCCACATGGCAGTGCTCTACATCCACTCATACAGCCATGGCAGTAGTGCTCACCCAACCATGCAGCCACTGGTAGAACCCCCCCCCCCCCCCCCCCCCACTGCCCCCCCCCCCCCCCCCACCCCCCTCACCCCCATGTAAGCTTCACACATCCACTCCCCTCATCCATCATCTTAAGAATGCGAAGCTGACTTTAGATTGCAATTCCTCGGCATAGATCCGTGGCCATACGTCACAAATCACAGGTCCAACCGGCGTTGGGGAAACGGCCCTCACAGCAGGCTCAGGGCGTGTTTCCAGTGGACCAAATAGTTCAACTGTGGACGCCAGCGTGGCACGAGTGTTTCCAGTGGGCACAGTTCAACTTCAACAGTTCAACTTTTCGCCGATGTGGCACGCCAGGTGGGCAGCCACGTCAGGGTTTGTCCGTCGCCCTCCCCCCTCAACAGTTCAACTGTTGAGCAATCCCGAACACCCCCCCCACCCCCCCCTGTTCGGGATTGCTCAACAGTTCAACTATTTTGGGGGGAGGGCGGTGGACAATTTCGAGGGAGGGCGTTGGACAAAATCACAAAAGTAATACAGCAGCGAGCCTCATCGCAGAATTCTCCCCGAGACTCTGTCAACACGCCCCGAGTTGCGAGTAATTGGAGCCAATTTCAAGTTGGATGGGCGAGACATGAAAGAAAGGGCGGGAATTAACCAGTTTGAATGATGATAGCGAGAAGCCACAGATTCGACGACCGAAATTTAATCTACGCACCCAGAAGAAGCTGGCCGCGGCAGGGAGGAGCAAGAGAATAGATGGAAGTGAAGAGCGCAGCAAAATAATACACTGGCGGTGGTAAGCGGTGGATGCGGTGATTTGAGGAAACTTCGAGCAATCAAGCTGCATACACTTGCAGCAAGGGGGGCAAGGGACCAGAACGCGCTCGAGGGGCAGCCGTGATGACAAGGCACTTCTTGAGGTTGAAGGGCCCAGCTCAGCACTCGAACTTGAACTGTAGGGTTGAGTGGTCTACTATACACAGTTGAACTGTTGGTCCCCTGGAAACACGCCCTCAGCCAGGTAGCATCTATCAGGGTTTGTCCGTCGCCATCCCCCATCAAACAGTTCAACTGTTTGAGCAATCCCGACCCCCCCCCCCCCCCCCCCCCCCCCATGTTCGGGATTGCTCGACCGCTCAAATATTTGGGGGGAGGGCGGTGGACAATTTCGAGGGAGGGCGTTGGACAAAATCACAAAAAGTGATACAGCAGCGAGCATCTTCACAGATTCTCCCCGATATCTGTAAACACGCCCCGAGTTGCGAGTAATTGGGAGCCAATTTCAAGTTGGATGGGCGAAGACATGAAAGAAAGGCGGGAATTAACCAGTTCGAATGATGATAGCGAGAGCCACAGATTCGACCGAAATTGCAATCTGACCACACCGTCCATTCGACCGGGCGGAGCAGAAGCAGAAGCGGCAGCGGCAGGAGGAGCAAGAGAACAGATGGAAGTGAAGAGCGCAGCGAAATAATACACTGGCGGTGGTAAGCGGTGGATGCGGTGATTTGAGGAAACTTCGAGCAAGCTGCATGCACTTGCAGCTAGGGGGGCAAGGGACCAGAACGCGCTCGAGGGGCAGCCGTGATGACAAGGCACTTCTTGAGGTTGAAGGGCCCAGCTCAGCACTCGAACTTGAACTGTAGGGTTGAGTGGTCTACTATACACAGTTGAACTGTTGGTCCACTGGAAACACGCCCTCAGCCAGGTAGCATCTATCAGGGTTTGTCCGTCGCCCTCCCCCCTCAACAGTTCAACTGTTGAGCAATCCCGACCCCCCCCCCCCCCCCCCCCCCCCCTGTTCGGGATTGCTCAACAGTTCAAATATTTGGGGGGAGGGCGGTGGACAATTTCGAGGGAGGGCGTTGGACAAAATCACAAAAGTGATACAGCAGCGAGCATCTTCACAGATTCTCCCCGATATCTGTAAACACGCCCCGAGTTGCAAGTAATTGGGAGCCAATTTCAAGTTGGATGGGCGAAGACATGAAAGAAAGGCGGGAATTAACCAGTTTGAATGATGATAGCGAGAGCCACAGATTAGACCGAAATTTCAATCTGACCACACCATCCATTCGACCGGGCGGAGCAGAAGCAGAAGCGGCAGCGGCAGGAGGAGCAAGAGAACAGATGGAAGTGAAGAGCGCAGCGAAATAATACACTGGCGGTGGTAAGCGGTGGATGCGGTGATTTGAGGAAACTTCGAGCAAGCTGCATGCACTTGCAGCTAGGGGGGCAAGGGACCAGAACGCGCTCGAGGGGCAGCCGTGATGACAAGGCACTTCTTGAGGTTGAAGGGCCCAGCTCAGCATTCAAACTTGAACTGTAGGGTTGAGTGGTCTACTATACACAGTTGAACTGTTGGTCCACTGGAAACACGCCCTCAGCCAGGTAGCATCTATCAGGGTTTGTCCGTCGCCCTCCCCCCTCAACAGTTCAACTGTTGAGCAATCCCGACCCCCCCCCCCCCCCCTGTTCGGGATTGCTCAACAGTTCAAATATTTCGAGGGAGGGCGTTGGACAAAATCACAAAAAGTGATACAGCAGCGAGCATCTTCACAGATTCTCCCCGATATCTGTAAACACGCCCCGAGTTGCGAGTAATTGGGAGCCAATTTCAAGTTGGATGGGCGAAGACATGAAAGAAAGGCGGGAATTAACCAGTTCGAATGATGATAGCGAGAGCCACAGATTCGACCGAAATTTTCAATCTGACCACCACCGTCCATTCGACCCGGGCGGAGCAGAAGCAGATGCAGGGCAGCGGCAGGAGGAGCAAGAGAAACAGATGGAAGTGAAGAGCGCAGCGAAATAATACACTGGCGGTGGTAAGCGGTGGATGCGGTGATTTGAGGAAACTTCGAGCAAGCTGCATGCACTTGCAGCTAGGGGGGCAAGGGACCAGAGCGCGCTCGAGGGGCAGCCGTGATGAGATGGCACTTTTCGAGGTTTTAGGGCCCAGCTCAGCACTCGAAATTGAAAGGTAGGGTTGAGTGGTCTACTATACACAGTTGAACTGTCGGTCCACTGGAAACACGCCCTAAGGCGTGGTAAAGCGGTGCCCCCGAAGGAGTTGACCGAAGGCGCGGTTCATGCAGTCGCTCTACCAAACTCGCAGCTTCGTGCAAACCAACTGCAATTGTTGAGCAGCTAATCGGCAGCGAAGCTCCCGACTGGCGGGTACTACCGACTGCTTTTTGGGCAACGCAGGAGCTTCAAGTAGAAGGTATGAATCAACGATACCTAGAACGAAGAAGAAGATCGTGTCACTACCACTGTATGCAAAATCAATTCGCTGAATGTCCTAAGCTCGTACTGTGCTGTGTTCAGAGCCCTAAACAGGTTTCGCTTACCGCTGCTTAGCAAACCTAACCAGACTAGGATTGATCCATAGGCCCTTGCCTTTGACTCCTGCTACTTTTCGTGCTTATTCATGGCGATCGCGCATGATTCAGGTCGTTTGGTTTGACCCGTTTTGGCTGCAAATCTCCCGCGACCTGAATGTGGATATCCTAGGCCGAGGCATAATTTCAGTTTGGCCTGGGCAAGTAAGCCATTTGGGGGGGCCTTGGGCCCATGCAGCCCTCCTGGATATGATTTTTCCCGTTGGATACCTGGTCCACAGCCTCCACTAGGTTCCTGGAGGCTGTAGCCATGATCTTGGGTGGTTTGGGGCCTGGGCCCAAAGTTGTGAGGCAACCACAACTTACATGATAGTGTACCCTTGGTACCCATGGTACCCTTATGTGACGTACTCTCAGACTTTTGTCATAATTTCCAGGGTTTATTGCTCATGCATCTGTCACGTCTGTATAACTAACCATTGCTAAGCAAATAGAAATACAAAGTTCGGGTAGTTGTGCAAACATTTGGTTCATAGCAGGGTACTTCCAAGCGCACGCTTTTGCGCGCTGGTGCGCTGCCTTTTTGAGCCCCACTGCGCGTTTCGCGCAGTTTTTTGCAACCTCCTGTGGGCGCAGCAAGCAATTTTTGCGCTTTTTGCACTTCAAAGCGCAGTTTTTTTTTCTTCAAGTGCTCTGAAGCGCTGGCCAATTTGGTCAATGGAAGTATCCTGGTTCATAGTTGAAATGCGCAGGACTAGAGTTACCAGCATCGCAGCAGCCAAGATCCTTTGCAAACATTTCCCCATGTTTTATAGCTTATTCTGCTACGAGTAGCTATTTGCTCCACTACTTTCGAAACTCCCAGCCTCCCTCCTCGCCAGGGTCTTACTCCTCGCTCTTTCTCTCTGTCTGCACTCATATCTCACCAGTGGTACTCATTTAAGTAGGGGTGTAGGCCCATTTATTGTTCAGCACACATCAAGTTGGGGTACATACTAAAGTAGTGGTAGCAATCAGTTTTGGAGAGGAGTGATACTAAGTTAGTTATGTACTTGGCAATGAAGAATTGAAGATGTCCATGTATGACAGTGAACCGGGTATGTAACAGTATTGCTCCGACTCACGCCCCAACCGCTTGAAAATTGATATGGAGAGGATGCCGAAAGCACATCCTACAACGAATGGCGGGACCCCGGGTGTAACAATCCAGATCCAACCCAGAATACATCCGCTTACAACTCACCTGAACCTGGCTTGCAACCCACTTGATGCAGACCCGTGTGCAACAAACGCGTTTGCAACAAACAAGCTTGCTTCAAACAAGACGCTTGCAGCACACCAGCTTGCAGCAAGCAGGGCGCTTGCAGCCGGTTTACAGCAAACCAGCTCGCAACAAGCAGGGCGCTTGCGACCTGCTTGTTGCAAGCAGGTTACATACGTGCTTACAACCTGCTTGCACCCCTATTACCGCACGGTTTGCGGTAAGCGGCTTGCAGCAAGCAGGACAAGTGTTGCGGTAAGCGGCTTGCAGCAAGCAGGACAAGTGTTGCGGTAAGCCCGCCGCAATACACCACTAGTCACCGACGCATATCAAGTTTCTTAACTATTCGCCCCCTGCCCGGCCCGCGTCTGCTATACTGTTTTCCATGTCGCTTGAGACACACGCTTAGGACTTGTCTACTTCTGTCAGGTCTGCATATCTAATAATTGCTATGCAAATATAAATGCGAAGTCTATGAAAAGCGCAGATTCCAGTTCTAGGGCTGTACAACTGTTCAACAGTATATTACCCTAGTCAGGTCAGATACATGGTCAGGTCAGGTCAGGTACATGGTCAGGTCAGGTATCTACCTGGTCAGGTCAGGTACATGGTCAGGTCAGGTCAGGTGCATGGTCAGGTCAGGTATCTACCTGGTCAGGTCAGCTACAACTGTTTATCTACCGGGTCAGGTATCTACCTGGTCAGGTCAGGTCAGGTACAACTGTATATCACCCTAGTCAGGTCAGGTACATGGTCAGGTCAGGTCAGGTACATGGTCAGGTCAGGTATCTACCTGCGCTGGTCAGGTCAGGTACATGGTCAGGCCAGGTACATGGTCAGGTCAGGTACATGGTCAGGTCAGGTCAGGTACATGGTCAGGTCAGGTATCTACCTGGTCAGGTCAGGTCAGGTACAACTGTATATCTACCGGGTCAGGTATCTACCTGGTCAGGTCAGGTCAGGTACAACTGTATATCTACCGGGTCAGGTATCTTCCGGGTCAGGTATCTACCGGGTCAGGTATATCTCCTTAGTCAGGTCAGGTACATGCCTGCCTACTTCAGGTCTGACAAGTACCTGGACGTTCAAAAAATTAAATTAATAAATGGGAATTTCGGATCTGATGCGGCGGGCTAAGGGATGACCCCCCAAGAGGTCAGGCCGTCCTGCCACCCCACGGTTACGATGCGAGGAGACGCACTCTCTGGATATGAATCCCTGGATATTGATTTTAATGAGATATATTGATATGTACGAACTAGCGTGACACCGGACTTAGCTTTCTAGGGCAAGGACTGCCCAGGACTCACGAGAAGCCAAGGTAACAGACCTTTTACAGACCTGGTTGCCAGCCACCTGTCACTCCTATGTCACACCTCCGTACCAGAGGACTTACATACAGCTTACATACAGCTTACAGACTTGTTACAGAGCCACTAGTTCTTACAGACTTTTACATACCTCATTACATACCTGGCATTCATCATCACTGTCCAATATGTCCATGAGGTAGTGGCTTGACACAGGGCGCTGCAAAGGTTTGGACCAGTCCATGTTCAACGCATCCCCTAGACTGTGTGCAGCGCCCTCAGTCCCTGTCTCCCCAGCCAGCGTTGGGGTAGGAGTGACATCATCCATGCCATCCCCGTGACGCTACGAGCAGCAGCTTCTAGGCAGCTCCCTAGACTTTGTCCCCCCAGCCAGCATGTGTGTAGGAGTGACATCATCCATGCCATCCCCGTGACGCTACGAGCAGCAGCTTCTAGGCAGCTCCCTAGACTTTGTCCCCCCAGCCAGCATGTGTGTAGGAGTGACATCATCCATGCCATCCCCGTGACGCTAAGAGCAGCAGCTTCTAGGCAGCTTCCCTGTCTGACTATTCAGCCAAACTTGGCGCAATCTCGAGCACCTTGAAGCTGACATAATCAGCTTTCCAGAACTGCTGGAACAGTTATGTGTAGCCGAGTGGTCGGCTCAGGGAGCTGCCAATAAGCTGCTATGAAAAGCCAAAAAGAGAAACCCTGGTAAGAAGAGAGAAGAAACAAATAATTGGAGTGGTGTCGTCCATTGCCATTTTGGTGGTTAGCCCCAGTGCAAGCAAACAGGCTGGCCCCCTCAACCCCACGCCTCGCCACGCAGCCCACTTAGTCCCAATCCTTCCAGTATGGATGTGGTAGCTTCAATGCCAACTAGGGGTTAACCCCTATATTGTGTGCAGCCCCCAAGACTTCGTACCCCCAGCCAGCATGGGTGTAGGAGTGACATCGTCCATGCCATCCCCTTGAGGCTGCTGAGCATCTTGGAGGGGCACAGGCGCTAGGCCAACGAGAGACTGAGTTGGAGGCGTCAATGCAGCCCTGACAGCTGCAAGAGACTTGCATAGGAAGCAGAGGGGGAGGTACTTGCACCGGCTGGCAGGGGAAGGTTTGAGGTAGGGGCAGGCCACAAATCCTAGGAAGGCCTTTGTCGTTCCCTGTACCAATGTACAGCCTTTTGGGTTGCTTTTTGGGGTCAAAAAGCTGCCACTAGCACCCTGAAGGATACAAGGAGCACCTTGGTGCTACGTAAAGACACTGTTTCCTTTTCTCAAACAAAACCTGGTTGTAGCCATGGAAAAGCAGACAGGTAGAGCTAAAGGCCACCTGGTGTGAGCAATAGTGGTGTTCCCTTGATCCTGTTTCAGCTCCAAGCTAAAGTAAGTGAAAAGAGGAGTTGATTAGCTCAAGCAAAATGCCGCCAAAAGCATGCATCCCACTGCTCCCAAAGGCTTAAGGCGGGAACCAAGTCCAAGTCCAAGTTCACTAGACAAAAACTCAATAACCCCCATGCTTGACATTTGCTGCTGTACCTGCCAAATTCGGAGGCTAGGCGACTTGTAGAGCAGCCTAAAAGCTGTAACCATGCGACCAAGTCCAAGGTTGTATTTGTCACTTTTCATATATAAGCTATCTTCAGACAGGTCAGGACAGGTCAGGACAAGATCTCCCTTATACGATGTATCCAGACGAAAGAAGTCTAGACATAGAAATGACATTTAAAGTAAGGGCACAAATTGTCGCAGCTTTGAAGGCGGACTTCTCTGCTGTGTGAGCGCAAGGACCCCTCCTGTTCGACCTTGACCTGCTCAAATCCTTCTGCATCGCATGGGTCAGAAGCATAAGCTCTGGACCCGCTGCCTTGGAGCTAGCTTGGATCAGTACAACTATATTGTCTTGGGCGACAAGATCATCCCATCTTCAGATATCATCTTGAAGGTTAATGGACTGGCTCCAGACCTTCCAGAAAAGATCCTTATCCAGCTCCCTTCGAAGCAGATCTTTAGTAACCAGCAAAATTCAGGAACCCTGCCAGCTTGACAAACATATTCTCTCTCCTTCAAGCTAAAGAAGAAGCCTTTCATGATCCTGGAAGCCAACCCTCCAGCAGTTTCCACGGCTTCCCCACACCCTGAAGCCAACCCCCTGACAGCCTATATTGCCTCCCCACACCTGGATACTCATCTCCCTGTTGCTTCTACGGCTTCCTCCTCCAAAGGCAAGACACGGAGATCCTCGGACATGATGGACTGATCTCCCTCTTCCCTCTCCCCTACAGCTAGCCTTTTGTCATTTCTCTCTCCATTGGCCTCTTTCATGCCTTCCTAACTGGCTCTTTAGCCTCCTCCCTACCTCTAGTAGTTCCTTTCAGCTCTCTCTCAGGATTACAGCTGTTTCCCCTTCCTTTTACTAGGACCAGATGTCATGGTTCCCTAGTCTTTCTCTTAAGTCTTACCTTGCCTCTGCTCGTTAGTTCCTTTCTCTGTTGCCATGTGTTTATATGGCGATCGTTGACTCTCCTTATGTACTACTTTCCCTTACAGTAGTACTGCCGGGCGGTCCTCGGCTGTCCTGGTTTCCCAGGCAGATCTCCCGCTGTACTGCCACTTTTTTATTGTTGACTTTCTTCATAGTCCTCCGGATCCCTCTTTGTTACTTTTTCGGCACAAGGCTGCCTTGTTGGAGTAGTTTTGTCGTCCGGCTGCTGAGTACCTTCCCCTTTTGTATCTTTCTTGGTTGCCCTCGACAACCCTGCTCTATCGGGCAGCTCGCCGGGGGTATCTTGCTTGCCCTTGACAACACTGCTCTATCGGGCAGCTCGCCGATGTACTGCCAAGTACCACCTTAGAGTCCTGGTCTAAGGTATCTAGGCGGCCCACGACTCCACTGCTCTATCGGCCAGCTCGCCGATGCCACTACCTCCTCTGGTTTTCTACTTCCCCCTTTGTAACATATACGGCAATTGTCGCAGCTTTGCGAGTGTACCCACAACGACAATCAACGGCATTATCGTAGTGCTAACCAAGCCTCTTACTTTAACTGGAGCCGTCCTACCTGTTGCTGATGAGGCACCTCCACGCTCTTCCATTCGTCTTTCGTTCATTACTTCCGTTCTGCTCCTGCGCGTTCTATTCTATCATTTTTTCTGTCTGGCAACCGTATACTACTGTCGTTCACACCCAACTCGAGCTAACTGACCCAACCTCGAAAAATCGGTATCGACGCCG
The DNA here is from genome assembly GCA_013435795.1 of Chlamydomonas sp. ICE-L. Classification (NCBI taxonomy): domain Eukaryota; kingdom Viridiplantae; phylum Chlorophyta; class Chlorophyceae; order Chlamydomonadales; family Chlamydomonadaceae; genus Chlamydomonas; species Chlamydomonas sp. ICE-L. The sequence continues at coordinate 30,715,391 of JACBWV010000610.1, read as the reverse complement.
TATACTCGAATTCCCTTGATCGCCCTGAGCGTTAGTTCGCGTCTGGCAATTATCTGTTCTCCTCTCATATCGGAGATATAGGTGTGTTGCATTCGAATATTTGGCCACCCAAGTGTGTAGTGCACTGCGTATACGAGTGTTGTGTACAAATATCCGACAATAAGACAGCAGCTAGAGTTGCAAGCCACTGGATACGCCTCTTAATCCAGGGAGAGGGACCAGGGTGCTGGAATTATCTGGTGTGTGCTAGCCCAAGCATTGCACTATGCTGATCTGCTCACATGCATGGTCATATGCGACCCCGATCGTTGCGCCAGGCACATCCGCACACATGCACAGTCATGTAATCCACATTGCTGTACTATGCTCGTCCCCATACATGCACATGCAGTACCACACAATCCCTATCAGTGTACTAGGCACATCCACACACATGCTCGGTCCCATGCGATCCCAATCGGTGCACCATGCACATCCAGACAATCACACACACAGTACCAAGCAACCCCCATCATTGTACTAGGCACATCCAAACCGCACACATGCACAGTCCTAGGCATAGTCCCATGCGATCTCCATCCTTGCACCATGCACATCCACACAAAAAACTAACACACCACTACCCTATGCCATCCCCGTCTAAAATCATGAGTCAATTCATTTTTTGGTAGAGCCCCCCCTCCTGGGGAGCGTGAGCCCCCAGGTTCAGTGATTTTTTTTTCAAATCTGAAAGTGGGTTTCTTCTAGCTTTATGGTTTCAGGGCTCCTCCAGGGGCAGCGTTTTAGTGCTTTCTGTAGCTTTTTATAGCTTTTGGGGGGCATTTCGGGCAAATAATGAAACACTTTTTTTTTACTTTTTTTATAGCGATAATTTCGCTTAAACAGGGTCAAAACTAGCGATCGCTATATAAAGCGGAAATAAAACCCCTGCCCAGGTTCACCCTGTTATTCATTTGTCCGACCGACGACCAAGACAAATCCTGACACGTTAGCCAACGGCCTCATAACTAACTGGATTCGGTCCGCTCGATTCCGTTGCCAACACTCTCCGCCAATTTTCCACATCGCTTGCGACGCTGCCTAGGGCTTGCTCATTATCATATTATCTACAGACCACAAGACAGCGACTGCTAACAAGACTATTCCCAAATGCTATTTCCCAACAGCTTTATGGCAACTGCTATTTCCCACTGCTGTTTCCTAACCTCAATTTCCCAACCTCTAATATCCAGCAGCTATTTCCCAACTGCTATTTCCCAACTGCTATTAAACAACTGCTATTTTCCAACTGCTATTTTGCAACTGCTGTTTCCCAACTGCTGTTTCCCTACTGCTGTTTCTTAACCTCAATTTCCCAACCTCTATTTCCCAACTGCTATTTCTCAACTGCTATTACTCCTTCTTCTGCAGAAGGGCGGTCCTTGAATTTCCTGCGGTACAGGAGCCTCCCGACCAATGCAGGGAACTAGTGTATACAGGTATGGAATTGGTGTGTGTGGTGAAGAGAGAGTGGATGAAGCGTATGGGGGAGCGTTCGGTCGATAAAACTGTGTAAACCCAACAACCCTACATCCTGGACCTGAGCTTAATGATAGCAACCTTTAAATCACTCCATTGACCAGAATAAATGCTTTTCAGCATCCTTTGAATATATATGGATTGAGTTGTGGATTCTTTGAAGGTTGTTGAGATTTTGACATTTCAACCGCACTTCAGGGGTGTTAGCTGGGACAAAACTAATGAGAGCTGGCGTGTTAACATTTGGCGCCTCAATGAACGGACCCAGACAAATATTGGCCGCTATTCTGATGAAGTAGAGGCCGCCCTAGCATTTGATGCCGCCGCCATTGCTCTAGGGTAAGTCCCTCTTCCCTCTCTCCCCCCTCCTCCTTGTCCTCCAATTAACTCCCTTCTCCCCCTCTTTTTACCTCCTCCTTGTCCCCCATTGCTCTAGGGCAACTTCCTCCCCAAATCCCCTATCTCTCCACCCTTCTTGTCCTACTTTGGAGTCCCTACCACCTTGTAGTGTTGCCATGTACTAGATTCAAATGAATAAGAAGATAGTAACTGTTACTGCTGCTGTCTAAGTTGGCGAGCAGGCTTAAGGCTGAACCCATGCAATAACATATACTTGGACCTGGTTACAACCGAAATCAAAATTCTATTCAAATAATCTTTTTTGCATGGAGATGCCTCTTGATTGTTCTGTTCAGGTGAGCAACAGACCCTGTCATCCTATCATTTCCTTTAACGCCTATCAAGTTACAAATTCAGTGCAAGCTACCTTCACAAATTCAGGATGGCGATTTGTTGGGGTCCAGTCCATAGCGTGTTCTTACATTCAGCCCTTCCTGATGATTTGCTGAGGTTGGGGAGGCTGCTTAATTCTATCTGGCCACCCCTGGACTGTTATAAATACCAACACACATTCCACATCCAGGAGAACAGATGGTCTTAATTTCCCCGAGAAGTTGTCGAAGGCCCAGATCACTGATGCGCTGCTCCTCAAGCTGTTCAAGACCACTGACAGGGACAAGGTCAAGGAGATCGTTGAGGAACATCAAAAACAGAAGGTGACGATTAATAGATTGTGGCAGTCGTAGATAGAGGCAGAGATATACATAGGGAAAAACACAGTGGACTGAAGAGTTTGCGGGCCTTTTCTGGCATAAGCATACATGAGATGGCGAGGAGAAGAAGCAATCCCCCCACCCCACCCGCCCCCGCCCCACCCGCCACTTTAGAGGGACTAGGGGCTGGCTATGCGTGTGAATGCCACTCAATCCCCCCACCCCACCTGAGGGACCCCCCAGTACCCCCCCCCCCCCCCCCCCCCCCCCCCCCCCAGCTCCACCCCACCTGAGGGATCCCCTAGTACCCCCCCCAAGCTCTACCCCACCTGAGGGACTAGGGGCTGGCTATGCGTGTGAATGCCACTCATTGAACGTCACTCATTAGCGTCAGCTCCCTGCCAGTATAGCCCCACAGATACTGTAGTACTGCATGGCTACAAAGAAGAGTGATTTCACACCTGTGTTTCCACACCAAATGTCACAGGCTCTTGACTTAACTGACAGGCAAGCACAAGTGGATGCTCAGAATCATGACTACAAATTTGTGAGGTACTTGTCAGGCTGCAACAGTATCAGGCTGTATCGGGGCCAAGTCCATACCACCACCAAGGAGCAAGATGAGCTACCAGAGAGTCTCCGGGCTGGTGCTTCCAAGGATAACAGACAGGTATGATGATGCTGGTAATCTCTGGTGTTGGGACTGGATAAGATGATGACACATCTGATAGCTTGATGCTGATGATTACTACCAATTGCGATACTTGTGAGTGTTCCAACTTCATATCTGTATATAAATATAATTTGATGCATGATGGGGTTGTTTGACTAAATGACTAGTGCAGTGCCCGTGTGGCCCTTACCATTCTCCCCCATCCCTCCCATGCTTCCCTCCCCCCTCCCCTCCACCCATCCCACCCCTCCCCACTCCCTCTCCCTCCCATCCTTTCCCTTCCTTCCTCCCTTCCTCCCTCACCTCCGCAACCACAAACACATACCTGCTCTCCTACTCCTCCCAACCTCTTTCCCGCCTTTTAGATGTGGACTTTGCTCATGCCCAAAGAGTATCGGGACAAATAGCAGCCACAACTCGAGGCCGTTTGCATATAGTCAGGCCCCGCTGAGAACTCTAGACATTCGCAATCGCTAGGCTGCTTACCGGCAGCTATTGAATGGTTCCTTGCGCGCAGTTACCCAGTTGGGTGTACAAGCAGATTATTTGACCAGCAGGGGCCTTCATTCAGCCACATATGTCACGCTTTAGGTAGAGCATTGCGCTCAGCAACAGGATTATGTGCGAAAGGGAAAGAGTGCGCAGAGATGTTAGGAGCATTGCAAGGGGAATAGAGCACAGCAAGACAGAATGGCCATGGCAGTCTAAAGAGAGTCAAATAAGTCGCGATTACAATTACCCCGCCACCAACAACATCGAAGGCAATGTGATGGCAGGGTGAGATGGCGAAGGAAGTGCGCATGCGTGAGACAGATTAAGGAAATATTTGCAGGCTGAGAAAAGCAGTTGATTGTTTGAATTTCCGGAAAGCTAGCCGAATGTGACAGTTCGGAGTGACACGACGACCACAATGTTTTTAATATGGAAGTATGGGATTGTGAGGACAATCACACCGGAATCCCACAGTGCTTCATATTTATACAACTAGGTAAGTTCTACCCAATTTACATCATGATTTGATCAATTTGTCAACTTCTGTTGTGCAGGCATTCAGCACAAATACCTTTGAGACTGCTGAGGAAGCCGCTAAGGCGGTGGACAGGTGGGTGCCTGCTCTGCTCTTCTTTCCTGCTACGGCTCAAGGTGGTGTTGGTGGTGTTGGTGGTGGGGGTGGGTGGGATGAGATGCTGCTTAGAAGCTGCTACATGTAGCCCAAAATAAAAGCATTGGTGTAGGCTCGGGTGTTGGCATGCAATGCTGTGTATCCTCCTTCCCCCCTCCCCTTCCGGTGCCTTCCACCCCCTTCCCCTCCTGCCTCCACTCTCAACCACCACACTGACTCCCCTGTCCCTGCTAGGTTCTCATACAAGCTCGGGCGACACAGCTTCATCAACTTCCCTCTCTCAGAGGAGGAGAGGGCTGAGCTGGACAGCATTGGGATGGAGGAGCTCATTGCAAGCTTCAGGCAGGCTGGCCACAAGAACAAGCAGGGAACTAGTGTTTACAGGTATGGAGTTGATGTTTGTGGTGGATGAGTTTGTGGTGGGTTTGTGGTGGATGGGTTTGTGGTGGGTTGGTGGTGGATGGGTTTGTGGTGGGTTGGTGGTGGATGGGTTTGTGGTGGATGGGTTGGATGGGTTTGTGTTGGGTTTGTGGTGGATGGGTTTGTGGTGGTTTGGTGGTGGATGGGTTGGATGGGTTTGTGGTGGATGGGTGTGTGGTGGGTTTGTGGTGGATGGGTTGGATGGAGTGTATGGGGGACAGTTAGGTGGATGGGTTGGATGGAGTGTATGGGGGACAGTTAGGTGGATGGGTTGGATGGAGTGTATGGGGGACAGTTAGGTGGATGGGTTGGATGGTGTGTATGGGGGACAGTTAGGTGGATGGGTTGGATGGAGTGTATGGGGGACAGTTAGGTGGATGGGTTGGATGGAGTGTATGGGGGAGTGTATGGGGGAGCATGTGATGGATACCAAACTGTGTACTCCCTACACATTACACATTACACATTACACCCTTGACCATAGCCCGATGATAGCATCCTTCAAAACACTCGAGTGACCAGAATCAGTGTGTTTCAGAATCCTTTGAACATGGGATGAGTTGTGGATCCCTTGAAAGATGTTGAGATGTTTACATTTCAACCGCACTGCAGGGGTGTTAGCTGGAACAAGTCTGCTGAGAGATGGACAGTTAACATTGTGCGCCTCAATGTACAGACATATATTGGCCGCTACACTGATGAAGTAAAGGCCGCCCTAGCATATGATGCTGCCGCCATTGCTCTAGGGTAAGTCCCTCCCCTCCCTCTCCCTACCTTTCTCTCCTCCTTGCCCCCTACCTCCCCCACCTCCTCGTCCTACATTGAAGTACCTACCGCCTTGTAGTGCCGCCATGCACTAGGTTCAAATGGATGCGAAGGTAACAATTGTTACTGCTACTGCCAAAGACGGCGAGCAGCCTTGAGAACACAAAACTCCGTACTGGCAGAGGGGGAAGGGGGGGGGGGGGGGCAAGAATAAAGTTATCAGACGGCATCATCGGAAGTTGTCGTTTTCACCCCCATCCATTTTCCCCACCCATTCACCCCACCACCACACACACACAGACACAAACACTATGAGTTCTGGACGCACAGGCAGTAAGACGTAGTGAAAGGGGGGTCCATTAGTATCAGCTCCTCAATGCATATCCAAGCATACAACCAAAATATGAAAAAAAAGTTTGAACAAAATTAGTCAGTTTGTAGTCATTGTACAACTTTCTTGGGTGTTCCTTACCCTTGGATGAGATCAACCGAGTTGGACAGGAACTGAAGGCTCTTTCTATCTGCCTATCTATCATTATCAGCAGCATCTGCGTCATGATTTAATTTACTCAATTTTTTAGCTGGAGCCTGAGGGTTCGCCCGGGTGGGTGGGGTGGGTGAGGCAGGTGAAGGTGTTGTTGTTATGTGACACTATGTTGGTGGGTGTGGGAGTGTGTGTGTCGGGGGGGGGGTGGGGGTGGGGGTGGGGGTGGGGGGCTCGACCTCAGGCTCTTGCTTTAGAGATCTCATTTGGGCAAAAAATGTATAACTTTCTTGGGCGCTCCCCACCCTTGGATGAGATTACCTGAGTATTACAATAACTGAAGGCTCTATCTATCTGTCTATCTATCTGCTATCTATCTGCTGCAGCAGAATGGTTCAATTTACACAAATTGTATTCTAGAGCCTGAGGGTCCACTTGGGTGGGGGAATGGGTGTGTGGGGGGGGGAATGGGGGTCAGGGTAGTGTGTGTGGGGGGGGTGGCTCGACTTCAGGCTCGACCGCTTTAGGGACCTCGATGGGGATCAGAATTCAGAAAGCACATCTGGCCGGCTTTTTTACTGCTGCTCGTGCGAAGCAGGGTGCAAAGGTCTCTAAGAGATCTAGAAGGTGTCACTTCTGGATGTACCTTCCAGGACACCCACCAATTACACCCTTGGTGTAACCGTCTAACGACTGCAGATTCTTCCTGTCTCGTCGAGCCCATCTCAGTGGTGTATCTCGCGCTAAAAAAATGCATTGGCAAGAAAGTTACACAAGTACAAGTACAGTTGTTCAGGGGTCCAACTCCTCACCCACCCCCTTTAACCCTCAGATCTCGGTCCCCGCTGTGTGTATCAACATGAACTTGAAGGTATCAAGGTGTACTCATGATTCCCTATTCATGTAGATGATGCGGTACAACTCATGTTTTCTTGCCCCCCTCTCGCTTTAGCCTGCTTAGAGTTAAAATCTGATTGGGTTCCAGTTCACAGAGTGTTCATGTAACCAGCCCTTCCTGATGACTTGTCCAGGTTGGGCTGGCTCCTCAAGCCTATCTGGCCACCCCTGGACTGATATACACACCCACACACACATTCTGCATTCAGGAGAACAGATGGTCTTAATTTCCCCGAGACGGTATCGGAGGCCAAGATAACTGATGCGCTGCTCCTCAAGCTGTTCAAGACCTCTGATAGGGACAAGGTCGAGGAGATCATTGAGCATCAACAACAAGAGAAGGGCAGTGCAATGAGCAAAGGATGGAAGGCCCTCCTCAACAAGAAATTGAATACACTGCCTAAGGTGGGAGACTTGAATTGGGGTTTTGAGTTGGGGGAGGGGGAGGGTTTGGGAGGGGGGAGGGGGGGGGCTTCATTTTCTGGCTACATAGCAGGTTATAGAAACACAAGTCTTCAGGAGAAAAGAAATTTACCATTCTGCTGTGCATACCAGAGTAAACCACATCATGTTGGTTTTGTGTATAATGCCCTGACAAAACTATGTGTGAGACAGAGTGAGAGTATAATAACCCAATGCGGAATAAATAACTTGGACTGTGAAATGCCCCCAACCAACATTTATAAACCTGTGAAAAGGACGCTGAATTCAGTGGCAGCGTTAAAGATATGTAATTGTATACAAGATCATTTCTTGTTTATATGTCTGTGTCTGTCTGTGCTATATATACATACATAGCCCCAAACCAGCATTTCAGTGTAGGCTGGAAAAACGTGTAAATCTTATTGAATTAGCCTGGGAATCCAGTTATCTAAATTCAGTAGCAAGTACTAAGTGTTGTTTAAAAGTACCTCAAATCCTATATTTTGAGACGTCGCTGTTTTCAAAATCTACGTCTCGTGAGCCTAAGTCAAAATCTACATCTCATGAGCCAAAGTCGAAATCTACATCTCATGAGCCAACGTCAAAATCTACGTCTTATGAGCCAACGTCAAAATGTACGTCTCATGAGCCAAAGTCTATGTTTTATGAGCCCAAATCGACACTGATGAATCAAAATCTACGTTTGCAACATATTTGACTGTCTGGAATCTGTCACAGGACTCAAATTATCCAAATTGTGTAGCAAGGTCATTGTTCACTAGAGTCGTTTGTGACCAGTTTAGTAGTTTTTTTATCAAAACATATTGATTAGTTATAGCCATTCAGGGGATGATTTGGGAAGCACACTTTGTACTTCGGACTTGGTTCTCAGAATCTCAGGCCAATTATCGAGCGAATTCTCGCGAGATTTCTCAGATTTCCAGGCCTAATTCTCGATTTCATGTCCGGGTTCTTCAGAAACCTTGAAACCAAATCATCCGCTGAATGGCTATAACTTGAACTTTATTTTGTATTGAAACAGGAGGTGTCAAGGCCTCCAAATTTTGACTTCTCCCGATTGTTTTTTTCTGATAATGGGGCTGTAATCGCATGTATCACTTTTTTCAGGTCATTCTGAGCACATCATTTAGGGGGGGCGGGGGGGGGGGGGGGGGGGGGGGGGGGGGGGTCAGCCCTTGGACTTTGTTTTGTATTGAAAGGATTTTTACCCGGAAGGTGGGACCCCTTACACAAAGCACCACCACCGATGGTTCAGTAAGTCTTGAACTTGAAATCGGTCACATGGATCCATCCTGTTCAGGCTGCTCGCCGTCTTTGGCAGTGACATCAACATTCAAATCACGACCATTTCAAATGAATCTGGAGATTAACGAGGTTTGGAAAGTTCCTTGATCCTATCTGCCCACCCCTGGGTCTGTTACAAACTTTAACTTTAATTTGGTTACATGGTTCCAGCCTGTTATTAAGGCTGCTCGCCGTCTTCGACAGTAACAACAACAGTCAAAACATAGGTGAATAATAAAACACATGTTACGCTTTATGACGAGGCATGAGGTTAACGGGGCCAGCCCGATTGCTTGCGCTGGGGGCAAACACCAACTAAAAACATAGCTATTATAAAAGTATACCACGTACAATAATTGATTGACAAAAGCAACTTTTCCCAGCCTTCCAGGACAGCCTGGAGGCTGGTGGACTTGGACATGTCTTGAAATTGTGTACAACTGTGTGATGACATTTGTACTCAGGAGTGTGTTGTAGTAATGTTTATACTACCCATGTTTACTCCTCCCACAGGCGGTGAGCAGCCTGAAGGCTGATATACCATCATCAAACAAAATCAGTCTAAAGGGACTTGCCCAACCTCAAATAATCAAGATGATTTTCAATTATCCGCACATTAAGAAGCACTGCAAGATATGGTAGATCATGAAGGGGGAGGAGGGGGGGGTGGGGGGGGGCTAAATAAAAGTCTTGAAAATAAAACCAATTCCCTATATTGTTTACCATATTATACCACATCATATTTGTTTTGTAGACTAACGCCCTGATAAAAATATGCGTAAGACGGGGCGAGAGTGTAATAATCAAAGTCTCATATATTTGTATATATATAATCATATTACCCCAAACCTGCCCAAAGCCAACATTTCTCAACTGTGAATAGGACCCTGAGATCACTGGCGGTGAGGTAGGTAGAAAAAGGAAGAAGCCTGCACCAAGGAGTTCGAAGAAGAAGGCGGACAGAAGAGAGAGTAGTGAGGAGGAGGCGGCGGAGGAGCTGCCCATGCATGATGATGGCAATGTAGATAATGTGGACTATGGTGTCAATGATGACAGTGAGGAAGCTACCCGGGGGGGTGCGGTAGGTAGGAAAAGGAAGAAGCCTGCACAAAGGAGTTCGAAGAAGAAGGCGGACAGAAGAGAGAGAAGTGAGGAGGAGGCGGCGGAGGAGCTGCCCATGCATGATGATGGCAATGTAGATAATGTGGACTATGGTGTCAATGATGACAGTGAGGAAGCTATCCAGGGGGGTGCGGTAGGTAGGAAAAGGAAGCAGCCTGCACAAAGGAGTTTGAAGAAGAAGGCGTACATGAGAGAGAGTAGTGAGGAGGAGGCGGAGGAGGAGCTGCCCATGCATGATGATGGCAATGTAGATAATGTGGACTATGGTGTCAATGATGACAATGAGGAAGCTATCCAGGGGGGTGGGGGCACTGAGGATGTGCAGGGCCAGGGTCTAGCTGCTGTCAGCAGTCACCAGGATGGTCCTGTGCCTAGGAAGAGGAGGAGGAGGGAGAGGAGAGGTGAAGGGGAAGAGGATGCCGAGCCCATTAAGGAAGTACATGCTGGGAGTAGTGGTCCTGGTGGGGTGGGGGACCCCCTATTGATTGGTGATCAGCAGCAGCAGCTACTGTATTCTGGTGGGCTGGTGGCTCCTACGGATCTTCAGGGCACTGCGTTAGTAAAGCAGGAGCCAGACTATCTGGAGCAAGCTGTCGGGGCTCATCCTGACCTTGTGTTCCCCACCGATGCATCCATGTTCCCCACTCAGTCTCCTGCATTATCTTCCCAAGAGCTTGCCTTAGTCCTCCCTACAAGCATGGACACCCATCTTGGCCCTAGCCTGCTGGACACAATGGCCTTCGAGAGCATCAGTGGCTGGATCCCACTGGATGGTGGTGAAAGTCTAACTGAGAATGTGCCTCATTCTCAGCCACCTCATCTTCAGCCACAGCATCCTCAGCTACCACACGCTCAGCAACCTCATACGGGTGGGCTGTTGGCTCTTGCGGGTGGGCAAAGCGCTCTTGCAGTAAAGCAAGAGCCAGATTATCTGGAGCAAGCTTGTGGCGCTCAACCTGGCCTTGTGTTCCCTACCCATGCATCCATGTTCCCCACTCAGTCTCCTGCATTATCTTCCCAAGAGCATGCCTTAGTCCTCCCTTCAAGCATGGACCCACAGCTTGGCCCTAGCCTGATGGACACAACAGCCTTTGAGAGCATCAGTGGCTGGATCCCACTGGATGGTGGTGAAAGTCTAACTGAGAATGTGCCTCATTCTCAGCCACCTCAACCTCTGCTACCGCACGCTCAGCTGCCTGATCTTGCGCTACCTCATCTTCAGCTACCCGAGGCTCAGCTACCTGAAGGGGTGATCAAACCCGATCCTGATTCTGGTTTACTATGATGGATTACCTTTGAATGATGGCAAGGTTGAGAAGAACATTTTTCTGTTTAGTACACGGCGTTTAAGTTATTACGCTCCACAGTGTTGAGTAGTACAGATTCATTATGCAGATGTGCCAGTACAGGATAAGGGCTGAATATGAGAACACCATTCTTGGTGTCAAGGGTTGTAGCCATAGAAACTAATGAGCCAATAGAGCCTGCCAGGGTTTAGGCCAGCCATGGTTGGTCAAAAACCTGTTTTTTGCGTACTAAACACAGCTTTTGGAGGGTCCATTTCGTCTTTGACACAGATGTTACATGGGTATCTAGTTTATATTGGCTCATGAAACATTTTGGAGGGTCCATTTCGTCTTTGACACAGATGTTACATGGGTATCTAGTTTATATTGGCTCATGAAACATTTTGGAGGGTCCATTTCGTCTTTGACACAGATGTTACATGGGTATCTAGTTTATATTGGCTCATGAAACGGGATTTTAGATTCCTCCTGAATAATTCAGGGTGTACTGCTGTGTATGTCTTCTCCTTTCCTTTCTCATCAAATAGGCCCATCCCATCCAGCCCTTGCTGCAAGTCAGGGGCCTAGCCCACTAGCTGATGTTACACCGGCATCTGGCGAAGGGAAAGTACTGGACACTTCCACGCTGTGCATCCCCTTTTAACTAGATGGTTGGAACTTGGAATTCCCATCTGGGGGTCATACGGTATACTCATGGACTAACAAAGGCCTGCATATGACAAATTAATTATTTTGATAAGAGAGCAGCCTTCAAGGCTTGGGTCGTGTTAACAAGTACAACTTCATGAATTTTGATAACAAGTTCTTAGATGTTGATGCTAACTGCCAAAGATGACGAGCAGCCTTAAAGGCTGGGGCTAGGGAACCAAGTTCAAGTTGTATTAACAAAGGAGCCAACTGCCGGTTATCAAAACAGAACACTTCGAATCAAAGTTAGGTCGTATGGATATATTGCGTGCAGCCTGTAATTTATTTGATTTGAATTTACATAGTTACTGCCCAAAAGAAGCCCCTTTCAGTGATTTACAATGGTCTATTGGTAGATCAGATCTTTTGAGGATGAAGAGTCGGGGGTTCGACTCCCCCTTCGGTCGCTCTTGGCGTTGCAGGTCGTTGTCAACCGTGATGGTAGCTTGTCCAGTCAAGGTAGGAGACCGCTCCCCACCCGCATACGACGGGCTCCCTTAACACCACGCCCCACCAGGCGTTATCATTACTGCCCAAGACGGCGAGCAGCCTTAAATCCTGCTAAACCAAGTTTGATCATTGGAAATGTTAGAATTGGAGACTTCAACTCATATTTCGAAAATTAAAGTGAAGAATGCATCGAAATATTTGTAAGTTTGTCATACCTGTATACTTGTTTTTATGGAAGAACACACATCGATGCATCATTTGTCCGAATTCCCCATGTCGGCAAGCACCCTGTAGGATGGAGCCATGTACGGGCATCAAAGTTATGAGCCATGTACCAAAATATTTAGTTATGGGTCATGTATATAAGTAAGACCTGGACAAATATTTAAACTGTCTAGAATAATCCGCTTAGTACGCTCCCTGGTTTCTGTGATAGTAACCCAGTCTTAACTTGTATATCGCATGGGGGGACTTGTTATTTGAGGGCGGTTAGTTGCCCAGAGTTGGCAAACGAACCATGTAAGAATTCAAATTCAAACATTATGGTCCATGTATCCAAGTATCCAGTTATGCGCCAAGCTTAGAACGCTCCCTGGGTGGTTTCCCTAGGTGGTTTCCTTGGGTGTTGCACGGGGGGGCTTGGAGTTGGAAGACGGCCGGTGGGCAGCCTGCCGAAGGATGGTCGACTGCATAATCAAAACAAAGTGGATATAACTTCGAACTGTCCATCAGTGCTTTTCTTTTTGGCTACCAGCAGCAGCTTCTAGGCAGCTGCCGAAGACGGCGAGCAGCCGAATTGTTGGCTAGAGCCATGTAACTAGTTCTCGTTCTAAGCAGCTCCCCTATTCAGCCAAATCTAGGGGAACCTAGGACACATTGAAGCTCACAAAATCAGCTGTCCAGAACTGCTGAAATATTTGGGCATAGCACTGTGGCTGGCCCAGAGAGCTGCCTAGAAGCTGCTAAAAAGGCAAAAAATAAAAGTCCTGCATGCTGCCCAAATTGAAGAGCGTGAGTGCGTTCTGAGAAGTGTAGTCCAGTAGTGGTTATACCAAGGGTTGTTTAGGAGGACCCCCTACTGTGCGTCCTGAGATGCAACCAATTCCAGAGCCTGCATCTTGAGATGCAACCGACCTGCAATCAACCCATGGCCTGTGTCCTGCGACGCATCCAACCCACCGAAGCTGCGTCTGCCACTGCGGCTGCAGGACCCAAAGGCAGTCACACTTGTTGATCTAAGCACCATGTGAACAATAATGTTTTGTCATAAAAATGCGTATTCCTATTGATGCTCTACATCCATCTGATTCCGTTCTGTGCTCCAAAGTGTAGTGCAGTTGCGTGTTTATGACTCATGTTGACTCCACCTACAGCCTGAAGGCCAACCAAGTCCCGCAATATCTACCACTGGCCAGCACCCATCCACTTTTACAGAGTCAGTCATTCAGTAAAGTGAATTTTTGGTTATCTGGCTGCCAGCTACAGAGAACAGGCAGGCTTGCGAGACTTGCACACCTACAAGTGCATCCGGAAGCACTTGCAAATGGGGTTGTGCTCCATTTAAATTTTTATTTTAAACACAGTTAAATGCAGCATACCTGCATGTTAATGCTTTTATACATTTGGTAAGTGGACTAGGCCAGTGTGGGTTAAACTATCTAGCTACCACCCACAGAGAACAGACAGGTTAGTGGGACTAGCACACCTAGAGATACAGCCGGATGCGCTTACAGGTTAGTGCCGGACATACGCACCACCTAGAGATAACACAGCCGATGCGCTTACAGGGTTAGTGGGACATAGCACACCTAGAGATACAGCCGGATGCAGCTTACAGGTTCCAGTGGGACTACATAGCACACCTAGAGATACAGCCGGATGCACTTACAGGTTAGTGGGACTAGACACCTAGAGATACAAGCCGGATGCACTTACAGGTTAGTGGGATCAGCACACCTAGAGATACAGCCGGATGCACTTACAGAGTTAGTGGGGACTAGCTACACCTAGAGATACAGCCGGATGCACTTACAGGTTAGTGGGGACTAGCACAAACCTAGAGATACAGCCGGATGCACTTACAGGTTAGTGGGGACTAGCCCAACCTAGACGATACCAGGCCGGATTGCACTTACAGGTTAGTGGGACTAGCACACACCTAGAGATACAGCCGGATGCCACTTACAGGTTAGTGGGACTAGCAAACTAGAGATACAAGCCGAGATGCACTTACAGGTTAGTGGGACTAGCACACCTAGAGATACAGCCGGATGCACTTACAGGTTAGTGGGACTAGCACACCTAGAGATACAGCCGGATGCACTTACAGGTTAGTGGGACTAGCACACCTAGAGATACAGCCGGATGCACTTACAGGTTAGTGGGACTAGCACACCTAGAGATACAGCCGAGATTACAGTTAGTGGATAGCACACCCTAGAGATACAGCCGGATGCACTTACAGGTAGTGGGGACTAGGAACCTAGAGATTACCAGCCGGATGCGACTTACCCAGGTTAGTGGGACTAGCAACATAGAGATACAGCCGGATGCGGTACAGGGTTCGGGGACTAGCACACTAGAGTCCACCAGCTGGATGGCTCTGAGTGTTAGTGGATCGCACAACTAGAGATACAGTCGGATGCGCGTGCAGGTATGGGATAGCCCACACCTAGAGAACAGACGGATGCGCTTGAGGTTAGTGGACTAGCACACCTAGAGATACAGCGTGCGATGACTTACAGGTAGTGGGACTAGCAAACCTAGAGATACAGCCGGATGCGCTTGCAGGTAGTGGGACTAGACACACCAGACCGCCCCTACCCCAAGCACGGATGCCCTTACAGGTTCGTGGACTAGCACACTAGAGATACAGCGGAGCACCCTTACAGGTTAGTGGGACTAGCCACCACCTCCCAGACGATACAGCCGGATGCACTACGGTTAGTGGACTCGACCACCTAGAGATACAGCGGATGGCACTTACAGGTTAGTCGGGACTAGCACCACCTAGAGTTACAGCCGGATGCGTGCCAGGTAGTTGGACTAGCCACACCCCTAGAGGATACCAGATCCCGGATGTCACTTACAGGTTAGTGGGACTAGCCACTAGAGATCAGCCGGATGCATTACGGTTAGTGGGACCTAGCACCAGCACCCCCCTAGAGATACAGGGATGCGCTAAGGTTAGTGGGACTAGCACACTAGAGATACAGCCGGATGCGCTTCCCCCCCAAAGGTAGTGGGACTAGCACACCAGAGATACAGCCGGATGCACTTAAGGTTGGGACTAGCACACTAGAGATACAGACGGATGAAATTACAGGTTAGTGGACTGCACACCTAGAGATAACACCGGATGACTTACAGGTTAGTGGTACGAGCCCCCACACCTAGAGATACAAGGGATGCATTAAGGTAGTGGGACCCTAGCAACCTAGAGATTACAGCCGGATGACACGACAGGTTAGTGGATAGCACACCTAGAGGATAAGCCGGATGCATTAAGGTTAGTGGGGACTAGCACACTAGAGATACCCAGAAGATGACTTCACAGCGTTCAGTGGGACTAGACCACCACCTAGAGATACAGCCGGATGAACTTACAGGTGTAGTGGGACTAGCACCCTAGAGATTACGCGGATGCACCTTACAGGTTAGTGGGACTAGCACACAGAATACAGGCCGAGGCACTTACCCCCCACGTAGTGGGACTAGCACACCTAGAGATACAGCCGGATGCACTTAAGGTAGTGGGACTAGCCACCTAGAGATCCAGCCGGATGCCGTACAGTTAGGGGGCTAGCACACTGAGATAAAGCCGGATGCATTACAGGTTAGTGGGCTAGGACACTAGAGATACAGCGGATGGCTTAAAGTTAGTGGGACTAGCAACCTAGAGATACAGCCGGATGGTTAAGGTTAGGGGACCGAAGCACACTAGATGATTACAGCGGATGGCTTGCAGGTTAGTGGGCTACGCCCACTCTAGTTAGATACGTGGATGCGATTGCAGGTTACGTGGGACAACGCCACCACCTAGAGATAAAGCCGGATGGCTTGCAGGTTAGCTGGGGACTAGACACACACCCTGAGTACAGCCGGATGCATTACAGGTTAGGGCAGCACCCTAGCACCTAGAGGATAACCAGCCGGATCGATTGCCACGCACAACCGGGGACTGCACACCTAGAGATAACAGCGATTGCACTTAACAGCGTTAGTGGGATAGCCACACCTAGAGATACAGCGATGCACTTACAGGTTAGTGGGACTATCCACAACATAAGAACAGCCGGATGCACCTTTACAGGAGTAGTGGGACTAGCACACCAGAGATACAGCCGGATGCCCTTACACGTTAGTGGGACTAGCCACCCCTAGAGATAAGTGCGCCACCCCCCCCTGCAATTACACGCGCATAGTGGGACTAGAAAACCCTAGAGATACAGACGGAATGAAAAAATCAGGTTCGCTGGGGACTAGCCCACTAACTAGATACAGCCACGCGACTGCACTTACAGGGCTTAGTGGGACTAGGCACACATAGATGATACCGCTCGGGATTGCATATACGAAGGGTTAGTGGGGGACTAGGACCACCTAGGATACAGCCGGATGCGCTTACAGGTTAGTGGGACTAGCACACCTAGAGATACAGCCGGATGCGCTTACAGGTTAGTGGGACTAGCACACCTAGAGATACAGCCGGATGCGCTTGCAGGTTAGTGGGACTAGCACACCTAGAGATACAGCCGGATGCGCTTGCAGGTTAGTGGGACTAGCACACCTAGAGATACAGCCGGATGCGCTTACAGGTTAGTGGGACTAGCAATAGAGATACAGCCGGAGTGCACTACAGGTTAGTGGGACTATGCACACTAGCCATACCAGCCGGATGCGCTTGCGGTTAGTGGGACTAGCAAACCTCGAGATACAGCCGGAGGCACTTACAGGTTAGTGGGCACTAGCACAACCTAGAGATTACAGACGGATGCACTTACACGGTTAGTTGGGACTAGCACACTAGAGATCAGCCGGATTTGCATTACCGGTTGTGGGACTAGACACACCCTCCGCACGACAACCAGCCGGAGGCATTACAGGTTGTGGGACTGCACACAGAGATACAGCGGATGCGGCTGCCCGTTAGTTGGCATCTAGCACACCAGAGATACCAGACGGATGCATTACAGGTAGTGGACTAGCACACCTAGAGATACAGCCGGATGCACTTACAGGTTAGTGGGACTAGCACACCTAGAGATACAGCCGGATGCGCTTACAGGTTAGTGGGACTAGCACACCTAGAGATACAGCCGGATGCGCTTACAGCGTTACTTGGAATCACACCTAGAGAACAGAAGGATGGCACTTACAGGTTAGTGGGACTAGCACACCTAGAGATACAGCCGGATGCGCTTACAGGTTAGTGGGACTAGCACACCTAGAGATACAGCCGGATGCGCTTACAGGTTAGTGGGACTAGCACACCTAGAGATACAGCCGGATGCGCTTACAGGTTAGTGGGACTAGCACACCTAGAGATACAGCCGGATGCCGTTACGGTTAGTCGGGACTAGGACACCTAGATACAGCACGGATGCGCTTACAGGCAGTGGGACTAGCACACCTAGAGATACAGCAGGATGCACTTAACAGGTTAGTGGGACTAGCCACACCTTAGAGATACAGCCGATGCGACTTACAGGTTTTAGTGGGACTAAGACACCTAGAGATACAGCCGGGAGGATGCCCGCTTACAGGTTAGTGGGATAGGCACACCTAGAGATACAGCGGATGTGCTTACAGGTTAGTGGACTAGACCCACCTAGAGCTACAGCCGGATCGCTTGCAGGTTAGTGGGGAATAGCACAACCTAGAGATTACAGCCCGTGATGCGCTTGCAGGTTAGTGGGACTAGAACACCTAGAGATTACAGCCGGATGCGCGTACAGGTCGTAGTGGGGACTAGCACACTAGAGATCAGACGGATGCACTCTTACAGGTTAAGTTAGGGTGTGGAACTAGCACACCTAGTAGAGATACAGACGGATGTGCTACAGGTTAGGGGGACTAGCACACTAGGATGCCAGCCAGATGCGACTTGCAGGTAAGTAGGGACAGCACACCTAGCGATACAAGCCGGAAATGCGCTTACAGGTTAGTGGGACTGGAGCCCACCGAGAGATGCGCTGGATGGCGGCTTACAGGGTCATGGGGACTAGCACACCTAGAGATACAGCCGGATGCGCTTACAGGTTAGTGGGACTAGCACACCTAGAGATACAGCCGGATGCGCTTACAGGTTAGTGGGACTAGGACACCTAGAGATACAGCCGGATGCGCTTACAGGTTAGTGGACCTAGACCACACTACGAGAAGATACAAGCGGATGCGGCTCTTACAGGTTAAGTGGGACTAGAACACCGAGAGATACAAGCCGGATGCGATACAGGTCAGGGGGACTAGACACAGAGAGATAAACCGCAGGATGCACTTACAGGTTAGTGGGACTAGCACACCTAGAGATACAGCCGGATGCGCTTACAGGTTAGTGGGACTAGCACACCTAGAGATACAGCCGGATGCACTTACAGGTTAGTTGGCTAGGGCCACACTAGATACAGCCGGATGCGCTTACAGGGTTAGTGGGACTAGCAACACATAGACCGGAGCGCTTACGTTAGTGGGACTAGCCCACTAGAGATACAGCGATGCCTACAGGTTAGTGGGACTAGCACACCTAGAGATACAGCCGGATGCGCTTACAGGTTAGTGGGACTAGCACACCTAGAGATACAGCCGGATGCGCTTACAGGTTAGTGGGACTAGCACACCTAGAGATACAGCCGGATGCGCTACAGGGTTAAGTTAGTGTGGACAGCAAAACC
This sequence comes from Chlamydomonas sp. ICE-L, assembly GCA_013435795.1. Taxonomy (NCBI): domain Eukaryota; kingdom Viridiplantae; phylum Chlorophyta; class Chlorophyceae; order Chlamydomonadales; family Chlamydomonadaceae; genus Chlamydomonas; species Chlamydomonas sp. ICE-L. The sequence continues at coordinate 30,696,272 of JACBWV010000610.1, read as the reverse complement.
TAGCGATACAGACGGATGCGTACCAGGTTAGTGGACAGCACCCTAGAGCTACAGACGGATAGCTTACGGTTAGTGGGACAGCACACCTAGAGATACACAGCCGTGAGGCGCTTACAGGTTAGCGGGGACTAGCCACACCTAGAGATACAGACGGATGCGCTTACAGTAGTGGGACTAGGCAGCACCTAGAGATACAGCCGGATGCGCTTACAGGTTAGTGGGACTAGCACACCTAGAGATACAGCCGTAAGCGCTTACAGGTTAGTGGGACTAGCACACCTAGAGATACAGCCGGATGCGCTTACAGGTTAGTGGGACTAGCACACCTAGAGATACAGCCGGATGCGCTTACAGGTTAGTGGGACTAGCACACCTAGAGATACAGCCGGATGCGCTTGCAGGTTTGTTACACTTGCAAATGGGGTTTAGTTCCATTTAGAGCTTCATCTTAAACACAGCCTTACTTGCTCTAGTTTTGATTTATGCAGTTCTATGTAAGGGGCAACTTAACATATAACAACCAATAGTATATTATATTATTGAGGCAGGCAATTTATATTATATTCTATTATATTACAGAGAACAACCAATATTATATTATATTATTGAGGTAGGCAAGTTCAAATTTGACCTCGTTCCAAGTTAGGTATACTTTCAAATGTGCCTTGGCTGGATGACACCGACTCTATGACAACCCCCCACAACATTCCATACTCATGCGAATTTGCACACTGTATTTACACTGCGCTTCGCACTTCAATTTGAGAATGTAGATAGATGCACTGTTTCCTTTGTGGGCTACGTATAGCAGCTTCCGGACAGCTCCATATGCCAGCCACTGGATCAAGCCCGCAGCCTTTAGCTGCATTGGGATGCATGTCATGACATTCCCTTTCGTCAGACACAAGCTAGTGGTTCAATTTGGGCCCAAGTCGGCACAGCGTGCAATTAGTGAGCAGCCTATAACTACTACCTAAGAACAGTGGACATAATGGTACGATGGAGGCGCCTCCTCGCCTGCCCGGCGTTGTTAATTCCAAAACTTTGTGCAAGGCGCTATCTTTTCTCTCGCAATTGGCTGTCAAAACCAGACTGAACTACCTCCTATCATCCTCATACACCTGAACACGTCTCTGCGCTGTCTAAAAAAAGGGAACAGGGAAGAAAACATCCTGGACACGTATGAACACCTGGACATGTCTCTGCACTGTATAAACAAGCAGGGAACAGGAAAGCAAAAGTCCTGGACACGTAATGAAACACTGGAACTGTCTCTTCCTGCACTGTATAGAAAACCAGCGGGAACAGGCAAGCAAAAGCCTGACCCGCTGAATGAAACACCTGGACATGTCTCTGCACTGTATAAACAAGCAGGGGACAGGGTAGAAAACGTCTTGGACACGTATGAACACCTGGACATGTCTCTGCACTGTATAAACAAGGAGGGGACAGGGTAGAAAATGTCCTGGACACGTCTGAACACCTGGACATGTCTGTGCACAGTATAAAAAGCAAGGGGCAGGGTAAATGTAGATGGATTTCCTCAGCGAGGACCTCATATGGTTGGGGAAAGGGGTATACACATCTAGAAGCAACTGGACAAGGACAAGTCTTTGCACTGTCTCATCCGCTTCGTATGCTCCCTGCAAGCAATCTGTAGGCTGGAGCCATGGGCCGGTATCCAAGATATGAGCCATGTACCCAAGTGTTCACTTCTTGACCATGTATCCAAAAGCCATATATACAACTACACACACCCACACCCACCCACCCACCCACACCCACCCACACCCACCCCCACCCCCACCCACACCCACACCCACCCACACAACCCCCCACCCACACAACCCACCCACACAACCCCCCCCACCCCACCCACACACACACACCTACCCCCCCCCACCCCACCCACCCCACCCCACCCACCACCACCACCACCACACACACACACACACACCCACACACACAAACACACATACATTGAGATTCAGGCCCCATACTGACCCCATTCCAGGAAGCTGAGTGGCTGAGCAACAAGATGGCCATCTTACTATTTCCCCATTCATTCCCAGGCTGCCCAAGTGTTCACTTCAAGCTTAGTATGCTCCCTGGTTTCAGTGGGTATCGCACAGGAGAACTTGGAATTAGAAAACGGCGAGCAGCCCATAGATGGATGAAAACTATTATTTTGGTGCTTCTCTATCTACAAGGGTTTGGGGATTGATGGTGGTGATGATGATTGTGGTGGTGGTGGTGATTGATGGTAGTGATTGGTGGTGGTGATTGGTGGTGGTGATTGGTGGTGGTGATTGGTGGTTGTGTTGGTGGTGGTGGTGGTGATTGATGGTGGTGGTGATTGATGGTGGTGATGAACACCTCCAACGTATTTTGAAGGAGGCAGCTTTCTTCGGTTTTGGTATCTCAGCAAGACAACACGCTAAAGCTGCCTCCTTCAAACTCCAAGTCACAATTGTTTTTTCGGTGCTCTATACGATGCAAGGAGACGCGCTGTCTGGATATGAATCCCTGCATATTGATTTCAAAATGAGATATATTGATATCTACACACGAGCGCTCAACACCAGATTTGGATTCCAAGGGCAAGGACTGCCCAGGACTCACGAGTACCCAAGGTAGCAGACCTTTTACAGACCTGGTTGCCAGCCACCTGTCACACTTCTGTAACACCTCTGTACCAAAGGACTTACATACAGCTGGCAGTCTTGCTACAGAGCCTGTAGTTCTTACAGACCTTGACAGACCTCGTTACATACCTGGCATTCAAAATCACTGTCCGATTTGTCCATGAGGTAGTGGCTCGACAGAGGGCGCTGCAAAGGTTTGGAGTAGTCTATGTGCAACGCATCTGTGTGCTCCGCGCCTCTGCCCTCAATCCCTGTCCCCCCAGCCAGCATGGACATAGGAGTGACATCATCCATGCTGGCTGGGCTGGCCCCCTCAACCCCACGCCTCGCCACGCAGCCCACTCAGTCCCAATCCTTCCAGTATGGATGGGCGTAGGAGTGGTAGCTTCCATGCCAACTAGGGGTTACCCCCTACATTGTGTGCAGCCCCCCACACTTTGTCCCCCCAGCCAGCCAGCTAGGGCCAGCATGGACATAGGAGTGACATCATCCATGCCATCCCCGTGACACTAAGAGCAGCAGCTTCTAGTCAGCTCCCCTGTCTGGCTATTCAGCCAACTTGGCGCAACCTTGAGCACCTTGAAGCTGACATAATCAGCTTTCCAGAACTGCTGAAATAGGTATGTGTAGCCAAGTGGTCGGCTCAGGGAGCTGCCTAGAAGCTGCTATGAAAAGCCGAAAGGAAAAACCCTGGTGAGAAGAAGAAGCAAAGGATGGGAGTTGTGTCGTCCATTGCCATTTTAGTGGTTGCCCCCATTGCAAGCAAACATGCTGGCCCCTCAACCCCACGCCTCGCCACGTAGCGCACTCAGTCCCCGTCTGGATGGTCGTAGAAATGGCAGCTTCAATGCCACCGTATATTGTGTGCAGCGCCCTCAGACTGCGACCCTCCAGCCAGCATGGGCGTAGGAGTGGCATCATATGTTCCATCCCTGTGAGGCTGCTGAGCACCTTGGAGGGGCCAAGGCGCAAGGCCAATGGGAGACTGAGTTGGAGGCGTCAGTGCAGCCCATGACAGCTGCAAGAGACTTGCATGGGAAGCAGGAGGGGAGGTATTTGCACCAGCTGGCAGGGGAAGGCTGGAGGTAGGGGCCGGCCACAAATCCCAGGAAGGCCTTTGTCGTAACCTGTAAGTATGTAGAGCCTTTTGGGGTTGCTTTTGGGGGTCAAACATCTGCCAATAGCACCCTGAAGGATACTAGGAGCACCATGGTGCTACGTAAAGACACTGCTTCCTTTTATTTGAAAAAACTGGCTGTAGCCGGCCGTTGCCATAGAAAAGCAGACCGGGAGAGCTTAAGGCCACCTGGTGTGAGCGATAGTGGTGTTCCCTTGATCCTGTTGCAGCTCCAAGCCAAAGCAAGAAAAAAGAGGAGCTTGAGTAGCTCAAGCAAAATGCCGCCAAAAGCATGCATCCCAATGCGACCAAAGGCTGAAGGTTGGAACCATGTCACCAAGTCCAAGGTTCAAGTTCACGAGATAAAAACTCAAAATCCCCTCTGCTTGACCTTTGTTGTTGTTCTCCCCAAAGATGGAGACCAAGAGACTCGGAGAGCAGCCTAAAAGCTGTTACCATGTGACCAAGTCCAGGGTTGAAGGGGTCACTTTTCAAAAACAAGCTTTCCGACAATATCTCCTTAATATGATGTATGCAGACGAGCGACGTATATACATAGAAATAACGGTTAAACAAAGGGCACCACTTGTCGCAGCTTTGCGAGTCTGCACCAGGTTTGCAACCATGTACCGCCAACCTCGGCCTCTTACTTCAACCGGAGCCGTCATACCTGTTGATGAGACTCCTCCATGCACGTTCATGCGTCTTTTGCCCATTCCTTCCTTTCTGCCGCTGCGTGTCCTGTTCTTCCAATTCTTTCTTTCTGGTAACCGTATGCCACCGTCGTGAATATCTGTTCACACCCAACTCGAGCTAACAGACCCAACCTCGAAATATCGGTATCAACGCAGTACTCTCGAATTCCATTGATCGCCCTGAGCCTTAGTTCGCGATTGTCAATTTTTTGCCCTTCATATCGGAGATAAGTGTGTTGCGCACAAATATTTGGCTATACGTGTGAAGTGTGCTGCGTAGTTGAGTGTTGTGTGCAAATATCCAACAAGAAGACAGCTGCAAGAGTTGCAAGCCACAGGATAAGACGCTGAATCCAGGTAGAGTTACGGTACTGGCAAGGGCTGGTGTGAGCAAGCATTGCACCATGCAGATCTGCACACATGCACAGCTATTTCCCAACAGCTTTTTTCCAACTGCTATTAACCAATTTATATTTCTCAACCTCTGTTTCCCACCAGCTGTTTCCCAACTTGTACTTCCCAACTGCTATTACCAGATGCGTACGGAAAGTTGGCATTTTTTGGCACAAGGGGTTTGCCAAAGGGCTGATTCTGTGCGTAAGGGCCAAAACAATGGGTGTCTTGCCAATGCTGAAACCAAAGTCATATTTTGGTTTTCCTTTTCGACCTCTTACCAACTTCAATTTCTGCCATTTTTTCGTGCGTGTACTGTACAGGGTACTTCAAATGGCCAAATTGGCCAGCGCTTTAGCGCACTTGAAAACAGAAAAACTGCGATTTGTAGTGCAAAAAACGCAAAAAATTGCTTGCAGCGCTCACAAAATGTTGCAAAAAACTGCGCTTGTAGCGCAGAGGGGGTCAAAAAATCAGCGCTCAAAAGCGCAAAAGCGCGCGCTTTGAATTACCCTGGTACTGTAACCAACTGCTATCACCTCTCTTCTGCAGGGGGACGGTCCTGGATTTAGTGACAACAATGGGTAACATGAGCCTCCCAACCTATGCTATGCTGCTCATGTTAGCTACATGGGTAGCCTGCATTCAGGTCTCTATTTACCAACTGCTATTTCCCAACCTTTATTTTCCACCTTTATTTCCCAACCTCTATTTCCCAACTGCTATTTCCCAACTGCTGTTACTCCCTCTTCTGCAGGAGGGCAGGCATTTAATTTACTGGCGACAATGTGACCTAGACCTGGACCTAAGGGAACTAGTGTATACAGGTATATTGGTGGTGTGTTAGGTGGAGGGAGTGGAGGGTTGGATGGAGCGTATGGGGGAGCGTTGGGTAGATACCAAAATGTGTACACTCTACACCCTACACCCTTGACCCAAGCAATGTGATGATGATAGCAACCTTCAAAACACTCCAGTGCACAGAATCAATGTTTTTCATAATCCCTTGAAGATGGATTGAGTTGTGGACCCCTTGAAGGTAGTTGACGTTTCGGTATTTCAACCGCACTGCAGGGGTGTTGCCTGGGTCAAAGCTCGTGAGAGATGGTGTGTTACAATTCAGGGCCTCAATGAACGGACCAAAACGTACATTGGCTCCTACACTGATGAAGTAGAGGCCGCCCTAGCATATGATGCCGCCGCCATCGCTCTAGGGTAAGTCCCTCCCCCCCCCCCCTCCCCCTTGTTGTCCTCTGTTGAACTCCCTCCTCGCCCTCTCTCTCACTCCTCCTTGTCCCCCACTGCTCTAGGGTACCTTCCTCCCCCAATCCCCCAACTCTTCCTCCTTATCCTATATGGAATTCCCTGCCACCTTGTAGTGTCGCCATGTACTAGATTCAAATGAATACGAAGATTGTAACTGTTACTGCTGCTGTCTAAGTTGGCAAGCAGGCTTTAGGCTGAACCCAAACAGTAATAACATATACTTGGACCTGGTTACAACCGAAATCAAAATGTTACTGCTGCTGGCTAAGTCTGCGAGCAGGCTTAAGGCTGAACCCATGCAAAAAAACATACTTTAACCTGCTTAAAATTAAAATGAATTGATAATAATTGATAATAATAATAATTAAAATTAATTGATAATAATTGATAATAATAAGAATTAAAATTAATTGATAATAATTGATAATAATAATAATTAAAATTAATTGATAATAATTGATAATAATAATAATTAAAATGAATTGATAATAATTGGCAAAAAAACATACTTTAACCTGATTTTGAAAAATGAAAATTAATTTATAATAAAAAAACCTTTTTGTTTTAAGATGCCTTTTGATTGTTCCGTTAAGGCGAGCACCAGAACATTTCATCCTATCATTTCTCTTCAAGCCTATCAAGTTACAAATTCAATGCAAGCTACCTTCATGCATGCAAAAGTGTTTCGGATTTGTTGGGGTCCAGTTAACAGTGTATTCTTACATTCAGCAGCCTCTTTCAGTGATTTACAATGGTCTAGTGGTAGACCAGATCGCTAAAGAATGAAGAGTCGGGGGTTCGACTCCCCCTTCGGTCGCTCTTGGCGTTGCAGGTCGTCGTCAACCGCGATGGTAGCTTGTCCAGTTGAGGTAGGAGACCGCTCCCCACCCGCGTACGACGGGCTCCCTTAACACCACGCCCCACCAGGCGTTATCATTACCTTTACATTCAGCCCTTCCTGATGATTTGCTGAGGTTGGGGCGGCTTCTTAATCCTATCTGGCCACCCCTGGACTGTTATAAACACACGCACATTCCGCATCCAGGAGGACAGATGGTCTTAACTTCCCCATATTGAGGTGAGCACCAGAGCTTTTTATCCTATTATTTCCCTTTAAGCCTGTGTAACCAATTCCATGCAATCTACCTTCTCGCATCCTGGGTTGTTTAGGATTTGTTTGGGTCAGTTTATAGTGTGTATTGGCTCCCTTAACACCACGCCCCACCAGGCGTTATCATTACTTTATAGTGTGTTCTTACAGTCAGCCTTCCTGATTATTTTCCTAAGCCTATCTGGCCACACCTGGACTATTATAAACACACACAAACATCCCATATCCAGGAAGACAGATGGTCTTAACTTCCCCGAGAAGGTGTCGGAGGCCAAGATCACTGATGCGCTGCTCCTCAAGCTGTTCAAGACCACTGACAGGGACAAGGTTGAGGAGATAGTTGAGCAACATCAAAAAGCGAAGGTGAAGATTAATAGATTGTGGCAGCCGTAGATAGAGGCATACATGTACATATGTATATACATACTAGTACATTGCCCGTGCGGCCGAAGGATACACACACATAGAGAGAGAGAGACACGGTAGACTGAAGAGTTTGCCAGACTATTGCTTGTTGCAATTTTGTGGGTTTAGACTTTAGTTAAACCCTAAACCCTAAACCCTTTGCCGGACTATTGCTTGTTGCAATTTTGTGAATAAGCATCGAGGATGGAGGAACAAATACTCAGCCCCAGTACTGCTTATTTTCTACAATACTATGTCCCGGATTCACGTTTTAATATATTGAATGGATTGGAAGGGTAATGCAATGAGCAAATAATGAAAGCCCCCCCCCACACACATACACACACACACACACACATATACATGAGCAAATAATGAAAGGCCCTTCTCAACAGGAAGTTGAATCCAATGCCTGAGGTGGGAAGCTGGAGGGGGTTTATGGCTTGGATTGGGATTCACTTTTGGGTTGGGGTTGGGGTTGGGGTTGGGGGGTTTGAAGGGGGGGAGGGGGGGGGGGGGGGGGGGGGGGGGGGGGGGGCTTCTTGTTTTGGCTACACATTGCATCTTCTAGAACTAAAAGTCTTGAGAAGTAAGACGTTACCAGAGTATACCACATAATGTTTGAATTGTGACTCACGCCCTGACAAAATTATGTGTGAGACGGCGTGGGTAGAAAGCAGCCCCCCACCCCCACCCGCCCGTTTAGAGGGACTAGGGGCTGACTATGCATGTGAATGTCACTCATTGAACGTCACTCATTAGCGTCAAGTCTCTGCCAGTAGTGCTCCAGGGTTTCCGCAGTACTGCATCGCTACGGGTAAGAGTGATTTCACCCCTGTGTGGTCACACCCAATGACACAGGTTCTAGACTTGCTTGACAAGAGAGTTAAAGTGGATGCTCAGAACTGTGGCTACAAATTTGTGGAGTACATACCAGGCCGCAACGGTAAAACGCGTGAAAGGCCGTATTATGGCAAAGTCCAACTCAACCCAAAGGAGCAAGCTGAGCTACCAGAAAGTCTCCGGGCTGGTGCTTCCAAGGAGAAAATAAAGGTAACGTGATGCTGGTGTTAGGACTGAATAGAATGATGACACATCTGATAGCTTGATGTTTCTGATTAATACTAATTGCGATACTGGTTCATGTTCAAACTTTTTTGTAGTCATATAATTTGATGCATGATATGGTTGTTTTGTTAAACTACTAGTGCAGTGCCCGTGTTGCCGTTGACAACACTTGCATAGGGGTGGGTTAGTTTCAGAACAGGTAACACCTTTGCCCCCCCCCCCCCCCCCCCCCCCACCCACCCACCCCCCACCCCCCACCCCCCACACACACATACATATGATCAGAATAGTGTCGTGCTGAAACGGAAATGCTGACAGATCTCCCCTCCCTCCCCCCCCCCCCCCCCCACACACACACACACACACACACGCACACACACATACATACATATGATTAGAACAGTATCTTGCTGCAACGGAAATGCTGACAGATCTCCCCTCCCTCCCCCACCCCCACTCCCCACCCCCACCCTTTCCCATGCTCCCTCCCCCCCCTCCCCCCACCCCCCCACCCACCTACCCACCCTCCCCATTCACCCACAGACACATGAATACTCCTCTACTTATCCATCCCCTCACCCACTCCTTACCATCCTCCCCCATCCCTCCCCTGCCGCGACTTCCCTCCCCCACCCTCCTCGCCTTCCCATCCACCCACCCACCCACCCACCCCACCCCGCCCCCTCTCCCTCCCATCCTTTCCCTGTCATCACTCCCTCACCTCCGCAACCACAAACACATGCATACTCCCCTACTTCTCCCTACTTCTACCCGCCACTGTGAGCTTTGCTCATGCCAAAAGATAAAAAAAAGCTTAGTGACAAGACGACCATGATGTTTTTAATTATATAGATATATGAGATCGAGAGGGCAGTCATCCCCCACGTATATTCACCCACATTGCCTCATACTTATACAATTATAAACATCCTACCTGATTTACATGAATACTTGATCAATTTTGCTCTTTCTGTTGTGCAGTCAATCAACACAAATCCATTCGAGACTGCTGAGGAAGCTGCCAAGGCGGTAGACAGGTGGGTGCCTGCACTGCCCTTCTTTCCTGCTACGGCTCAAGGCCAGGGATAAGATGCTGCCCAGAAGCTGCTACACATAGCCCAAAATAAAAAACAACATTTTTGTCTTGTGTGTTGGCATGCAATGTTGTGTGTCCTCCTTCCCCGCTCCCCTTCTTGTGCCTTCCACCCCCTTCCCCTCCTGCAACCACTCCCAACCACCACACTGACTCCCCTGTCCCTGCTAGGGTGTCGTACAAGATTGGGCGACTCAGCTTCATCAACTTCCCTCTCTCAGAGGAGGAGAGGGCTGAGCTGGACAGCATCGGGATGGAGGAGCTGATTGCAAGCTTCAGTCAGGCAGGCAGGCATGGGGCCTCCCGACCTGTGCGGGGAACTAGTGTATACAGGTACGGTGGTGTGTGTGGTGGATGGTACGGTGGTGTATGTGGTGGGTGGGGAGGAGGGCTGGATGGAGCGTATGGGGAAGCGTTGGCTAGATACCAAACTGTGTAAACCCTACACCTTCCACCCTTGACCAGAGCATGATGATAGCAACCTTCAAAATATTCCAGTGACCACAATCAATGTTTTCATTATCCTTTGAAGACAGATTGAGTTGTGGATATCTTGAAGCTTGTTGAGTTTTTGTTATTTAAACCGCACTGCAGGGGTGTTGGCTGGGACAAAGGTCGTGAGAGATGGCTTGTCCAAATTATGCGCTTCAATGAAAGGACCCGAACAACTATTGGCCGCTACACTGATGAAGTAGAGGCCGCCCTAGCATATGATGCCGCCGCCATTGCTATAGGGTAAGTCCCTCCCCCCTCTATTTCTCCTCCCTGTCCTTCATTGAACTTCCTCTCTCTCTCTCTCTCTCTCTCTCTCTCTCTCTCTCTCTCTCTCTCTCTCTCTCTCTCTCTCTCTCTCTCTCTCTCCTTGTCCCCCATTGCTCTGGGGTAACTCCCTCCTCGTCCTACATTTAAGTCCCTACCACCTTGTAGTGTCGCCATGAACTAGATTCAAATGGATTTTAAGATATTTACTGAGAGTCTGTTACTGCTACAGGGGGTGGGGGTGGGGGGACTGCTACAGGGGGAGGAGTGCTGCTACAGGGGGAGGGGAGGGCGAGGGTGTCACCCCATGCACTAACTTGAAATGCATAAGAAGATATTACTGTGAGTCTGTTACTGCTACATCCTAAGACAGCGAGCAGCCTAAAGGCTGGAACCATGGAAAAAAAAAGATGCTTAAACCCTGGAGGGATGGGGGGGGGGGGGGGGGGGGGCAAGAATAAACTTCTCAGACGGCGATTGGAAGTTGTTGTTTTCACCCAATTCTCCCCCCCCCCCCCCCCCCCCCCCTCCTCCTCCCCAGGCCTCATGTTCAGGTCATGCTTTAATTTACTCAAATTTATTCTTGAGCCTGCGGGTCCAGTTGAGGCCTGGACACCCAGGCAGTAATACGTATTCAAAGGGGGTCCATTAACATCAGCTCAGTAAGGCTTTTACAGCCATACAACCAAAATACAAATATATCAATTTTAAAAAAGTTTGTTCGTTTTTTAGTAATTTACAATTTTCTTGGGCGCTCCTTTCCCTTGGATAAGATCACCCGATTTACCAGGTCCCCCCCCCCTCCCAACTGGGCCTTCCTACCACCCACCTACCCAAGGCACTTAGCTCCCTCCTTAAGACCTGGGCACAACAACCCACCCCCATGCAGATAGACCCCACACCCATAACACCCCCCGTGCTCCCGTGCACACATGCTATCCTACAAGCACCAGGCCTCGCTCTATACACAGATGGAAGTGCCATCATAGACAAAGACGGCGTCCTACGCCTAGGGGCAGGCGTATACTCTCCCAGGGCCGCTTCACGTTGCCTCCGCATAGACCCTGGCGGACAGGGCATCACTGCCGACATCAATCGCGCCGAACTCGTGGCAATCCAACAAGCACTCATACACTCCGAAATAGATGAAGAACTCACCATCTACTCCGACAGCTTATGTTCCTTGCAGCTTATTAACCTGCACATTTACCATCCCAGCAGGACCCGAGAAAACAAACACCGCGACCTCCTGCAAGACATCGCCATCCACATTATCAACAGACACAACGCTGCTGCTACCACACGCCTGCTTAAGGTCCGATCTCACTCAGGAATCATAGGGAATGACGAGGCAGACACGCTCGCGAAAGAAGCGACGACAGGATACAATGTAATTGGGCCAGTTAAAACAGGGGAACATGCGCACCTCAATATGCATTGGCCGTCTGTCCAGCCCCCCAAATCTATTAATGGGGACCAGCCCCCCCAGCACCCGGCCAACAATCTCACCAAGGGTATCAAGGCTAACCTCCCCACCCCCCTGCACACCGGGCATGCCAACACCACGGGCATATACTCCTCCATGTGGGAGCAAGCCAACCCCTTCCTCCTCCCTCAGGCTAGTAATCGTTTCTGGCAATCCACCGACATGAAATGGTGGCAAAAAATACAAATCCACAAGGCTCGGTGGGGACGCTTATGGACTAGGAAATTGGCGTACAGATACAAACGCCCCTATGGTACTAGCACTAGCCCCCCCTCTGATGATAACTGCCCTCTTTGTCGCAAAGCACAGGACGGAGCTGGCCATATTCTTGCTGGGTGCAGCCACCCTGTCTTCAAAGGAATGTATATTAACAGACATAATAAGGCGGTCCAACTCATCCAAAAGGCAGTAGCCAAAGGAGCTCTGGGGGCTCTCCCCATGTACATGGATGCAGGCACTTGTGAAGCGTCCTCCGACATTCCCACAAGACCCCCAGCCACCCTCAAACCCCCTGATCTTCCCCAAGCACATGGGATAAATACAGGCCTGATCTCCTCCTCATTGACGACGAATCCAAACCAAGAAAAGCCTACCTAGTTGAACTGGGCTACTGCTCAGACACTAACCACCAAATCAAATTCCAGGAAAAGAGCGTTCAGCATAAGGAGCTGCAACGTATCCTTCAACAACAAGGATTCCTTGTACACTACCTAGTCTTCACCATAGGTACCACTGGTACCATACCAATCCCAACTATTACCAATCTCTCCACCTTAGGGATCAGTCGCGAACACGTAGACAAACTCATCTCTAAGCTGCACAGAGAATCTACCGCCTCCTGTACCAGCATTCTTGCCACACGTCGCATGAAGGAGTCCCTCCCGCCTGGAGGTTGACACTTACTATGTCTGCCATGGTGACTTTCCCCAGCTGCGGCGTACGGGAGGGTCCCCTTAACACCACGCCCCTCCAGGCGTTATCTTTTTTTTTATCACCCGATTTGACAATAATTGAAAGCACTATCTATCAGTCTATCTATCAGCAGCAGCAGCAGTATGGTTCAATTCCCTCAATTTGTATTTTAGAGCCTGAGGGTCCGGTCAGGTGGGGTGGGGGTGGAGGCGATGAAGGATGGGGGTCAAAGGGGGTGAAGGTGGTGGTTGGCAGGGGGGTGAGGGTGGCTGGACCTCAGGATCGACTGCTTTAGGACCTCGTCGGGGACCAGAACCCAGAGCGCGCATCTGACCGGCTTCTCTGACTGCCGCTCATGCGAAGCAGGGTGTGAAGGTGGAGTGGGGGTGGGGGGTGAAGGAGGTGGTGGAGGGGTTGAGGGGGGTGTAGGTGGTGGTGGGCAAAGGGGGTGGGGGTGGGGGTGGCTCAACATTAGGCTTGACTGCGTTAGGGACCTCGTTGGGGACCAGAACCCAGAGAGCGCATCCGACCGGCTTCTCTGACTGCTGCTCTTGGGAACCAGAGTGCGAAGGTCTGAATGGTGTCCAGCCTGGATGTACCTTCCAGGACACCCACAAATTACACCCTGGGTGTAATTGAGTAACCACTGCAGATAAGTGCTTCAGGGTAATTCAAAGCGCGCGCTTTTGAGCGCTGACTTTTTGACACCCTTGTGGGCGCTGCAAGCAATTTTTGCGCTTTTTGCAATACAAAGCGCAGTTTTTTTGTTTTCAAGTGTGCTAAAGCGCTGGCCAATATGGCCATTTGAAGTACCCTGAAGTGCTCCTCTCGTCAAGCCCAGCTCGATGGTGTATGTCACGGTCAAAAATTCACTTTGGCAAGAAAGTAACGAAAGTAGATGCTGTTAATTTCCCAGAGAATATGTCAGAGGCAAAGATCACTGATGCGTTGGGCAGGCCCCTTAAGCCTATCTTGCCAATTCTGGACTGTTTTACACACACATGCATCCACACATTCCGCATCCAGGAAAACAGATGGTCTTAATTGTCCCGAGAAGGAATCGGAAGCCAAGATAGATCACTGATGCGCAGCTCCTCAAGCTGTTCAAGACCACTGACAGGGACAAGGTCGAGGAGATCGTCGAGCAACATCAAAAAGAGAATGGCCAAGCAATGAGCCAAAAACGTAAGGCCCTCCTCAAGAGGAAGATGAATCCAGTGCCTTAAGTGGGAGACTGAAGGTGGAGTCAAACTGAGGCACAGTTCAACGCTGCCCTAAGCGTACTCAGTGGGAGCACTGCAGATGCCACACCTATGGTGGCTGGTGTCCCACATGAACTCAAGCTCCTACATGTGGACTTGGACAGCCCCAACCTCACAGCTGCCCTCAATGCAACCAACCGCCAACCAACCCCAAACTCACGGTTGTCTTCAATGCAGCTGACCACCAACCAACCTCCAACCAACCCAACACTCACAGATGTCCTCAATGCAACCAATGACTTGAATCATAAGGCCCTAAAAGAAGTAGCTGGTGGATGCATCAATACAATGGACAGCACCCAAGCTGCAGTGGGTGAAGGCACTCAACCCAGCACCCAACCCAGGCACTCAACCCAGGCACCCACCCAAGCGGGTAAAGGCACTCAAGGACCTGGGGCACAAGGTGACGAGGAAGAGGAGGACATGGATGATGCACCAAAGCCAGCA
>JACBWV010000610.1:30654113-30679113 GCA_013435795.1 Chlamydomonas sp. ICE-L | reverse complement strand
CGAGCAGCAGCTTCTAGACAGCTCCCCTAGCTTGCTACGTACACTGGCTCTCTACAAGCAGCAGCTTCTAGGCAGCTCCCCTAGCGCGCTACATACACTGGCTCGCTACGAGCAGCAGCTTCTAGGCAGCTCCCCGAGCTTGCTGCGTACACTGGCTCTCTACGAGCAGCAGCTTCTAGGCAGCTCCCCTAGCGCGCTACATACACTGGCTCGCTACGAGCAGCAGCTTCTAGACAGCTCCCCGAGCTTTTCTACATACACTGGCTCTCTACAAGCAGCAGCTTCTAGGCAGCTCCCCTACCTTGCTACATACACTGGCTCGCTACGAGCAGTGGCTTCAAGAGAGCTCCCCTAGCTCCCCACATACACTGGCTCGCTACGAGCAGAAAATAAAATTAAACCATTATAATGCTATCCTCATCCCAAATTGGATGATGATTTATTTGTGAGATTCTTATCGCATGTTTTAATACATTTTACAAGATATTGCCATCCAAAGGAATGAGGATTCATGACCAGACTCATGCTGGATTCTTTACCGACCAACTCAGGTTCAAATTTCAATTGATACAAAAGCAATTTATATCCTCAGAATATCAAGTACATTTGAAGATGAAATGCATTTCATCTTCTACCACCCTTCTACCATCGACCACCATATCACAGCACCTGCAAAGTATACTAGTACGAGAAGCACTCCTATCAGATTCAACATCCAAATTGTGAGCTCGAAGACAGAAGGTATACTAGAACGAGAAGCACTCCTATCAGATTCAACTTTCAAATCACCTGCAAGGTATACTAGTACGAGAAGCACTCCTATCAGATTCAACATTCAAATTGTGAGCTCGAAGACGTAGTCTTGCCATGCATTTAATATCATCTTTATTATCTGGTAAGATATTTATACTATATTTATATTTATTATATGATAGTGTACGTGGAACTATAAGTGCTATCATCTGACAGCATCCAAGTTGCATAAGTAATAGATGCACAACCGTGTCCTTGGTTATCACCAAGTTTCCTGGGGTTCACTGTTCTTAGAGAGTTCCAGTCAATGTCGAGAGTATATTGTTACAGACTCAGCCCAAATCAGCAAACTTGCCCTCCCTCAACTGGCAGTCAATGTCTTATTTTATAGTTGCGCATAAACGAAGAAGGGTCGGCGGTTCGATTCCCCCTACAGCCACCCTTAGCGTTGCAGGTCGTTGTCAACCGCATGTGTAGCTTGTCCAGTCGAGGTGGTAGACTGTTCGCTGCCCGTGCACGACAGGTTCCCTTCATACCACGCCCCACCAGGCGTTGTCATTATATATTTTGTAGTTTCCTTTATCAATTATTCCTAGGTCATTCTTTCTCAGTGAGGTCTGGCAATCTTATCCATGCATTTATGGTTCGCTCTGTTTTTTTGTCAAGCTTTTTTATTTGCTTTTCCTTTCGCTTTTTGGAGGTTACCTCCTAGACCAGGTTCTGAGGTGCTTAAACCCTCACTGTTATAAAACTGTCTAGCTGCCCCGGCGCCGTTCAGTCTCGGCATTGATTTTGCTGAGTATGTAACAATATCCTCTCTCTCTGGTAATCTTATCCCCGTTTCGACGACTAGCTCAATGGTTGACCTCCTTGAACGAAGGTGCCAGGTTCGAATCTCTACGGGTGCGCTTTAGTGTTCCCAGTCGCTGTCAAGTGTCAACCGCCATGGTCGTTTTGTGTTAGGTAGAGTAGCAGCCCGTCCCTTATCTCTGTAAGAGGGGGATCCCTTAATACCACGCCTCACCAGGCGTTACCATTACTTGTTTTCTGGTTATCTTGAAGAAAATCAGAGATATCTTACTAACGTGGCCTAGCCCATCCAGCCCTTGATGGAAGTCAAGGGCGTAGCCCTCTAGCTGATGTAACACTGTCCTGTGGCGATGGGAAAGTCCTGGGAGCTTTCACACTGTCCATCCCCTACTCAATCCCCCTATTCCCACAAGGGCATGAAATGTTGGAAAAACATATGGGAAAAGTGTTTTGACCAGATGTGTGCTTTGGGGCCTTCAGGCGTGGAGCTGAACAGAGGTGGACAATGGTGGACAGTGTGTGTGTGTGTTGGTGGTGGTAATGGGGTGGGGTGGGGTGTGTGTGTGTGGGGGGGGGGATGGACAGTGGTTGGCCTACAAAGTGGTGGACAGTGGGGGGGTGGCCTTCAGGCGTGGAGCAGTCGAAAACGCCAGAGATTACCAATGCTTTGACCATAGCGTTGCAATATGGTATAATGAGTGCGACGCGAGGAGAGGATTTAAAAGAGACTTCAACCTTCTACTAGACTACTGATGATGATAATGGGAGCAGTTCAGACTTACGACTTAAAATGATGAGAACATGGGCAGTGATGATTATGAGGGCAGTAATGACTATAAAATAGTTTTATTTAGGGTGGTGTTGCGGAAGAAAAATTGGAAAAGGACAGCGAAAGATACTGGTAGTACCAGGACGTCATGCATTTAAAATTTTAATTTGAGAATTTCGGATTGCAGGACTGCCTGACCTCTGGGGGCCTGCTGCATCAGACCTAAGGGATGACCCCTTAAGAGGTCAGACCATCCAGCAGTCTCACGGTTGGCAGCCCAGCGTAGGGTCGGCCTCTGGGGGTCTTCAACACATTATTCAATTAGCAATAAAAGTAAAACCACATAAATCAAAGAAGCAAAGAAGCAGTACTGTTCGCACTATTTCTAGTCCATATACACCTGCCGGTCAAACGTACCCTCGGAGCAGGATGTGTCAACGACAATCAACGCCTATTACCAGGGCCCCCTGCCTATTACCGTAGTGCTAACCTCGTAAGCCTCTTACTTCCACTCCGCCCGGTTGCCGAGTAGACTCCTCCTGACGCTTCCATGCATATTTCGTTCGTTCCCCCCTTCCGTTCTATTATAAGACTTCTTCCTTTCTGGCACCCGCCTACCACCTTCGTGAATATCTTCTCACACCGAACGCGAGCTTACTGATATAGCCTCGAAATTTCGGTATCGACATCGTACACTGCAATTCCGTTGCTCGCCCTGAGCGTTAGGTCGCGCTTGTCAATCATCTGCCATTCAGATCGGAGATCCAAGTGTGTTGCGTGCGTACGCATAGTGTGAAGTGAACTGCGTAGATCTGAGATCCAAGTGTGTTGTGTTCTGCGTATAAGAGTGTTGTGTACACATATCCGACAAGAAGACAGCAGCTTGAGTCGCAAGCCACAGGACAAGGCTCTGGATCCAGTAGAGTGACCAGGGTGCTGGTGTGTGCTAGCTGGATCCAGGTAGAGTGACCAGGGTGCTGGCATGTGCTGGTGTGTGCTAGCCCAAGCATGGCACCAGGCACATCCACACACAAGCTCAGTCCCATGGATTCCCCATCTATGCACCATGCACATACACAAACAGTACCACACAATCCCCATCATTGTACCAGGCACATCCTCACACATGCACATTCCCATGCTCCCCCCATCGATGGACTATGCACCATGCACATATACACAAACACGCACACAGTACCTCGCAATCCTCTATTTACCAACAGCTATTTCCCAACTGCTATTTACCAAATACTATTTCCCCATCATTATTTCCTAACTGCTATTTTCCAATTTCTATTTCCAAATCTTTATTTCCCAACTGCTATTTCCCATTCTTTATTTCCCAATCTTTATTTCCCAACTGCTATTTCCCATTCTTTATTTCCCAACTGCTATTTCCCATTCTTTATTTCCCAACTGCTATTTCCCAACTGCTATTTCCCAACTGCTATTCCCCATTCTTTATTTCCCAACTGCTATTTCCCATTCTTTATTTCCCAACTGCTATTTCCCAACTGCTATTTGCCAACTGCTATTTCCCATTCTTTATTTCCCAACTGCTATTTCCCAACTGCTATTTCCCAACTGCTATTTCCCATTCTTTATTTCCCAACTGCTATTTCCCAACTGCTATTTCCCAACTGCTATTTCCCATTCTTTATTTCCCAACTGCTATTTCACAACTGCTATTTCCCATTCTTTATTTCCCAACTGCTATTTCCCAACTGCTATTTCCCATTCTTTATTTCCCAACTGCTATTTCCCAACTGCTATTTCCCAACTGCTATTTCTCAACTGCTATTTCCCAACTGCTATTTCCCAACTGCTATTTCCCATTCTTTATTTCCCAATCTTTATTTCCCAACTGCTATTTCTCAATTGCCAATTTCCATTCTTTATTTCCCAATCTTTATTTCCCAACTGCTATTCCCCACCTGCTATTTCCCAACTGCTATTCCCCACCTGCTATTTCCCAACTGCTATTCCCCACCTGCTATTTCCCAATTGCTATTTCCCAACAGTGATATTCCTAAGGATTTTAGCATACATATTGAAAATCGGGCGCCTGATGCCCAGGTGTAGCATTTTACAAGATGAAAGCATTAAAAATCGTGGCGCCCGATGCCCAGGTGTAGCATTTGAGGAGGTGGAAACATTAAAAATCGGGAAGCCTTTATGACTTGCCCGATTCTAGTATTGGGCAGGCGAAAAAAGGCTGCAGTTACCTCGCTTCCCTTTCATATTGGCCTTTCATATTTCCCTTTCATATTCCCTTTCATATTAACCGTAGCAGCTGAACTCGAGCTGTTATATTTTCAAAGTTGGTGGACGGTCGTAGCGTGCCCAGCTGCCACGTGGCTCTTGCCCAGGGGCCACCTCACCAACTTGCTGGTGAAAGCGTGCGATGCCTTCGTGCTGTGGAAACATTGAAAATCGTGGCGCCCGATGCCCAGGTGTAGCATTTGGGAAGGTGGAAACATTGAAATCGTGGCACGCGATGCCCAGGTGTAGCACTTGGGAAGGTGGAAACATTAAACATTGTGGCAGCCGATGCCCAGGTGGAGCATTTGGGAATCTGGAAATATAACCCACACCTGGCCGTGGGGGCGCGATGGGCCAAAACGGGAATAAATATTATATATCGCGGGTGCACGATATATTGTGGTTAGGAATATCGCTGTTTTCCATTCTTTATTTCCCAACTGCTATTTTCCACCTGCTATTACCCAATTGCTATTTCCAAATCTTTAGTGCCCAACTGCTATTCCCCACCTGCTATTACCCAATTGATATTTCCAAATTGCTATTTTTCAATCTTTATTTCCCAACTGCTATTTCCTAATTGCTATTTTCCGATATTTATTTCCCAACTGCTATTTACCAATTTACATTTCCCAATAATTATTTATTAGCTGGTATTTCCCCAAAGCTACTGCTCACCTTCTATTACCCCGCAGCAGGAGGATGGTCCTGGAATTACTGACGACAATGGGGTACAGGAGCTTCCCATCATTTGCGGTGCTACTCATGTTGGCTACATGTGTAGCCTGCATTCAGGTCTCTACTGCAGATGCTTCATGCACCCTTCCACCTCAACCCATGTCCAATTGCCTTCACTTAAAGGTGGGAGGCATTCTCATTTATTTTGTTTTTGTTACAAAAGTGTTTTTACCGATATGCTTCATGCCCCCCCCCCCCCTTCCTTCACCCCCCCCCCCCCCCTTCCTTCACCCCCCCCCCCGTTCCCAGGTGCCTTCCCTTGAAGGTGAGCATTCTCATTGTCAATATTTTTGTTGAGAAAGTGTTGTTGATGAAATGCCTCATGCCCCCCCCCCCTCCCCCCCCCTTCACCACCACCCATGCCCAATTGTCCTCATTTAAAGATGTCATTATGTTTGCAATGTTTATGATGAGACAATTTCATCATTGCTGCCTCCTGCTCCCCCTCACTAACACCCATGAATCCATGAGTGTGCGTCCTCATGTCAAGGTAGGCATTGTCGGGAATATTATTAATACAATTAATAATATTAACATTATAATTAGGGAGCGGCAGGTAGCCCTAACTGCGACCAAAAGTAGGACTAATAGTCCTAATAGCTGGGTTAGTCCTAATAGCTGGGACCTAACTTAACCAAATGTAGCCATTGAAAATCTTACCATGAGAAAGGGTAGGTCGCGACAGGCTCCAGGTTACCTTGCTGTATGAACGGAATCACGTTTCGCAAAGGAAAAAGGCGGAGGCTTGGGAAAAGCGATTACAGGCAAAAGCGGGACCAAAGCGCAACTCGAGAAAAGGACAAGAAAGGAAGAGAGAGAAAAAGAATGGAGAGAAAGGAAGGGCGAGAGAGAAGGACGCGAGAGGGAGAGAGAAAAAAGGAGAGATAAACCAAAAAAAAAAAAAAGAAAACTAAAAACAGAACCAAAAAGTAGAAAAAGAAACAAAAATAAAAATAAGAATATAATATTAAAAAAAAAAAAAAAAACTAAACAAAAAAAAATAAAAAAAAAAAAAAAAAAGATTAAAAAACGAAAGTAAAACACAAACACAAAAACAAGAACAAAACAAAATAAACTAAAAAAATAAATAAAACCAAAAAACAACTAAAACAAAAAGAACAACAACCAAAACTTCACAACAAAACAAAAAAAAGGAAGACAAAAAAAAAAAAAAATAGAAAAAAAAATAACACAATAAAAAAAAAACAAACAAAAAATAAAACGGAAAAAAACATACCAAAACCTCAAAAACAACAAAAAAAAAAACATCAAAACACCACAAACAATAAACAAAACGACTATAAAGTAAAGCAAAAAAAAAAAACAAAAAACAATAAAAAATAAAAAAAGAACCAACGAAAAAAAAAAACAAAAACATAAGAAACAACAAAAAAATAAAATCAACAGAAAAACCACGAAACTAATCAAAAAAACAATACAACACCAAAAAACACAAAAAAAATGCACAAAATAAAAAACAAAACCGTAAACACACCAAAAAAAACAAAAATCAAAAAAATAAAAAAAAAAAACAAAACCAAAAAGAAAACATCAATCAAAAATAAAAATAAAAAAACCACCATAACAAACAAACCAAAACACATAACACCACCACCAAACCCAAAGAAAAAAAAAACAAAAAAAAAACCCAAAACCACCAAAAAACCACCCAAAACCCATATGCGCCACCCACCAAACAAAAACACCACCCCCCAACAAACCATCACAAACAAAAATCTACCACCCCACCCCACACCCCCCCCCCCATCCCTCCTCCACCCCCCCCCCCAACAACAATCCCCCAAAACGAACCCCCCCCACACCCCCCCCTGCCGCGCCAGAATGGTGAAGGCGGTGCAACATGAGTGGTCCAATATCGTGGGGACATGGATGACGTAAACAGCACTACATGCAGGAAGTTGGGTGCCGTGTGAAAATAGCCCTGCCGACATGGATAAACTATCATATGTACATGTCTGTTTGTAGAATATCACTAATTGTCAGCTGTTTTATGCATCCTATCACTACTGTCAGCCTGTTGTCAGACTACTCATACTTGTCCGCCTGTTTGTATGCTATCACTACTGTCAGCCTGTGGTAGGACTATCACTACTTGTTCAGCCTGTTTGTTATGACCACTCATACTTGTCAGATGTTTGCTATTATGACTATCACTATTGTCAGCTCTGTGAGTCTGGGGCAATCCCCCCCTCCAACTACTTGTCAGCCGTTTGTATTACAATCACTACTTGTCAGATGTTTGTATGAATATTCACTACTTGTAATGCCTGTGTGTATGGGGTGGGGGGGTATATCATATTGTTAGCTGTTGTAGGACCATCACTACTTGTCAGCTGTTTGTATTGACTATCATACTTGTCAGCCTGTTTGTATGACAATCACTATTGTCCAGCCCTGTTGTATGACAATCACTATTGTCAGCCTGTTGTATGACATCATACGTGTCAGCCGTTTGTATGACTAGCACTATTGTCACCCGTTTCGTAGAACAATCACTACTTGTAAGCTGTTTGTATGATTATCATACTTTAGCTGTCTTGTATGACTATCCCACTACTTGTTCAGCTGTTGTATACAATCCCTTACTTGTCAGCCTGTTTGTATGACAAATCACTACTTGTCAGCTGTTTGTTGACGATCATTTCTTGTCAGCGTTTGTATGACTATCACTACCTTGTCAGACAGTTGTATGACAATCAATAACGTGTCAGAGCATGTTTGTATGACAATCAATTTACTGTACAGCGGCTTTGTATTGACATCACTATGTCAGCCTGTTGTCTGACAATCACTACTGTCGCCTGTTGTTATGACAATACTACTGTCAGACTTGTTGGTATGACATCACTATTTTCAGATGTTTGTATGACAATACTACTTGTCAGCGTTGTCGACTATCACTACTTGTAGCCTGTTTGTATGAATATCACTACTTGTCATCCAGTTGTATGACAAGCACGACTTTCAGCCTGTTTTGTCTGACTATCACTAGTGTCAGCTGTTTGTATGACTATAACTACTGTCACGCCTGTTGTATGACCTATCACAGCTTTTCAGCATTGGTATGATCTACTACTGTCAGCCTGTTTGATGACTATCACGCTTGTCGCCTGATGTATGACTATCAATACTGTAGCTGTTTGTCTGGACTATCATACTTGTCAGCCTGTTGTAGACAATAACTACTTGCAGCCTGTTTGATGAATATCACTCCTTCCAGTGTTTGTTGCTCTCACTACATGTCAGCCTGTTTGTATGCAATCAACTTGTCCGCCGTGTATGATTATCATTACTTGTCAGCCTTTTGGTAGACACATCACTACTTGTCAGCCTGTTTGTATGACACCACTAAAACCTTTTGTCAGCCGTTTGTATGAATATCACTATTGTCAGCCCTGGTGTATAACTACATACTTGTCAGCCTGTTTGTATGACAATCACTATTGTCCAGCCTTTGTTTTCCTATTCACTTTTGTCACGGCTGTTTGTAGCTATCCCTCTGTTCGCCTTGTTTGTATGACACTATCACTACTTGTCAGCTGTTTGTATACTATCACACTTGTCAGCCTGTGTGTATGACTATCACTAAAAAAAACTTGTCAGCCTGTTTTTGTATGACAATACTACTTGTCAGCCTGTTTGTATGACTATCACTACTTGTCAGCCTGTTTGTATGTCAATCACTAACTTGTCATCCCTGTTTTGTATGAAACAATCACTACGTGTCGCCCTTGGTAATGACGATGCACTACTTCTTGTCAGCCTGTTTGTATGACTATCACTACTTGTCAGCCTGTTTGTATGACAATCACTACTTGTCAGCCTGTTTGTATGACTATCACTACTTGTCAGCCTGTGTGTATGACTATCACTACTTGTCAGCCTGTTTGTATGACTATCACTACTTGTCAGCCTGTTTGTATGACAATCACTACTTGTCAGCCTGTTTGTATGACTATCACTACTTGTCAGCCTGTGTGTATGACTATCCACTACTTGTCCATCCTGTTTTGTATGACTATCATACTTGTCAGCCTGTGTGTCTGAACTATCACTACTTGTCACCGTTTGTCTGACTACCTCTGTCCAGCCTGTTTGTATGACTATCACTACTTGTCAGCCTGTTTGTATGACTATCACTACTTGTCAGCCTGTTTGTATGACTATCACTACTTGTCAGCCTGTTTGTATGACTATCACTACTTGTCAGCCTGTTTGTATGACTATCACTACTTGTCAGCCTGTTTGTATGACAATCACTACTTGTCAGCCTGTTTGTATGACTATCACTACTTGTCAGCCTGTTTGTATGACAATCACTACTTGTCAGCCTGTTTGTATGACAATCACTACTTGTCAGCCTGTTTGTATGACTATCACTACTTGTCAGCCTGTGTGTATGACTATCACTACTTGTCAGCCTGTTTTGTAATGACATGCACTACCTTGTCACCTGTTGTAGGACTATCAACTTCTTGTCAGCCCTGTTGTATGACTATCACTACTTGTCCAGCCTGTTTGATATGACAATCACTACTTGTCTAGCTGTTTGTATGGACTATACTACTTGTCACCTGTTTTTGTATGACATCACTACTTGTCAGCCTGTTTGTATGACGATCACTACTGTCACCGTTTGATGACTAGCATACCTAGTCAGCCTGTTGTAGGACTATCACTCCTTTCGCCTGTTTGTAACTATCACGATTGTCATCTTGTTTGTTATGACAATCACAACTTGTCACTTGTGTGTAGGACTATCACGACTTGCCCCTGTTTGTAGGACTAGCACACTTAGTCCGCCTGTGTGTATGACGATCACTACTTGTCAAAGCCTGTTTTATGACTATCACGTATTGGCACCGGTGTGGAGGCTATCACTACGTGCAGCCTGTTTTGTTGACATCAAGACTTGTCAGCCGTTTTTAGTATGACTAAGCACTACGTGTCACCCTTTTGATGAAAACTACTATCACTACTTGTAGCCGGTTTTGGAGACAATCACTAAACTTTCGCCTGTGTTGTCATACGATCCTACTTGTCAGCCTGTTTGGATTACCTATCACTACTTGTCCCTGTTTGTAGGACTAACGACTTGTCCCGGTGTGTATGAAATCACGACTTTCAGCCCTGTTTGTAATGACAGTCACTACTTTGTCAGCCGTTTTGTATGACGATCGCTACTCTTGATCACCTGTTTTGTATGACTATCAACTATGTCAGCCGATTTGTAGGCATCACGACTTGTCAAGCCTGTTTTGTATGCAATCACTACTTAGTCAGCCTGTTGTATGACTATCATACTTGTCAGCCGGTTTGTATGACTATCTACTTGTCGCCGTTGTATGACGTATCACGACTTTCAGCACGTGTTTGTATACAATCAACTACTTGCCAGCCCTGTTGTTTTTATGACGATCACTAGTGTCAGCCTGTTGGTATGACGAGCACTACTTGTCAGCCTGTTTTATACTATCCATACTTCAGCCTGTTTGATAGACGATCGCTACTGTCAGCCTGTTTGTATGAACTTTTCACGACTTAGTCAGCCTGTTTGTAGACTAGCAATCTTGTCACCTGTTTGTTTGACTATCACTCTTGCCGCCGGTGCTGTATGACTATCACTACCTTGTCACCTTTGTATAACTAGCCTACTTGTCCAGCCTGTGTGTAGAATGACTATCACGTACCTTTGTCAGACTGATTTGTAATGATTCACGACTTTGCACCTTGTGTATGACACAACTACGTGTCACCTGTTTGTATGACATCACTACTTGTCAGCCGGTTGTATGACTATCACTAACTTGTCCAGCCTGTTTTGTAACAATCACTACTTGTCCAGCCTGTTTGTATGACAATCACTACTGTTCCGCCGGTTTGTATGGACTATCACTTCTTTCTTGTCAGCTGTTTGTTGACTATCCCTACTTGTCCGCCCTTTTGTTACTAGCACTACTTGTCGCCTGTTTGTGTAATGACAAGAACTGACGTGTCACCGTTTGGAGACTGCAACTACTGTGCCCAGCCGTTTGGATTACTCACTACTTTCAGCCCTGTTTGTAATGACTTCACTACTTGTCAGCGTTTGTTGACATCATCACACTTGTTGTCAGCCTGTTGTAGGACAATCACGACTTGCAGCCTGTTGTATGACTATCACTACTGCGACCTGCTTGCAGATGGTGCGTCCGACTCATGATGCTCTGATTGTGCTGGGTTACTTGTTTTCGTTCGGCCGGCATTAGCGCTGCTATTAAGTGCGCACGCGCATGCCCTTGGGGGATTTTATGTTTTAGTTCGGCCTTCCTCTCTTTGTGTTGTGAGCTTGTTCTGGATTGCATACTTTGCATCCCGTACCTTGCCGGCCTCCCGTTCCGTCTCTAGTTTTTTTCCTCTTTGGAATCGACCTAGTGGATTTCTTCTCAGGTCGTGGGGTGCCTTTCGAACCCTCTTGCTTCCTATTATGAAATTGGATGGATCGCAGGCTTCTGCTGTCGCATCTCGCATGATTTGCTGAGTTTATGTGACGAACCCTCTCTCTCATGGATGCGTAGTTATTTTTGCCCAAGTCCCCCTTCGGGGCGAACTGTCCGCAAATGCCTCCCCCCCGTAGACGGGGCCGTGCATGTCGCCACGTCTTGCAACTGAACTGGCTTTCGGTCCCCTTCGATGACCGTTTGCCAGACTCTCAGCCAATTTTTGCAGTTGCTTACGACGCTGCTAGGACGGGTCCATGTATATGTAGGGATAGCATAATTTATCTAATTATCATTTCGCATACGATTATGTATGATAGCCTATGTGCGCCGGCAGTCACTAGGTACTTTGGCCCTGGGGATCATTTCATATGATATTAAAATCTATGATTTGTGCATGAATATCGTATATTCATAACTCAGCTTTTTGGTCAGATTATATATTTTTGCCGTTACCCTAGTATAGCCGCAAAATAGTCGTTCTTGTTGCTTCCTGCACACCTCCACCACTACCCGCACACGCACTCTGTGTCTTAATAACTATAACATGCTCACATCTTTGCCTGTTTGCAGAATGTGTGCGTCGACCAGCAAAGTTTCATTTCATGTAAGTGGCAGCGGCAGTGGGTTGGGGCTGTGCTTGTGCTTGTTCGTGTGCTTGTGCTTGTGCTTGGGCGTGGGGGTGGGCGTGGGCATGGGCGTGGGATTGTGTTTGTGCTTGTGCTTGTGCTTGTGCTCATGCTTATGCTTTGGCGTGGGTGTGGGCGTGGGCGTGGGCGTGGGCGTGGACGTGGGCGTGGGCGTGGGCATGGGCTTAGTGGCGTGGCTGAGCTTGGAGTGTGGCCGCCGTGTGCTTGTGCTTTGTGCTGTGCTGTGCTTTGTGCTGGCTGGTGCTGTGCGTGTGCTTGTGCTTGTGCTTATGCTTTGGCGTGGGCGTGGGCGTGGGCATGAGCGTGGGGGTGGGCGTGGCCTGTGCTTTGTGGCTTGTGCGTTGGCCTTGGCATTGGAGTGATTGTGCTTTGTGCTGGGGCGATGGGGCGTAGGGCGTGGCATAGCGGGGGTTGGGCTGGGTGGCCGGGGGAAGGGGCTGGTGCTTGTGCCTGTGCGTTTGGGGGGTGAGCGTAATGGGGCGTGTGGCGTGGGATTGGTAGCATGTAGAGAGGGTAGGGCTTTAGGTATAGGAGTTTGGTTTTTTGAAACCTAACACCTAAACCCCTATACATAATACCTCCGTGCAGCCTACTCTGTTTACTCGTCAGGGACTCCAAACCCCTCCGCACATGTATCTTGGGAGGTCCTAGGGCAGGGGTGTGGTTTGGTTTGGTTTGGTGTGGGTTGGGTAGGGGTGGTGGTGGGGTGGTGGGTTTTGGTTGGGGTGGATAGCAGTGTGGTGGGTGTGAGGGGGGTGGGTGGGTGGTTTTCATTGGTGTGCGGGACGCTGGGGGGTAGTGGTGGGAATGTGCTCCCATGTTACGTCCTACCCTTTGATCCCCTTGCACCGGTCCCCCCAGATGTGTCGGGGTGTATGGTGTGTGAAGGGGTGGAGTGGGTGTGGTTGGGTGGTGTGTTAGAATGGGGCTGGACCCAGCGTTACCACTCCGTACCCTTGGGCCCCTTTACCTTTCGCCCCCCAGAGGGTCCGTGTCCGGATGTGTTAGTGTGTGGGATGTGTGGGGTTGGTTGGTTTGAGTGGTGTGGTGTGCATGTGGCTGACCAGCCGTCCCGTCCTCCACTTTGGTCCCCTTTCCTGTCGCCCCCGAATGTGTCGGTGTGTGGTGTGTGTGGAATGTGTGGGTGGTTGGAGTTTTGTGGTGTGGTGTGACATGGGCTCCCCAGCTTAAGGTCCCTTCACCTTGGTCCCTTTACCTGTCGTCCCCCAGATCCCCTGCCTGCCAGACGGGGCAGTGTCACCACGCCGCTGTTCAATGTTCCAACCCCTGACACACCACTGGGTGGGGTGGGGTGTCGGTGTGTGTGTTGTTGGGTGGGTGTGGCTGGGTAGGTGTGGGTAGTGCTGCGTGTGTGTGTGTGTGTGCGTGCGGAGTTGTGTTTCGGGGGGTGGGCATGTCGATGTGTGTGGGTGTCGGTGTGGGTGTGGTTGGCGGCGGGGTTGGGGGGTTTGTTTGTGATGGGCGTGTGGGTGCCGTGGTCGTGTGTGTGATGGGGGGTGTGTGGTAGGGGACGGGGCGCATCATCGTTCGTCTTGCTCCCCTTCCCCTGTCTCCCCCGCCTCCCCTGCCCTACCCGCCGGCTGGCCGTGTCACCCCCCGCCCACGTTCCCTTCCCCCCCTGCCCCTCCACTGGGTGTGGGGGGTTGGTTGGGTGTCGTGGTGGTTGGGGGGGGGGTGGTGTGTCGGTGGTGGGCGTTGCGAGTGGTGTGTGGGGGGCTCGGTGGTGGGTGTGTGGTGGGGTGGTGTGGGAGTTTGGGTGTGGCGTTGGGTGGGTGGGGCGTACTTGGCGCGGTGGTGTGGGGGGTGGACTGTGGACTCCCCCGTTAAACGATCCAACCCTTTTGGTCCCATTCAACCTGTACTCCCCCAGCATGCCCCGCCTACACCAACCGGCTCGCTGTCCATCCACCACTGCCTGATGTGCCATGTCCCCCACCTGCACTACAACTGGGCAACACACGGGATGGGGAGAAGTACAAGAGGGGCTCCTGGCTCAAGTTTGGGTGAGTGTACTGCACGGAAAAGTGGAAAGAGATCCAAAATAAAAAATCGGAAATAAATAAATAAATAAATTTATAAAAGTACGCCTTATTACTTGGCGTGAGGTTGTAAGGGCCAGCCCGTTTGCTTGCACTGGGCCAACCACCAATAAATAGCAGAGGACTGTGTGTAGTGGCAGGTAGTGGAAAGAGATTGTGTAGTGGAAAAACATTCAAATTAAAAAAACAAATAAATATGAAATACCAAAAGGGCTCCTGGCTAAAGGTTGCGTGAGTGTACTGCATAGAATAGTGGAAAGACATGGAATTCAAAACAAATAAACAGTTTTGAGTAACAGAGGGGCTAATTGCGAATTTACTGGCATGCTCCCAGATGGTGGAAGCCGTTAATTAAAAAATAACATGATATACAGAGAGTCCTTGGCTAAAGTTTTGGGTGAAGTGTACGCATGGATAGGCGGACAGAGAGCAAAGTCAAACATTTAAAAAGGTATGAGTTGTATACCAAAAGGGCTCCTGCCTGAAGTTTGGGTGAGTGCACCCTATAGAGTAGTGGAAAGAGATTCAAATAAATAAATAAATGAGGAAATAAAGGGATTCTTGGCTGTTGTTTGGGTGAGTGCACTCCATGGAGTAGTGGAAAGACATTCAAATTAAAGGAGTAAAAAACAGTTGAAGTACAAAAGGGGCTCCTGCCCAAAGGTTGCGTGAATGTACTGCATGAGTAGTGGAAAGAGTTCGAAATTCAAAAATTCAAAAATGTCTCACATGCAAGAGGGGCTCCTGGCTGTGGTTCGGGTGATATCACCCTATGGAGTAGTGGAAAGGGATTCAAATAAAAAAAATAAAAAAGTATACTGCCTGGAATAGTGGAAAGAGATTCAAATATCAAATTCCAAACAATTATGAGTTTTATATAAAAGGGCTCTTGCCAAAGTTTGGCTGAGTGCATCATGGAGTAGTGGAAAGAGATTCAAATTCAAAATTCAAAAATAGTTGACGTGCAAGAGGGGCTCCTGGCTTACTTTTGGGTGAGTGCACTCAATCGAGTAGTGGAAAGAGATTCAAATTCAAAATTCAAAAATAGTTGACGTGCAAGAGGGGCTCCTGGCTTACTTTTGGGTGAGTGCACTCAATCGAGTAGTGGAAAGAGATTCAAATTCAAAAATTCAAAATAGTTTTCCATGCAAGGGGTCCTGCTTACTTTTGGGTGAGTGCACTCAATCGAGTAGTGGAAAGTGATTCAAATTCAAAATTCAAATATTTGACTAGACGTGGGTTGGAAGAGGTTCAAATTCAAAAATGTACAAGTTTTACACAAAAGAGGCTCCTGGCCGATTTTTGGGTGAGTGCACTGCATGGAATAGTGGAAATATATTCAAATTTAAAATTCCAAACATTTATGAGTTTAATACAAAAAGGGCTCTTTGCAGAAGTTTGAGTTAGTGTACTCCATCGAGTATTGGAAAGACATTCAAATTCAAAACAATAAAGCTATGAAATACCAAAGGGGCTCCTGGCTGTCGTTTGGGTGAGGACACCCTATAGAGTAGTGGGAAGAGATTCAAATTCAAATTTCAAAAATAGTTTACCTACAAGAGGGGCTCCTAGCTGCAGTTTGGGTGAGTGCACTCCATTGTGACGTGGAAAGAGACTCAAATTCAAAAAATCAAAAACAAGTAATAAACCTGTCACTTCCATAGAGTACTGCAACCACATGCCACGTGCCGTCCACCTGTTAGGCACCATGAAGTACTGCTACAGACGTATGCAAACACATTTTGAATTTTGAATTCAAATTTTTGAATTCAAAATTTCGAATTCAATTTGTTTAATTCGTCACCCGTAGGGAAGTCAACATTTTTGCTGCCCGTTCCATGGGTGGCAACCCACAGCAAGTAAGACATCTTTGATAAATTGCAAAAATGCCTTGTCGTTTATGCATCATAAATACCTTTGAAGACGTATACAAGCAAAAAAATTAACGTTTTGTTGAATTCAAATGTTGTATTCTCCTCCTGCAGGGAGGTCCACATGCGTACTGCCACTTCCATGGAGTACTGCAACCACATGCAACAGGCTTACTTTGAACCATGCAACATACCCTTTGTCATGCATGCACCATAAAATACCGTTAGAGACGTATAAAAACAAATTGTATTCAATTGTATTAAGTTTGGAAATTTGAAAATGTTGGATTCTCCACTTGCAGGGAGGGGAACATTCATGATGCCACTCACATCAGGGATTCAAATAAAAAAGAGGAAATCTTATTCCATTTTATTTTATTCCTCCCTAATTTCCACCTACCAAAACAGGATCCTTATTCCGATTTGGGTTGATTTGGGTCATTTTAGTCAATTTCAGTAAAAAAAAGTTTTTTTAGGTTTCTTATTCCGACAATTTGGGCCAAAACGGGGTCTCGTATTCCGATCAGAATGTATTCCGGAATAAATATCCCTGACTCACATGAAGTACTGTAATGACATGCTACAGCACTCCTTTGAACTATGCAACGTGCCCTTTGTCGTGTATGCACCATAAAGTACTGATGAAGACTGGTTGAAGATGTATACAATTACATTTTGAGTTTTGAATTCAAAATTTCAAATTTGCCACTTGCAGGGATGTAAACATTCATGCTGCCACTTCCATGGAGTACTGTAACGACATGCAACAGAACTCCTTGAAATGCATGCAACGTGTCGTTCGCCGTACAGGCACCATGAAGTACTGCTCAAGACGTATACAAACAAATTTTGAGTCACAATTTTGAGTTTTGAATTCGAAATTTTGAATCATCACCTGCAGGGAGGTCAACATTCGTGCTGCTACTTCCATGGAGCACTGTAAGGACATGCAACAGCCCTCCTTTGATACATGCAACGTGCCCTTTGTCGTGTACGCTCCATGGCCCTACAATGCCCTAGAGACGTTCACGCGCTTGTACATGAACTTGCTGAATGGAAAGATGAGGGAAACCATGTCGCCCAAGCTGACGCCCGTGGTGGGAACCCCGCGGGGTTTGAAGATGGCCACCTTCACCAGGGTGTACTTGAGAAGGTGGGGTGGGTGGGGGTAGGGTGATGTGTGTTGATGTGGTGGTGGTGGTGTTTGGTGGTGGTGGTTATGCGTGTGTGTAGCCCTGCAATGGTGCAGATGAGTGGAAAGATGGGGGGAACGATGTCGCCCAGGCTGACGCCCGTAGTGGGAAGCCCGCGTGGCTTGAAGATGGCCAACTTCACCAGGGTGTACTTGAGAAGGTGGGGTGGGGGGGGTTGAGGGGTAGTGTGGGTGGGTTGGGGTTGGGGGTTGGGGTTGGGGGAGAGATTGGGGGGAAGGGACCCTGCGTGGTTTGTAGATGGCCACCTTCACCAGGGTGTTGTACTTGAGAAGGTGGGTGTGGGGGTGTGGGGTGTGTGTTTGGGGGGGGGGGGGGGGGGGGTAGTTGGGTGCGTGTTGTGTTTGGGGGGGGGGGGGGGGGGGGGGGGGGGAGGGAGGAAGCCCACGAGGGTTGGAGCTGGCCACTTTCACCAGGTGTGTACTTGAGGAGGTGGGGGGGGTGGGGTGGGGGTGGGGGGTGGCGGTGGGGTGGGGGGGTGGGGGGTGGGGATAGGAATTCGGGATTAGGGGTGGTCTGGGTTGGACATTCGAGGTTTGGGCTGGGGATAGGGTGGTGGGTTTGGGTTGGGGTTGGGGCTGGGGGTGGCGGTGTGGGTTTTGTGAGGGGGTGTGTGTGTGGGGGGGGGGGGGCGGGACTCGGGGGGGGGGCGGGGGGCCGGGGCAACAATGCCCTGGGGACCTTCTGTTGCTTGTTACTGACTGATTGGAAAGATGAGGGGCCACCTACACCCACCACCACCACCACACACATGCAAACCCCAACCCCCAAACTCACCCCACCCCAACCGGCCACCCAACCCACCACCACCAAGAACCCCTGGGACAACCCCCCAACCCCGAATCCAAACCCCCTCGTACCCCTCCTCCCACCAACTCCCTTTCCCTCTAATCCCATCCCCCTCAACCCCTAGCACCCGAGCCCCAACCCCCAGCACCAACCAGCCGAAGGCCCCTAGGCCGCGCCCCCCACATAAACGCACATACCCCCCGGCACCCCCACGCGGCGCACTAGCCCCACCCCCCCCCCCACCCCGCCCCCACCCCCCGAACGTAAGCCCCCCCCCTCCCCCCCCCCCCTCCCCCGCGCGCTGCCCCTTACCTGCAGCATCTTCAGCAAATCCCCCCCACGCCACTGGCTGAGGGGTGCTGGGAGCCAACCGGCCCCCCCCCACACACACACCCACACACACACACAACACAAACACCCAACCCAACCCAACCAACCAACCCAAACCCAACCCAACCCAAACCAACCAACCCAAACCAACCCAACCAACCCAACCCAACCACCAACCCAACCAGACCCAACCCAACCCAACCCACCGCAAACCAACACAACCCCACCCAACCAACCCACCGAACCCAACCCCCAACCAACCCCAACCCAACCAAACCCACCGCAAACCCGAACCCAACCCAAACCAACCCAAACCAACCCACCTCCCCCCCCCCCTACCAACCCCCACATCCCCTATCCCTCCCCCCAATCCCCCTCTGCTCCCCCTGCCTGCCCCGCCAACCCCCATCCCCATACCCCACCCCACCCTCTGCCCCCTCCCTGCCTGCTGCATCTTCGAGCAGGAGCCCACGACTCTTGCTGAGCTCATCCAACAGGGGAGCGGCATGTGAGGCTGGTTCCGCTGCAACTAAGCAGGATATGCCTGTCAATGAATATGGCCTACGCCCCCCCCACCCCTACCCACCACCCCCACCCCCCACACACGCACCCCACACACACCCTCTGACCCCCTGCCAGCAGCATCTTCAAGCAGGAGCCCACAACACTTGCCGAGCTTTCTAACAGGGGAGCAGCATGTGAGGGTGATTCCGCTGCAATTGAGGAGGATTTGTCTGTCAATAAATTCGACCTACGCCCCCTCTCCCCCCCCCCCCCCCCCACACACACACACACGCACACACGCCACACACACACACACGCACACACACACACACACACACACCCTCTGCCTCCCCTGCCAGCAGCATCTTCGAGAAGGAGCCCACAACACTTGCCGAGCTTTCTAACAGGGGAGCGGCATGTGAGGGTGTTTCCGCTACAATTGAGGTGGATATGTCTGTCAATGAATTTGGCCTACGCCCCTCCCCACGCCCCCCCCCCCAAACCCGACCCCAGCCCAACTCAACTCAACCCAACCCAAACCCAACCCAACCCAACCCAACCCAACCCAACCCAACCCAACCCAACCCAACCCAACCCAACCCCTATACCCCCCCCCCCCCCCCCCCCCCCCCCCCCCCCCCCCCCCAACCCCCATATCTTCTATCCCTCCCCCCCAAGCCCCCTCTGCTCCCCCTGCCTGCCCCCCCAACCCCCATCCCCTACCCCCACCACACCACACCACACCTCCACCCCACCCCTACCCTCTGCCCCCTCCCTGCCTGCAGTATCTTCGAGCAGGAGCCCACGACACTTGCTGAGCTTTCTAACAGGGGAGCGGCA
Source organism: Chlamydomonas sp. ICE-L (assembly GCA_013435795.1). Lineage (NCBI taxonomy): Eukaryota > Viridiplantae > Chlorophyta > Chlorophyceae > Chlamydomonadales > Chlamydomonadaceae > Chlamydomonas > Chlamydomonas sp. ICE-L. The sequence goes on along the minus strand of JACBWV010000610.1, from coordinate 30,659,026 downwards.
TGTGAGGCTGGTTCCGCTACAATTGAGCAGGATATGTCTGTCAATGAATTCGGCCTACGCCCCACCCCAAAGAACCGATGCTTCCAGAACCTGTACTTGTGCAAATTGAGGTGTGTGGGTATGGGTAGGTAGGGGTGGGTGGGTGATGGGGTGGGTGGGGGTGGGTGGGTGATGGGGGGGTGGGGGATGGGGGTGGGGGGGGGCAGTTGTAATGACGAGCATTGGATTGTCGATACATTCGTCTGATGCAGCACTCCCAAGAACAAATTTAGGTGTGTGGGTATGGGCGGGTAGGAGTGAGGGTGGGTGGAGGAGAGGGGCATTCCTATAGCTTGGCATCATTAGATGGGAATGTGTTTGAAGATGAATTTGGCCTATGCCCCACTCCCAAGAAGCTTTCAGAATCTGTACTTGTGTAAATTGAGGTCTGTGGGTATGGGTAGGTAGGGGTGGGTGTGGGCGGGTGGGGGTGGGTGGGGATGGGAGTGGGGGGGGGGGGGCAGCAGAACTAAAGATGATTATTTGATTGTCAATGAATTTGGCCTACATCCCACTTCCAAGAACCGGTGCTCCCAGAATCTGTGCTTGAGTAAATTGAGGTGTGTGGGTATGGGTAGGTAAGGGTGGGTGGGTGTGGGATGGGTGCGTGTGTGCGTGTTTGTATGTGTGGGTGTGGGTGTGTGGGTGTGGGGGGGGGGGGGGGGGCAGTCCTAATGACGGGCATTTGATTGTCAATGAATTTAGCTGATGCACCGCACCCAAAAACAAATTGTGGTGTGTGGGTATGGGTAGGTAGGAGTGAGGGTGGGTGGAGAAAAGGGGCATTCCTATATAATGGTGGAAATGTGTTTGTCGATGAATTTGGCCTACGCCCCACTCCCAAGAAACAATGCTTCAGGAACCTGTACTTGTGCAAATTGAGGTGTGTGGGTATGGGTAGGTAGGGAACACCCCACACTTACCCATCCCACACCCACACTCACACACACGCACGCACGTATCCATACACACAGGCATGAAGGGCAAGCCACGGGTGTGGTAAAGGCCGCAACCCACTTGGTAAACACTTACCCACCCATACACCCACACAATCTCCCCCCCCCGCACGCACACATCCACCCACCCACACACACACACACACCCCACCCCACATCCCATCCCCCACCCCACACACCTACCCATACGCACAGGCAAGAAGGGCACGCCACGGGTGTGATAAAGGCCGCAACCCACTTGGTCAACTTTTACAAGACGCATCTATTACTGAAGAAGGAGAAGCTCGCAAGTGCCGGTCACTGGGCTTGGCAGGGTGTGGATGCAAATACGATGCGTGTGGTCATCGCTACCAGGGAGGGGCATGGCTCGCGCCTCATTGTCAACAGGTGTGCCGCTGTGAGGTGTTTTTTTGAATACGTGGTGGTGGGGGTGTATGTGGGTTGTTGAGTGTGTGTATGTGTGGGTGGGTGGGGGGGTAGGGGTGGGGCTCACATGTGCCGTTCACTGGGCTTGGCAGGGAGTGGATGCAAATACGATGCGTGTAGTCATCGCTACCAGGGAGGGGCATGGGTTGTGCCTCATTGTCAACTGGTGCTGCTGAGAGGCGTTTTATTGAAAGTGTAGTGCTGTGTGTGTTTAAGGGTGGGTGGGGGGTGGGGGGTGGGGGGGGGGGCTGGCGAATCCTGGCCACTGGGCTTGGCAGGGATGGATGCAAATACAATGCGTGTAATCACCATCGCTACCAGGAAGGGGCATGGGTTGCGCCTCATTGTCAACAGGTGTGATGCTGACCCTAGCAGAGAGAAGCTGGTCACGGAATGCCAGAAATGGGTGCCCAAACAACGGTATGGAGCTGCAGCACAACCAACCAACCAACCAATCAACCAACCAACCAACAAACCAACCAACAAACCCTATTGACTACCAGCCATCGCCATATGCACTCACTTTGACCTTACACCCTAAAAAGGAGGAGCTGGACACGGAATGCCAGAACTGGGTGCCCCACCACCTGGATGAGGCTGCAGCACAACCCAAAGAGAAACAAACAAACCAACAAACAAAGAAACAAAACGAATTGACTACCAGCCACCGCCATAAGCCCCTCTCATTTTGAACCTCTTTGACCTTACGCCCTAGCAGGGAGGAGCTGGACACGGAATGCCAGCAATGGGTGCCCCACCACCTGAATGAGGGCACAGCTCAACCCACAGACAAACAAAAGAACAAACAAACAAAACGACTTGACTATCAGTCAGCATCATAAGCACTCACTTTGAGCTTACACAGTCTGTGAGTTGAACACTTATACAAAATAAAAAATGACTTTTTTCCTACCAGGGAGGAGCTAGTCACGGAATGCCAGAAATGGGTGCCCACATACCTGGATGGTGCTGCAGCACAACCCACAGACAAACAAGCAAACAAACAAAACCTTTTTAGCACCAGTCACCGTTATAAGCACTCACTCTGATATTAAACCCTAGCGGGGAGAAGCTTGTCACAGAATGCCAGAAATGGGTGCTCGAATACCTGGATGGTGCTGCAGCACAACCCACAGATAAACAAACAAACAAACAAACAAACAAACAAACAAACAAAATGTATAGACTAACTGTCACCATGCTCAGCACTCACTTTGACCTTCCACCTGTGAGTTAAACACTTATTACTTATTGTTTCCACTTCAAGGATTTATTTTCCCTACCAGGGAGGAGCTGGTCATGGAATGCCAGAAATGGGTGCCCAAACACCTGGATGGGGGCACAGCTCAAACCATAGACATATAAATAAACAAAGTAACAAACAAACTGCCAGTCAGCATCATAAGCACTCACTTTGACATTACACATGTGAGTTAAACACTTATAAAAAGAATTTGTTTTCCCTACCAGGGAGGACCTGGTCACGGAATGTCAGAAATGGGTGCCCAAACACCTGGATGGGGGCACAGCTCAACCCACCGAAGGCAGCGTCCCCTCCCAGTCCAAGGGTGTGCGCATGAAGCAATGGAGCCAAGCCAAGTGCGTCATCTACAACTTCGGAGATCCGATTGCTGACATGGCGTTGATGCAAGAAACAGATGTGCTTGTGTCGTTGCATGGCTCTTCATGCATGAATGCATTCTACATGCCTGAAGGATCCACCCTGGTGAGTCCTGCTGGTGGAGAAGTGTGTTTAAAGACATGGCTGTGATGGAGAAACACATGTGCTTGTGGGTCGTTGCATGGCTCTTTATGCATGAATGCATTCTACATGCCTGAAGGCTCCACCCTGGTGAGTCCTGCTGGTGGAGAAGTGTGTTTAAAGACATGGGGCTGATGCAAGAAACACATGTTCTTGTGGGTCGCTGCATGGCTCTTCATGCATGAATGCATTCTACATGCCGGAAGACTCCACCCTGGTGAGTCCTGCTGGTGGAGAAGTGTGTTTAAAGACACGGATGTGATGGAGAAACACATGTGCTTGTGGGTCGTTGCATGACTCTTCATGCATGAATGCATTCTACATGCCGGAAGACTCCACCCTGGTGAGTCCTGCTGGTGGAGAAGTGTGTTTAAAGACATGGCTGTGATGGAGAAACACATGTGCTTGTGGGTCGTTGCATGACTCTTCATGCATGAATGCATTCTACATGCCGGAAGACTCCACCCTGGTGAGTCCTGCTGGTAGTGTGTGTACAAGAAGTGTGCGTTAAGTGCCTACATGTAGTGTGTGTAAATGAACGGCCCTGGTGCTAGAAAATTACATGCTCTTGTGCTGCTGCATGGCTCAGCATGCATGAATGCATTCTTCATGCATGATGCCAGCCCGTTTGCTTGCACTGGCCCCAACCACCAGTTGAGGTTAGACCTTACAAACACACGCTGTTTTTCTTCTGTGGGGGAGATTGAGGTTAGACCTTCCAAACAAAAGCTGTGTTTGGCAAAGCCCCTCCTTCTGGGGGGCGGGAGCCCCCAGTGTCACCCCGTTGTCCGTTTGTTTGTGCAACCAACGGGCAACCGAGGCAAAGCCTGACACGTCAGCCAACTGTCTCGTAACTAACTGGCTTTGTACATTCTCCATTCCGTTGCCACCTGTCGTTTCGATAGCCAACACTCTCCGCCAATTTTACATTTCGCTTGCGACGCTGCCTCGGACTTGTTCTTCTGTGTTGCTGGTGGAGGTTAGGGCTTACAACTAAGCCCTGTGTTTCTTCTGTGATGCAGGTGGAGGTTAGGGCTTACAACTAAACCCTGTGTTTCTTCTGTGTTGCAGGTGGAGGTTAGGGCTTACAACTAACCCCTGTGTTTCTTCTGTGTTGCAGGTGGAGGTTAGGGCTTACAACTAACCCCTGTGTTTCTTCTGTGTTGCAGGTGGAGGTTAGGGCTTACAACTAAACCCTGTGTTTCTTCTGTGTTGCAGGTGGAGGTTAGGGCTTACAACTAACCCCTGTGTTTCTTCTGTGATGCAGGTGGAGGTTAGGGCTTACAACTAAGCCCTGTGTTTCTTCTGTGTTGCAGGTGGAGGTTAGGGCTTACGACTAAACCCTGTGTTTCTTCTGTGTTGCAGGTGGAGGTTAGGGCTTACAACTAACCCCTGTGTTTCTTCTGTGTTGCAGGTGGAGGTTAGGGCTTACAACTAAACCCTGTGTTTCTTCTGTGTTGCAGGTGGAGGTTAGGGCTTACAACTAACCCCTGTGTTTATTCTGTGTTGCAGGTGGAGGTTAGGGTTAACAACTAAACCCTGTGTTTATTCTGTGTTGCAGGTGGAGGTTAGGGCTTACAACTAAACCCTGTGTTTCTTCTGTGTTGCAGGTGGAGGTCAGGGCTTACGGCTTCGACAACAAGTGGGCCGATCAACGGTTGTTCCATCATCAACTTGACATGGAAAAGAAGATACATTGGCATGGATGGTGAAACATAACTTGACAAGTA
>JACBWV010000610.1:30457916-30649613 GCA_013435795.1 Chlamydomonas sp. ICE-L | reverse complement strand
CCCCCCCACACACCACAGCACCACCACACACACACACACAACACTCCACTCCCCCCCCGCTCTCCCCCCCACCCCACCCCCCCCCACACACACAACACACACACACTCCACTCCCCCCCCGCTCCCCCCCCCCATACACAACGCACACCACACCACACACTCCACTCCCCCCCCCCCCCCCAACACACCACCAAACACTCCACACTCCACTCCCCCACACCGCTTCCCCCCCCCCCCCCCCCCCACACACACACACACACACACACATACACCACACACATTCCACTCCCCCCCGCTCTCTCCCCCCCCCCCCATGTGCAGATGCCTCACCCTCGGTCAGTAGTGGAGGTTTTGTCAGATGCACACTTCGAGGCAATCATGAAGAGTGGAGCTGAATCTGGAAAGCTGACTGTAGTTGACTTCACAGCCAAGTAAGTTACCTTGTCGACCCTCACCTAAACTCACCTTAACTTACCTCAACAACTCAACTTACCTCAACAACTCAACTCAACAACTCAACTCAACAACTCAACTCACCTGGGAATCTGGCTGTAGTGTACTTCACAGCTAAGTGTGTTACCTGGCCGCTTGTCGACCCTCACCTTAACTCAACTCAACTAAACTTACCTCAACTCAACTAAACTTACCTCAACTCAACTAAACTTACCTCAACTCAACTAAACTTACCTCAACTCAACTAAACTTACCTCAACTCAACTAAACTTACCTCAACTCAACTAAACTTACCTCAACTCAACTAAACTCAACTCAACAAGTTAATAATTCAACTGTGAAGCTGACTGTAGTTGACTTCACAGCCAAGTCAGTTACCTGGCCGCTTGTCGACCCTCACCTTAACACAACTAAACTCAACAACTCAACTCATCTCAACTCATCTCAACTAAACTCAACTCAACTCAACAACTCATCTCAACTCAACTCAACAACTTAACTCAACTGGGAATCTGGCTGTAGTGGACTTCACAGCTAAGCGAGTTGCCTGGCCACTTGTACAGGGAAAAGTAACGCCTTTAAATACAGCCGCACAGCGGGTCAACCACCTATTTCCAAAGTCAAGCAAGACGGGTCTGTCTGTGACTTGGGTATCGAGTTCGAAGGCACTCACCTCAACTCATCTCAGCAACTCACCTTAACCCAACTCAACTCAACTCAACAACTCAACAGCTCCCCTCAGCTCAACTCAACTCAACTCAACACCTCCCCTCAGCATAACTCAACTCAACAACTCAACTCAACTCAACAACTCATCAGCTCCCCTCAGCTCAACTCAACTCACTTCAACTGGGAATCTGACTGTAGTTGACTTCACAGCCAAGTAAGTTGCCTGACTACTTGTTGCCACTCACCTTAACTCAACTCAACTCAACTAAACTCACTTCAACTGGGAATCTGGCTGTATTCGACGTCACAGCTAAGTGAATTGTCTGGCTACTTGCAGGCACTCAACTCATCTCAACTCATCTCAACTCATCTCAACTCATCTCAACTCATCTCAACTCATCTCAACTCATCTCAACTCATCTCAACTCATCTCAACTCAACTCAACTCATCTCAACTCATCTCGACTCATCTCATCTCAACTCATCTCAACTCATCCCAACTCATCCCAACTCATCTCAACTCATCTCAACTCATCTCGACTCATCCCAACTCATCCCAACTCATCTCAACTCATCTCAACTCATCTCAACTCATCTCAACTCATCTCAACTCATCTCAACTCATCTCAACTCATCTCAACTCAACTCAACTCAACTCATATCAACTCATCTCAACTCATCTCAACTCAACTCAGCTCAGCTAATTTCACTCATTTCAACTGGGAAGCTGGCTGTATTCAACTTTACTGCCAAGTAAGTTGCCTGACCACTTGCTGCCACTCACCTGAACTCAACTCAACTCGACTTAGCTTAACAACTCCCCTCAGCTCAACTCAACTTAACTCAACTCAACTCAACTTACTTCAACTGGGAATCTGGCTGTATTCAACTTCACAGCTAAGCGCATTGTCCTGGCTACTTGCAGGCACTCAACTCATCTCAACTCATCTCAACTTGTCTCAACTCAACTCAACTCAGCTAATTTCACTCATTTCAACTGGGAAACTGACTGTATTTAAAATTACTGCCAAGTAAGTTGCCTGACCACTTGTTGCCACTCACCTTAACTCAACTCAACTCAGCTTAGCTTAACAACTCCCCTCAGCTCAACTTAACTCAACAACTCAACTCAACTCAACTCAACCCAAATTAACTCAACAACTCAACTCAACTCAACTCAACACATTTCATCTCATTTCAACTGGGAATTCGGCTGTATTCGACTTCACAGCTAAGCGAGTTGCCTGGCCACTTGTAGGCACTCACCTCAACTTAACTCAACTCAACTGAACAACTCAACAGCTCCCCTCAGCTCAACCCAACTCACTTCAACTGGGAAGCTGACTGTATTCGACTTCACAGCTAAGCGAGTTGCCTGGCCACTTGTCGGCACTCCCCTCAACTCACCCCAAGCTAGAAAAAACCCACTTTCAGATTTCACAAAAAACTATGCCAACTACCCATGGCAGTGACAAGAAACTCAGGTACTGAATACATGCTGCTTACTGCTTGCAGGTGGTGTGGTCCATGTAAGTAGCTTGGAGGCCGCTTTGAGGTTCCTATCTTCTTGGTTGGTTGGTTGGTTGAATTCTGGTTGGTAGGCTTGCTGGTTGGGTGGATGGTTGACTTCTGGTTAGTAGGCTTGCTGGTTGGGTGGGTGGGTGACTTCTGGTTGGTAGGCTTGCTGGTTGGGTGGGTGGTTGACTTCTGGTTTGTAGGCTTACTGGTTGGTTGGGTGGTTGACTTCTGGTTTGTAGGCTTGCTGGTTGGTTGGTTGGTTGACTTCTGGTTGGTAGGCTTGCTGGTTGGGTGGGTGGGTGGGTGGTTGGCTTCTGGTCGGTAGGCTTGCTGGTTGGGTGGGTGGGTGGGTGGTTGGCTTCTGGTTTGTAGGCTTGCTGGTTGGGTGGGTGGGTGGTTGGCTTCTGGTTGGTAGGCTTGCTGGTTGGGTGGGTGGGTGGTTGGCTTGCTTGCTTGCTTGATTGCATGGCTGTTGTCTGGTTGGTTGGATGTTAGGTTAGTTGGCTGGGTGGGTGCTTGAGTGCTGGCTGGTTAATTGGTTGGTAGAGTGGTTGACTCTGGGGTGGGTGGGTGGGTGGGTGGGCGGTTGACTGTTGGTTGGTTTGTTGGTCAGCGGCCTGGTTGGTTGGTTTGTTGGTTGACTGCTGTCTGGTTGGTTGGGTGTGTGGGTGAGTGGTTGACTCTGGGGTGGGCGGTTGACTGTTGGTTGGTTAGCGTCCTGGTTGGTTAGTTGGTTGTTTTTTTCATGTCATGCTTCACCTCTTAGGTAGGACAGAGCCCTCTCTTGACTGCATGACCCCCCCCACACACACAACCACACACACACACACCACACTCACACACAACCACACACACACACACACACACACAACCACACACGCACACAAACACACACACACACACACACACACACACACACACACACACACACACACACACAACCACACACACACACACACCACACACTCACACACACACACACCACACACACCACACCACACACACACACACACAAACACCACACACACACACACCACACACACACACACACACAAACACACACACAAACACACACAAACACACACACAAACGCAAACACACACAAACACACACACACGCACACAACTACACACACACACAACCAAACACACACACACAACCAAACACACACACACACACACGCAAACACACACACACACACACCACACACACACACACAACCACACACACACACACACACCTATTGCAGGCAAAGCTGTTGCACCAGTCTACGAGCAGCTCAGCAAATCCAACCCTAATGTAAGTGCATGCCTGTGTGAAATTGGATATTGTTGGTGTTTGAAACTGGGAATTGCGACCGGCGTGAGGTTTAAGGAACCTTCCCTTCCTCTTGCCCTGTGCATTGTTATTGGGGGTTCATCCCGGTTCAGTGAATGGTTCAATGGGCGGGTTGGTAGGTTGGTAGGTGGGTGGGTCACGCCTGCATGTGAAATTGAAAATTATAAATTGTTGGCTTTGGAAATTGGAAAATGTTACGCCTCGCCACAGGCGTGAGGTTTAAGGAGCCTTCCCTTTTGTTGCACTGAGATTTTTTACTGTGGGTTCATCCTAGTTCAGGGAATGGTTAAATGGGTGGGTGGGTGGGTGGGGTCATGCCTGTATGTAAAATTGGAAATTGGAAATTGTCGGCGCTGGAATTGGAAATTGTTGCGCCTTGCCACAGGCGTGAGGTTTTAGGAAACATTCCTTTTGATGCACTGTGATTTTTTTACTGTGGGTTCATCCCAGTTCAGGGAATGGTTCACTGGGTGGGGGGGTGGGGGGTGGGGGGGGGGGGGGGGGGGGGGGGGGGTCATGACTGTTAGTGAACTTTAAAATTGGAAATTGTTGGCGTTGGAAATTGGAAATTGTTACGCCTTGCCACGGGTGTGAGGTTTAAGAAGCCTTCCCTTTTGTTGCACTGTAGTGTGGATTGTTAGTGGGGGTTCATCCCGGTTCGGCGAATGGTTCAATGGTTGATCATTTTGCTGGACTGAAGAAGGTGCTGGGTTCGAATCCCTACGGGTGCGCTTTATATATATATATATACAAACATGCATACATTAGTTAGCAACCATTTATATATGCATAGAAACATACATTAGTTAGCAACCATTTATATATATATACAAACATACATACATTAGTTAGCAACCATTTATATATATACAAACATACATTAGTTAGCAACCATTTATATATATATACAAACATACATTAGTTAGCAACCATTTATATATATATACAAAAATACATACATTGGCTAGCAACCATTTATATATATACAAACATACATTAGTTAGCAACCATTTATATATATAAACAAACATACATCCATTAGTTAGCAACCATGCTATCATGTGACGCGCTCCCTCCATGCATGTGCAGGTCACATTCTTGAAGGTTGACATTGACAACCAAGGTCTGATGAAGACTGTGAGCGGACACAGCATTACTGGAGTGGTGAGTTAAATGGGGTGGCAATGGTGGTGTGGGGGTGAGGGTTGGGGCAGGGTGGTGGTGGTGGTGTGAGGGTGAGGGTTGACATTGACAGCCAAGGTCTGATAAGGACTGTGAGCGGACACAGCATTACTGGAGTGGTGAGTTAAATGGGGTGGCGGTGGTGGTGTGGGTGAGGGTGGGGGCAGGGGGTGAGGGTGGGAGCAGGGGGGGGGGGGGGGGGGGGGGGGGGGGGGGGGGGGGGGGGGGGAGGGTTGGGGCAGGGGCTCAGAGTTGGAGCAGGGGGGGGAGGGGGGGGGGGGGGCATTGACAGCCAAGGTCTGGTGAAGACTGTGAGCGAACACAAACTCACACACACCACGCCCTTCACACAAACACACTACATGTCACACACTCTCCCACACTCTCCCTTGCCACGTATCTCTCCACAGCCCACATTTGTGTCCTACTTAGGCGCTACAAAAGTTGACAACCTCAGCTCCCCCCTCCACCTCACCTCACCCCACCCCAACACCCCACACCCCACACACACAAAAAGACACTACATCTCACACACTCTCCCTTGCCACCCATCTCTCCACAGCCCACATTTTTGTTCTATCAAGGCACAACTAACATGGACAACTCAGTGCCCCCCCCCCCCCCCCCCCCCCCCCCCCCCCCCACGCACACACACACACGCACACACACACACCATGCCACTCACACAAACACACTACCTCTCAAACACTCTCCCTTGCCACCCATCTCTCCACAGCCCACATTTGTGTTTTACCAAGGCACAGTTAACATGGACAACTTCAGTGCCCCCCCCCACACACACACACACACACACACACACACACACACACTCACACACCATGCCACTCACACAAACAAACTACCTCTCACACACTCTCCCTTGCCACCTATCTCTCCGCAGCCCACATTTGTTTTCTACCAAGGGGCTACAAAGGTCGACGGCTTCAGCGGGGCGCGTGTTGACTACTTGAAGGATCTGATTGCGAAGTATGCTACAGCCCACTAAGCTTCAATATTGATAACGCCTGATGGGGCGTGGTGTTAAGGGAGCCCGTCGTACGCAGGTGGGGAGCGGTCTCCTACCTCAACTAGACAAGCTACCATCGCGGTTGACAACGACCTGCAACGCCAAGAGCGAGGGAAGGGGGAGTCGAACCCCCGACTCTTCATCCTACTAAGCTTCACTTAGTAGGCAGTTGCTTGAAAGCTTGCTTGTTCTCAGCCACACTGTGCCCTTGTACAAACTAGTCCTATTTGTATTGTAGTATGGACATTGGACGCACCTCCTAGGCTTGATATCATCTGATTCGAAGAAATCAGCGAGGTGGACGCGAGGACACATACACGGTGGGCCTGTATGTGTGCTCGTGTTGACTACTTGAAGGATCTGGGTTCGAAGTATGCCAAGTGGGGTGAAATTCCTTTCATAAAATAAATAAATGCAAGTATGGACTTCATTGGTTAATTCGTGTACTTGTATTAAATGTGTAAGATTGGACGCGCCTCCTAGGCTGGAAATCACCTCATTCAAAAACACCACCGAATAGGACGGCTGTCTCAGGCCGAAAAAAATTGTTTCAAACCTGAAAGTGGGTTTTTCCTAGCTATATGGTTTTAGGCCTCCTCCAGGGACAGCGTTTTAGTGCTTTCTGTAGCTTTTTAGGGCCATTTAGGGCACGCAAAAAAACGTTTTATTTCCTCTTTGTTTATAGCGATCGCTATATATATATCGGAAAAAATCCTGGGCTGTATTAGGGCTGTTCAGGACGCTGCGTCCTCCGTTGCAGACGCAACGTCGAAGATTCGAAGGGTCCGTTACTCCGTTCCGTCGCAGGGGGGGGGGGGGGGCTTGACTAGTAGGAAGGGTCCGTTGCGTCGCAGGCAGACTAAACAATTGGTTGCGTCTCAGGCAGCAGAGCTGGGGGTCCTCCTGAATCACCCTGATCTAATTGCGAAGTATGCTACTGCCCATTAAGCTTTACCTATTAGTAGTTGCTTGAAAGCGCTGCTCGGTACAAGGAGTATGGACGATGGAGTAATGGCCGCTCCCCCCCTTAAATTGAAAGTCACCTCCAACACACCTAAATACTTAGGGATCGGCAAATCATATGATTTCGACCAAAGGCGAGTATGATATCATATGATATCATACAAATTCCATAATATGATATCGTATATAAATGATAACTTTAGCCTAGTCAGACAGCCGGCATCATATGATATCGTATGATGACATGATATCATATTATATCATATTGCCTATCCCTATAAATGCTACGTAAAACACTTTTAAATCATCAGCAAGATGTGCATGAACTTGAACTTGGATACGTAGCATCAGCCAGCAATTTGGCTGCTCGCCGACTTCGATAGTAAAAGCATTAATTCTCAGGAAGATTTAAACTCGAAGAAATCACTTTTTCGTTTTTTTCTTTCTCCTCTTCTCACTTAAAAAACATCAGCAAGGTTTACATACGGCAGTCGTGCACTGTTTCATTTTTTTGCAGCTCTTGGCAGCTTCCAGCCAGCTACTGAGTTGAGCTCAGAACTTTCAGCTGCATTGGAATTCCTATCATGCCAGCTTTCAGGCTTACTAGCTAGGCTTAGGGTTGGCCCAGGGACAGGGAAAGGGAGCTGTCTAGAAGCTGCTACGTGTCATCCAAAAAAGAAACCGTGCTTATGTGTGCTCGTGGAGATTACTGGGTGGATCTGATTACGAAGAATGCAAACTAGTACGGACACACCATAGATTTCCTTTTCAGCTACGAGCAGCATCGTACAGGCAGCTGATCCAGCCACTGGGCTCAGCCCCAAGATTTTGACAGTTCGGGACAGCGGATTCTGTCAGCTTCCAGGCACACTAGGTTGCATTAGCGTTGGCTGAATAGCCAGTCAGGGGAGCTGCTGAGAAGCTGCTGCTTTTGGCTGATAAGAACACACCTCCTAGGGTGGCCATCGGGGTTGTTCTGGTGCCTCCAAAATCTGCATCATGAGGCTCAACCGGTTTCAAAATCTGAGTCTGCGCCGCACCCAGACCCTTTGGCATGCAGCCCCTCAAAATCTGCGTCTGTGACGGAAGACGCGTCCTTCGGCCCAACCAGAAGCTAGCTAGTGCACCGGAAAGTTGGTAGGAAGGTCACTCCAATGCAGCGGACAACTTGGGGCTTGATCCCCAGTGGCTGCCTGATGGAGCTGACTGGAAGCTACCACGAGTAGCCTCTAGGACAATGATACTCCCCTCATCGACTCATTCAATTTTTGGAAATTGAACATTCACATGCCTTGCCACAGGGCGAGCGTCTGAAGGAACCTAATTGCTCGCTTGCACTGGGGAATGGTTAGTGATGATAACACCTGGTGGGGCGAGGTATTAAGTGAGCCTCATCTTACGATGGAAGGGAACGAGCTGCTACTTTACCTGGACAATGCTACCATGACTTTTGACACCGACACTGAAGCACACCCGTCGGAATTCTACCCCCGCACCTTCATCATTTTAACGAGCCCTACAATTGAGCCATTCGTCGAAACGAGATTGAGAATAGAGGATATGGTTACATACGCAGCAAAACAGTGCCAAGACCGTATAGCGCCTGAGCAGCTGGACAGTTTTATAACAGTGAGGGTTTGGGCAACATACCCCTCAGAACCTGGTCCAGGAGGTGAACTCAAAAGGCAAAAGAAAAAGGAAATGAAAGGGTTTGGCGGAAAAACAGAGCGAGCTACAAAGGCATGTAGCAAAGAAAGCGAAATAATTGTATATAGTAGAAATGAAGATTTGTGCAGGTCAGAGTTAAGCTTGTCAGTTTTTCTATGGGGGATTCTCAGTTTTTCTCTAGTGTGCTTGTAGCTGAAAAGAAAAGCTGTGTCCTCTTTATGTCCCTCCTCCAAATAAATAGTCCGCCTTATTACAAGACGTGAGGTTGAGGGGGCCAGCCCGTTTGCTTGCTCTGGGGCCAACCACCAATCCGTATTTGACCTCCTCTGCTGGCCCTTGTCGCTTCTCTTCCTTGACTGTGACTGCTTGCTCAGCACAAAATGAATTTTAAACCAACCCTGAACCCTAAACCCTACAGCCAACCCTAAACCCTCGAATCTGCTTGCTTGCTTGCTCAGCAGACAACGGAAACGTCGAGGTTTCATCGTGTGGTGTGGTGGTGGCGGTGGTGGTGGTGTCCCTCCTAGGCTGGTAGGGTTGTTGCGCCCAGGAATGAGCTCAACAAGTCGCTCTACAGCCTAGTATTTGAACTCTTCTACTGTCCTTTGTGGCTTCTCCGCCTTGACTGTGCTTGCTTGCTCAGCAGACAATGGAAACGTCGAGGTTTCATCGTGTGGTGTGGTGGTGGCGGTGGTGTCCCTCCTAGGCTAGTAGGGTAGCTGCACTCAGGAATGAGCTCAACAAGTCGCTCTAAAGCCCAGTATTTGAACTCTTCTTCTGTCCTTTGTGGCTTCTCCGCCTTGACTGTGCTTGCTTGCTCAGCGGACAATGAAAACGTTGAGGTTTCATCGCAAAGTGGTGTGGTGGTGCTGGTGTACCTCCTATGCTGGTAGGGTAGCTGGGCTCAGGAATGAGCTCAACAAGTCGCACTCCGGCCTTGTATTTGAACTCCTCTGCTGTCCTCTGTGGCTTCTCCGCCTCGACTGTGCTTGCTTGCTTGCTCAGCAGACAATGGAAACGTCGAGGTTTCATCCTGTGGTGTGGTATTGGCGGTGGTGGTGGTGTCCCTCCTATGCTGGTTGCCGCGCTCAGGAATGAGCTCAACAAGTCGCACTCCAGCCGAGTATTTGAACTCCTCTATCGTCCTTTGTGGCTTCTCCGCCTTGACTCTGCGTGCTTGCTTGTTTGCTTGCTCGGCAGAAAATGAGGACGGTGAGGTTTCCTTGTGGGGCAAGGTGCCCCTCTTAGGCTGGTAGGGTAGCAGTGCTCATGAAAGAGCTCAACGAGTCAATCTCCGGCCTCTTATCGGAGGCCATAGAAAAAGGCGCTCTTTGTTGTCACTCCGCTAGGCTGGTAGGGTAGCGGCGCTTATAAAGGAGCTCAACGAGTCGCTCTTCGGCCCCTTATTGGAGGTCATAGAAGAAAGCGCTCTTGGTCGGCCCTCCGCTAGCCTCGTACGGTAGCGGTGCTCATCAAGGAGCTCAACGAATCGCTCCTTATTGGAGGTCATATAAGAGAGCGCTCTTTGCCGTCACTCCCCCAGGCTGGCACAATAGCGGCGCTCATGAATAGTGAAGTGGCAGCCTTCCAGGAGGCACCCTCCTAGGCTGGTAGGCTGGTAGCTGCGCTCATGAAAGAGCTCAACGAGTCGCTCTTTGGCCCCTTATTGAATGTCATAGAAGAGGGTGTTCTTTGCCGGCCCTACTTTAGGCTGGTACGGTAGCATTGCACATGAATAGGGTAGTGGCCACCCTTCCAGGTGGCACCCTCCTTAGCTGGTAGGCTGGTAGGGTAGCGGCGTTCATGAAGGAGCTCAACTAATCACTCTCCAGCCCCTTGATTTAGCTCATAGAAGAAGGCGCTCTTTGCCGTCACTTCACTTGGTTGGTAGGGTAGCGGCGCTCATGAAGGAGCTCAATGAGTCGCTCTCCGGCCCCTTATTGGAGGTCATAGAAGAGGGTGCTCTTTGTTGGCCCTACTCTAGGTTGGTGGGGTAGCAGTGCTCATAAAGGAGCTCGACGAGTCGCTTTACGGCCCTGTATTGGAGGTCATAGAAAAGGGTGCTCTTTGTCGGCCCTACTTAAGGCTTCTAGGGTACCGGCACTTATGAAGGAGCTCACTGAATCGCTATCCGACCCTCTTTTGGAGGTCATAGAAGAAGGCTCTTCTCTAGGTGTCCGACATGTTCCCGTTGAGCACGGCGTTGTAGGAAGCTACCTAGAAGGTGCTATGCACAGCCAGTAACAGCCAGAAACAAAAACAGTGATGATAGATCGACCCTCTGCTAGGCTGGTAGGGTAGCAGTGCTCATGAAGGAGCTCAACAAATCGCTCTCCGGTCCCTCATTGGAGGTCATAGAAGAGAGCGCTCTTTGCCGGCCCTCCTCTATGCTGGTAGGCTGGTAGGGTAGCAGTGCTCACGAAAGAACTCATTGATTCGCTCTCCGGCCCCTCATTGGAGGTCATAGAAGAGAGCGCTCTTTGCCGGCCCTCCTCTATGTTGGTAGGGTGGTAGGGTAGCAGTGCTCACGAAAGAACTCATTGAATCGCTCTTCCGCCCCTTATTGGAGGCCATAGAAGAGGGCACTCTTTGTCGTCACTCCGCTAGGCTGGTAGGCTAGCGGCGCTCAAGAATAGAGAAGTGGCAATCCTTCCAGGAGGCACTCTGCTAGGCTGGTAGGCTGGTAGCTGCGCTCATGAAAGAGCTCAACGAGTCGCTCTCCGGCCCCCTATTGGAGGTCATAGAAGAAGGCACTTTTTTGTTGTCACTCCGCTAGGCTGGTAGGGTAGTGGTGCTCATAAAGGAGCTCAACGAATCACTCTCCGGCCCCTTATTTGAGGCCATCCAAGAAAGCACTCTTTGTCGGCCCTTCTCTATGTTGGTAGGGTAGCGGTGCTCATAAAGGAGCTCAACGAATCGCTCTCCGGCCCCTTATTTGATTTCATAGAAGAAAGCACTCTTTGTCGACCCTCCTCTGTTTGCCCCTTGTGGCTTCGCATCCTGGAGTCTGACATGTTTCCGTTGAGCACGGCGTGGGATGAGCTCCGCTCACCATTGCTACTCTCCCGCATCTCGCCCCTGTGAGTGGGTGAGTGGGTGGGTGGGTGGGTGGGTGGGTGAGTGGGTGAGTGGGTGGGTGGGTGGGTGAGTGGGTGAGTGGGTGGGTGGGTGAGTTGGTGGGTGGGTGAGAGTGTGTGCATGCGTGCGTGCGTGAGTGAGTGAGTGAATGGTTGAGTAAGCGACCAGCAAGAATCACCTCTGCCTGGGAATGCGGGACAAGGCCAGACCAAAAACGACCAGACCAGACAAAAAATACCGGATCAGACCAGACAAAAAAGACCAGGCCGGGCAAAAAAGACCAGACCAGACCAGACCAGAGTAAAGAGCGACCAGTAAGAATCACCTGTGTCTGGGAAAGCGGGGCGAGGCCTGAAAAAAAAAGACCTGACCAGACCAGACAAAAGAGACCAGACCAGACAAAAAAACAGACCAGACCAGACCAGACTAAAAAGCCGCCTGTAAGAATCACCTGTGTCTGGGAAAGCGGGGCGAGGCCTGGGGAATTTGTGGCATTGAGCTGGAGAAGGATGCGTTCGGGCTTGGCAAGGGGGACTGGAAATCTGAGCCGAAGTTTAATAACCCGATGGATTGGCGCCCCCCCCGGTGGACGGCGGAATCAGCTGAGGGGCCGTCGACTGGGTGCCCGCTTGAATTTAATTGTTGGCGCAGGCGGGAAAGGGTTCTCGAGCTGCCGCTGGGATGGGTGCGGGTGGGGGAGGCTTTACTGCGGGAGAGAACGCTGGCATTGATGGCGTCGTCCGATTCTGCAGGGGGGGGGGGGGGGGGGGGGGGGGGGGGTGATCAAGTCAGGGGGGGGGGAACAAAGTCCAGTGGCGGGAGAGAACGCTGGCATGTATGGTGATGTCCGAATCTGCGGGGGGGGGGGGGGGGGGGGGGGTTGCAAGAGAGGTAATGTAGGTGGGGGGAGATTAATTGACTCCAATTGTATTCTGGAGCCTGAGGGTCTGCTCGGGTGTGGGGGGGTGGATGTGGGTGGGGGAGGCTTTACTGCGGGAGAGCATGCTGGCGTCGATGGCGTCGTCTGAGTCTGCAGGGAGGGGAGGCTGCAAGAGAGGTAATGTAGGTGGGGGGAGATTTAATTGACTCGAATTGTATTCTGGAGCCTGAGGGTCCGCTCGGGTGCAGGGGGTTGGATGCGGGTGGGGGAGGCTTTACTGCGGAAGAGCACGCTGACGTTGATGACGTTGTACGAGTCTGCAGGGAAGGAAGATTTAATTTAATCAAATTGTATTCTGGAGCCTGAGGGTCCGCTCAGGCGTGGTGGTGTTGGGGGAGGGGGTGAAGGCGGTGGGGGTGGGGGTGAGGGGGGTAAAGGTGGTGGTGGTGTGGGGGATAGGGGTGGCTCAACCCTAGGCTCGACTGCTTTAGGGACCTCGTTGGAGACCAGAATTCAGAACGTGCATTCGACTGGCTTCTCTGAGGTAGCAAGAGATGTAATGTAGATTTGTTGGGGTTCAGTTCACTAGTGCTTTTTTAAACTAACTTTCCTGTGTTAAGGTTAGGCAAGTCCCTTTAGCCTATTTGGCTACCCCTGAACTGTAAAAACGCAAACCTTCAGTTCAGGGGTAGGGGAAGGGGAGGGTGCAAGAGATGTAATGTAGGAGGGGGGAGATTTAATTGACTCAAATTGTATTCTGGAGCCTGAGGGTCCGCTCAGGTGTGGTGGTGTGTGGGGGGGTGAAGGCGGTGGGGGTGAAGGTGGTGGTGGGGGGGGGGGGGGGGGTAGGGGTGAATCAACCTCAGGCTCGGCTGCTTTAGGGACCTCGTTGGGGACCAGAATTAAGAACGTGCATCTGACCGGCATCTCTGTTTTTGCCAGAGAGGTAATGTAGGTGGGGGGGAAGTTAGACCCACTTATAGCCATTCAGCGGATGATTTGGGAAGCACACTTTGTACTCCGGACTTGGTTCTCAGAATCTCAGGCCAAATATCGAGAATTCTCGCGAGAATTCTCAGATTTCCAGGCCAAATTCTCGATTTCACGTATGAAGTCCGGTTTCTTCAGATACCTTGAACCCAATATAAGTTAGACCCCACTTAAGTTAGACCCCACTTAAGTTAGACCCCAATTAAGTTAGACCCCACTTAAGTTAGACCCCACTTAAGTTAGACCCCACTTAAGTTAGACCCCACTTAAGTTAGACCCCACTTAAGTTAGACCCCACTTAAGTTAGACCCCACTTAAGTTAGACCCCACTTAAGTTAGACCCCACTTAAGTTAGACCCCACTTAAGTTAGACCCCACTTAAGTTAGACCCCACTTAAGTTAGACCCCACTTAAGTTAGACCCCACTTAAGTTAGACCCCACTTAAGTTAGACCCCACTTAAGTTAGACCCTACTTATGTTTAGGTGGTTTACGATGTTGGGTTTAGGATTTAGTGGTTCAGGTTTTGATACAGATGTTTAGGTGGTTTAGGTGGTTTTAGGGTTCAGGTTATCGGGTCTAGGTGGGTTTAGGGTTTAGGTAAGAGGGGGATAACTTAAGTGGGGGCTAACTTTCCCTATCGCTAATGTAGGTTCGTGCTTTTACAGTTCAGGGGTAGCCAAATAGGCTTAAGGGACTTGCCCAACCTAAAACAGGAAAGTCAGTTTAAAGCACTAGTGAACCGAACCCCAACAAATCGTAAACGACGGGGGCCCGGAGTTTTTGCTATGCAGATAAATTATTTATAAGTTTCTTGTCACAAGCAAGAACGAGAAACGTAGTACCCCCAATACCTAATACCTCTAATACCTCTTATAACTAATATGTCTATAGTGTTTGGGGTTCAGTTCATCAATGCCTTTTTTTAGGTGTCAAAGGTATTTCACCCCAGGAGGTGGGTCTCCTGACACAAACCTGAGAAAATTAGATACTATTATCACTGTAGCACGAACTCAGGGCCCCTGTCGGTAAAACAATTGTTGGGGCTTCAGTTCATCAATACTTTTTCTTTTTAGCCCTTCCTGTCACGGTTGGGCAAGTCCCTTTCGCCTATTTGGCTTAACACTGGACTGTATAACTACATAGGTCCATACGACTATATATAACACTGGACTGTATAACTACATACAAGACCTCGATAGAGATGTTAGGAGGTATTTGGGGGGTATATATAAGAATAGATATAGTATATCGAGTAGCATATGAAATTAAATAATATATTATATGTAACACGTATTTGTATTTATAGACGTCTTCACCATCATCACCATTATCACCATTATCACCATCATCACCATTTTCACCAGCCAGCCTGGTGTCTCGTACCTTTGCTCAGCGATTCAATCCGGTGCCTGAGGGCGATATGAGACAGAGACTCGTCGGTGGCCCCAGATACACTATGAAGAAAAGAGTCTAACACATCAACATCTGACAAGCTGGCTCGATCAGGTCGGGGGGGGGGCAGGGTGCTGTGGCTTCTGCGTCCAAAGCCCCCTGATGGGATGGGCAAGTCTCCTGTCAGTTCAGGCACTGGGGGACATTGCCTGGAAGATAAGTGGGGGTGAGGGGTGGTGGGGGTGGGGGTGAGGGGCAAGGGGGATGGGTGGTGGGGGTGGAGGTGAGGGTAAGGGTGCTGTGGCTTCTGCGTCCAAAGCCCCCTGATGGGATGGGCGAGTCTCCTGTCAGTTCAGGCACTGGGGGACATTACCTGGAAGATAAGTGGGGGTGATTATGACATGGGGGTGGTGGGGGTGGGGGTGGGGGTGGGGGTGGAGTGGTGGTGGTGGGGGTGGTGGTGGTGGTGGGGGGGGGGGGGGGGGGGGGGGGGTGAGTGGGGGGGGTGAAGGGGATGCTGGTGGTGGTGGTGGGGGGGGGAGGGGGCTGGGTGGCAGGGATGGAGAAAAGTGACTTAGGGGGCACTGCATGCACGAGTAGTGAGGGTGATCAAGTCAGGTGGTGGGGACGAAGTCAAATGCTTGTGGGATGGGAAGGGATGAAGTCGAATCGAGTGTGAAGTCAAATCAAGGTTGAAGTCAAAGCAAGTGGAGGGGACGAAGTCAAGTAGATTTAAGAGGTGGGGATGAAGTGAGGTGTTTGTGGGATGGGTAGGGATGACGAAAAATGAAGTATCAACTCAAATCAAGTGGTGGGGACGAAGTCAAATGCTTGTGGGATGGGAAGGAATGAAGTTGAATCGAGATTGAAGTCAAATCAAGTGGTGGGGATGAAGTCAAGTCGAGTCAAGAGGTAGAGATGAGGGGTGGTGGAGATGAGGGGTGGTGGGGGTGAGGGTAAGGGGTGAGAGGGCTGGGTGGTGAGGGGTGGTGGGGGTGAGGGGTGGTGGGGGTGAGGATGGAAATTAGAGGTGGGGGACATTGCATGCCCAAGTTGTGGGGATGGTTATGGGATGGAGGGTGGGGGTGGGGGCCCGGGGTAAGGGGTAAGGGGGCTGTGTTGTGGGGATGAAGGCTGGTGGCGGGGGTCAAATCAAGGTTAAAAGTCAAATCAAGTGGTGGGGATGGAGTGAGGTGCTTGTGGGATGACTAGGGATGAAGTTAAATCAAGGTGAAAAGTCAAACCAAGTGGTGGGGATGGAGTGAGGTGCTTGTGGGATGACTAGGGATGAAGTCAAATCAAGGTTAAAAGTCAAATCAAGTGGTGGGGATGGAGTGAGGTGCTTGTGGGATGACTAGGGATGAAGTAAAATCAAGGTTAAAAGTCAAATCAAGGTTAAAGTGAAATCAAGTGGTGGGGATGGAGTGAGGTGCTTGTGGGATGACTAGGGACGAAGTCAAATTAAGTGTGAAGTCAAATCAAGGTTGAAGTCAAATCAAGTGGTGGGGATGGAGTCAAGTAGAGTCAAGAGGTGGAGATGAAGTCAAATGCTTGTGGGATGGGTAGGGATGAAGACACCCCACCCCCACATCCTCACCCACCTACCCACCCACCCGCACCCTACCCACCCCACTCACTCCCAACCCACCCTCACCCCACCCACCATGTCCCTTCCCACACCCCCTACGTACCCTACATTTGTTGAACTGAACCTAGTAGGGGATCAATTGATAGGCCTCGCCCGTGCCAGTCGCATATTCATACTCCCCTACCCCCTAATTCCCCCCCTATTCCCCACCCCACCCACCCGCACCCCACCCACTCCCACCCGCACCCCACCCACTCCCACCCGCACCCTACCCACCCCACCCACCCGCACCCCACCCACTCCCACCCGCACCCTACCCACCCCACCCCACCCGCACCCCACCCACTCCCACCCGCACCCTACCCACCCCATCCACCCCCACCCCACCCACTCCCACCCCACCCACTCCCACCCGCACCCTACCCACCCCACCCACCCCCACCACACACCCCACATACCCAGCATCCGTCGAACTGAACCTAGTAGGGGATCAATTGTGAGGTCTCACTCATGCCAGTCGCACATTCATATTCCCCTACCTCCCCCCTCCCCCCCCTATCCCCCTCCTCCCCCTCCCCCACACACAACCCCCACGTACCCTGCATTAGTTGAACTGAACAATGACCATTCACCTCACTGCCAACCTCCCCCCCACCCACCCATACACACTCACACACACTCACTTCCCCCCCGCACCCACTCCCAACCCACCCACACACCCACCCACAACCTCCACATACCCAGCATTAGTTGAGCTGAACCTGGTAGGAGATCCATTGTGAGGTCTCGCTCGTGCTGGCGACATATTCTTCAAGTCACCAATAAATGTGATGGGAGTGGGGGGCCGTTGGCTGTTTGTTCGGTTGAATTGCTGTTGTACATTTGCCACTTTATCTTGGAGGTGTTGGCCGGAGGCGCCGTGGCTGTCGGAGGGTGAGTCAGTCTGTTTCATAAGGGAGATGCACGCTGCGGGGTGAAAGTGGAAAGGAGCGTCTTGATTAAGAGATGAGCTGGACCGAGTTTAGCTGAGTTGAGTTGTGGTAAGGAGCGTCTTGACTTGGCAATACGTACTGATTCTAACAGTGCTAATTAGGAGCTGGGGGTGAGTCAGTCTGTTTCATAAGGGAGATGCACGCTGCGGGGTGACAGTGGAAAGGAGTATCTTGATAAGGAGCTGAGGGTGAGTCAGTCTGTTTCATAAGGGAGATGCACGCTGCAGGGTGCAAGTGGCAAGGAGTGCATTGATTAGGCATGCCCGCAGTAAGTACTGATTCTAACAGTGCTGATTAGGAGCTGAGCTTGAGTCAGTCTGCTTCATCAGGTTTGGTTCATTTGGTCTGCTTCATTTGGTTTGTTTGTCCTCGACACACCCCTGATGTAATGGGGTTTTTTGCTTTGTGGGTGCTTTTTCTTTTTGTTTAAAGCACAGAGTCTCATACACCCTCGCGGTGTCAAGTAGACTTTAACATGTAATGTAATGTAATGTAATGTAATGTGATGTAATGTAATGTAATGTAATGTAATGTAATGTAATGTAATTAGGGAGATGATCGCGGCAGGGTGAAAGTGGCAAGGAGTGCCTTGATTAGGCATTATCGCATTAAATACTGATTCGAACAGTGCTAATTAGGAGCTGAGGGTGAGTCAGCCTGTTTTGTAAGGGAGGTGTACGTTGAAGGGTGAAAGTGAAAAGGAGCGTCTTGATTAGGTATTAAGCCCAGATTCTAACAGTGCTAATTAGTTAGAGCTGGGTGAGTCAGTGAGTTTTGTAAGGGAGATGGATGCTGCACGGCTAAGGTGGAAAGGAGTGTCTTAATTAGGAGATTAGCTGGGCTGAGCTGAGGTTGAGTTGTGTTCCGTTGTGTTGAGTTATGCATAGATGACAGCGTGGCATGCATGCAGGAATGTATGGTGTATATGAGTGACAGGCTAACAACTTGGCATGCATAGATGACAGCGTGGCATGCACAGGAATCTATGTTGTAAATGAGTGACTGACTGACAACTTGGCATGCACACAGGAATGTATGGTGTAAATGAGTGACTGACTGACAGCTTGGCATGCATAGATCAGCTTGGCATGCACACAGGAATGTATGGTGTAAATGAGTGACTGACTGACAGCTTGGCATGCATAGATCAGCTTGGCATGCACACAGGAATGTATGGTGTAAATGAGTGACTGACTGACAGCTTGGCATGCATAGATGACAGCTTGGCATGCATCGATGACAGCTTGGCATGCACACAGGAATGTATGGAGTTATGAGTGACTGACTGACAGCTTGGCATGCATAGATGACAGCTTGGCATGCATCGATGACAGCTTGGCATGCACACAGGAATGCACGGAGTAATGAGTGACTGACTGACAGCTTGGCATGCATAGATGACAGCTTGGCATGCATCGATGACAGCTTGGCATGCACACAGGAATGTATGGAGTAATGAGTGACTGACTGACAGCTTGGCATCTATTTATAACAGCGTGGCATGCATCGATGACAGCTTGGCATGCACACAGGAATGCAAGGTGTAAATGAGTGACTGACTGACAGCTTGACATCTGTGTATGACAGCGTGGCATGCATCGATGACAGCTTGGCATGCACACAGGAATGTATGGTGTAAATGAGTGACTGACTGACAGCTTGACATCTATGTATGACAGCGTGGCATGCATTTATGACAGCTTGGCATGCACACAGGAATGTATGGTGTAAATGAGTGACTGACGGACAGCTTGGCATCTATGTATGACAGCGTGGCATGCATATATGACAGCTTGGCATGCACTCAGGAATGTATGGTGTAAATGAGTGACTGACTGACAGCTTGACATCTATGTATGACAGCGTGGCATGCATTTATGGCAGCTTGACATGCACACAGGAATGTATGGTGTAAATGAGTGACTGACTGACAGCTTGGCATGCGTCAATGACGCAGAGACATCACAGGATGACAGCTTGGCAATGGAGAATGACAGCTTGGCATGCATGAATGGTAACTTACTTCGCAAAGCAGGGAAAGGTCCAGGGCGATGCTGACTATGTGACAGGCGGTCTTCTGACCCAGGTCCATCTAAAAGGCGAATGGAGGCACGCCCTGATGGCAAGCTTACATCTGTGGGTGGGTTTGGGTTTGGAGTTGGGTTTGGGTTTGTGTTTGGGTTTGGAGTTGGGTTTGGGTTTGTGTTTGAAGTTGGGTTTAGAGTTGGGTTTGGGTTTATGATTGGAGTTGGGTTTGGGTTTGCAGTTAGGTTTGCAGTTGGGTTTGGAGTAGGGTTTGGAGTTGGGTTTGAAGTTGGGTTTGGGTTAGGGTTTGGGTTTGGGTTTGGGTTTGGGTTTGGAGTTGGGTTTGGGTTTGGGTTTGGGTTTGGGTTTGGAGTTGGGTTTGGAGTAGGGTTTGGAGTTGGGTTTGAAGTTGGGTTTGGGTTAGGGTTTGGGTTTGGGTTTGGGTTTGGGTTTGGAGTAGGGTTTGGGGTTGGAGTTGGAGCAGGGTTTTGAGTTGGGTTTGGGTTTGGGTTTGGAATTGGGTTTGAGTTTAAGTTTGGGTTTGGGTTTATAATTGGAATTGGGTTTGAGTTTGGGTTTGGAGTTGGGTTTGGGTCTCTAATTGGAGTTGGGTTTGGGTTTATGATTGGAGTTGGGTTTGGGTTTCGTTTTTGTGTTTGGTTTGGAGTTGGGTTTGGGTTTGGAGCCGGGTTTGAAGTTGTTTGAAGTTGGGTTTGGGTTTGGGTTGGGTTTGGGTTTGGGTTTGGAGTTGGGTTTAGGTTAGGGTTTTGAGTTGGGCTTCGGTTTTGTGTTTGGTTTGGAGTTGGGTTTGGGTTTTGAGTGGGGATTGGAGTTGGTTTGAAGTTGGGTTTGTGTTTGGGTTTGGGTTGGGTTTGAAGTTGGGTTTGGAGTTGTGTTTGTGTTTGTGTTTGTGTTTAGAGTTGGGTTTGGTTTGGGTTTTGAGTTGGGTTTAGGTTTTGTGTTGGGTTTTGAGTTGGGTTTGGGTTTTGAGTCGGGTTTTGAGTTGGGTTTAGAGTTGTGTTTAGGTTTGTGTTTGGGTTGGGTTTGAAGTTGGGTTTGGAGTTGGGTTTGTGTTTGGGTATTAGTTGGGTTTCGGTTTTGGATTGGGTTTTGAGTTGGGTTTGGGTTTTGAGTTGGGTTTTGAGTTGGGTTTGAAGTTGGGTTTGTGTTTGTGTTTGGGTTGGGTTTGGAGTTGGGTTTGGGTTTCGGTTTTTAGTTGGGTTTCGGTTTTGTGTTGGGTTTGGAGTTGGGTTTGGGTTTTGAGACGTGTTTGGAGTTGGGTTTGAAGTTGGGTTTGGGTTTGGATTTGGGTTTGTAGTTGGATTTGAAGTTGGGTTTGGGTTTGGGTTTATGATTGGAGTTGGGTTTAGGTTTTGTGTTGGGTTTGGAGTTGGGTTTGGGTTTTGAGTCGGGTTTTGAGTTGGGATTGAAGTTGGGTTTGAAGTTGGGTTTAAAGTTGGGTTTGTGTTTGTGTTTGGGTTGGTTTTGGAGTTGGGTTTTTGTTTGGGTTTTGAGTTGGGCTTCGGTTTTGTGTTGGGTTTGGAGTTGGGTTTGGGTTTTGAGTCGGGTTCGGAGTTGGGTTTGAAGTTGGGTTTGGGTTTGGGTTTTGAGTTGGGTTTCGGTTTTGTGTTGGGTTTGGAGTTGGGTTAAGAGTTGGGTTTGGGTTTGGGTTTGGGATTGGGTTTGGGCTTGGGGTTGGAGTTGGGGTTGGGGCTGGGTTTGGAGCTGGGTTTGGAGTTGGGTTTGGAGTAGGGTTTGGAGTTGGGTTTGGGTTTGGAGTTGGGTTTGAAGTTGGGGTAAGAGTTGGGTTTGGGTTTGAGTTTGGGTTTGAGTTTGGTTTGGAGTTGGGTTTGGGGTAGGGATTAGGGGTTAGGATTGAGGTAGGGATAGGGTTGAGGTAGAAGTAGGGGTATGGGTTGGGGTAGGGGTGATACTTTGTTAGTAGGTGTGTGGGACTGTGTGCATTCTGGAACTGCGTGTGTGTGCGTGCGTGTGTGTTGTGTGTGTGTGTGTGTGTGTGTGTGTGTGTGTGTGTGTGTGTTGGTATGTATGACTGTGTGTGTGGTACGTATGATTGTGTGTGTATGTGTGTGTTGCTGTGTGTATGCGTGTGTGTTTGCGTGTGTGTGTGTGTGTGTGTGTGTGTGTGTGTCAAAGTTGCTGTGGGGTAATGTGTGTGTGTTGCTGCGTGGGTTACTGCATGGGACTGTGTGTGTGTGTGTGTGTGTGTGTGTGTGTGTGTGTGTGTCTGTAGAGCAGCGTGTGTGTGTGGGGGTATGCGGGACTGTGTTTGTGGTACCTACGATTTTGTGTGTGTGAGTGTGTTTGTGTGTGTTGCTGTGTGGGCCTGTGCGTGTGTTGCTGCGTGTATGAGCATGTGTTTGAGTGTGTGTGTGTGTGTCAGTGCTGCTGTGTGGTACTGTGTGTGTGTGGTACTGCATGGGTCTGTGCGTGTGTGTGGTAAGGGAAGGGGACTTGCTTACCCTCAGCCATGGAAGCTCTGAATGTCAATTATGACTAACTGTGGAACTGCAGGGTTGAGAAACTAATGTTGCTGCAGCTGCAGTGCTGAGGTTTGGGCTGGTGTGTGTTGAAGGAGGGGGGCTTGCCTGGTGGGTGGGTGGGTGGGGGGTGGGGTGGGGTGGGGTGGGGGGTGGGGGGCTTGCCTACTCCCTGTGATGTTTTTGGTACGTGTTGGGGGAGGTGGGACTTGTCTTGGCCAGCCTATGGCAACTACGAATGCTATTTCTGCTTAACTCCAAGAGGACAAAGCATCGATACCTGGGCTGCACAACGCATGACGCGAATTACTCACAAGCACGTGAACTCATAAAATAGCATGCCAAGGGATGCTGCTACTTCAAGACTTTCAATTCAATTTGGTGATGCGGACAAAGATGGAGATGCGCAGATGGTGGTGGGTGAGGTGGGGGCATGAGCAAGAGCATGCGCAAGCTTCGAGAAGCACGCAGGTGGATTGGAGGACATCTTGCACCTAGCACTGATAAAGATACGCTGTGAAGCAGCATCAATCATAACCAACGCGTATTCGTGTCTACAAGTGTATGCAATACTCTCCCAGCCGTATTCGCTTAGCTTCGGGATTTTCATATAAGTGCTTCGTATTTTAGTTTGTGTCTACCGACTTCGGAGTATTCCGCGCTTGCCTTCATCATCTACGCACCGGTCATCGTCGCAGAGACTGAAGTTGCGCTAGGTGTTACAACTAGCAGCGGCAGGTGGAGGATACCGTCAGCAGCACAGATGAGACGAGCCAATAATCCAGTGAATAATTAAACTATTGAGGGGCCGCTGAAAGTAGGAAGGTTAAGCACGAGGGAAGTGCGGTGTACGCGTCAGAAAGAGGAGCACTCTTTTTCAGGAGCTTGCGCATCGGGACTTTCTTGCGCGCGGCACAGGGTCGGCCAAAAATCAAAGCAGGATTGAAAATCGAGTACGCTGAATGTAAACCAGGCAAGTATAACAGCGCTATCGCTCTAGACCTGCGGCCTCCTGCAAAAGCACATGGCTCGAAGCAACCCCGGCCAGAACGTGGCGACACGCGCGTCCCATCCGGTCCCACCTGGGTTGTGCCTGGGGTTGTTCGTGACGAGGCCAAGTTCGGTTCGGAGTCAGTTACGATATAGGTTGATCCCGACTCAGATTTTGTTGAAAATCCGTTAGCAAAACTAAGGGCGTGTTGGGGCATTATTACCGTAGCCAGGGACCGTAGCTGTGTGCAGAACACAGAAAGCGGGCCATAATGCAGCAAACTAACCAGACGTGTGCTGCTTGCTCGTATCGTGACCAGACGTGTGCTGCTTGCTCGTATCGTAGACCTCCTATGGGTATATGTATATATTAAAATCCTTTGCATGGCATCCGCTTGTCCGACGGCATACGCGTCCCAAACGTATGCATACGTTCGTCCCACCCAAACCCAAACGTATGCAAAGCACACGTTCGTCCCACCTCGTAACCGACCCCGAATTTCCGACTGCCGACTCCGCGAGCCCCTCGAACATTGTAGATCCCGACATTTTGACTCCAGCTCGTTCTGGCCCCATTATAAACGATAAGAATCCCGAGTTTCCGACTCACGTTCAGGACTCACACGCTCAGCGGCTGAACATTTATGCTCCCGAAATTCTGACTTCTGGCTCCTTCAGGCCTTGTCTGAACGTTCTTGATCCAGAGTTGCCGCCCCCAAAGGTACTGTCACTGGGGGGTATCGCCCGTGTGACCCCCTGCATCCCTGAAGTTCTTCCCCACCCTTGTCCACCCCGCAACTGACTTCCGCCAAAAAGTTGCAGTTCCTGCCAATTTGTGGTAAAATCCCAACCGCCTGTTAGCGCGAGGGAACAAACAAATGTTGCGGACAATTAGGGGCTTTTCAGTCTGCTTTCCAGGCACTTTTTCTAGCCCCCAGAACGACGTACCATTGCTGTTCCTCAAGTAGAGCAATACCACTCCATCAGGGTAGAACAAACCGATCGGTACTCCGGTATTGGGAATTTGATGGTTTCTGTATACCGGAGCCCAAAATTCCCGATGTCGGTTTGCCCGGAACTTTCTCGGGAGTCCGTTCCGGTATGCACCGACCAATTCTGAGGGCGAGTTCCGGTCAGACCGACCGAAATTCGACCAGGGTTTCCGGTATCCGACTCAGCTTTGTAGCTGAGTAGCTGTGTAGCTTTCATGGTGAGTGGTGCCCATGCGTTTCTGGACAGAATTTGAAACTTCGCCTACCTTGACCTTCCCAACACCTGCCCTTATGGAAAAGGAAGATGAAAGCTCTTCCCTCCCTTTTAAACTTACCCTGTTAGGGCTCTACTCGCCACAGAAAAATTGAACCGAAACCGTGAGCATTTAATAGCCTGCACACTCCATTGCGCACTCGAGCTTCTCTGGAACCTCGCGTTTGTTGAAGCTACTTGGTGGTGTCGTTACCCCGCTGCAGCCTCTTGCAGCAGCCTCTCCTCAGCCTTGATCCTTAAGTCTTTGACTGGCTCGTCGCATTTGTTGAAGCGAGACCTCGTCGCATCAGACGTTCGGCTCCTCGGCTCACAGTCCCCTGCTGCCTTATGAACTCCAGATCTGGTTCTACAACTTTGCATCCGCGTGTGTAACAGTGGCAGCCCATCTGCATTGCCAGCCACTTGACCCCCTGCTGCTAGTTGAAATTCACAGTCCCCTACTGCCTTACGAACTCCAGGTTTGGTTCTACAACTTTGCATCCACATGTGTAACAGTGGCAGCCCATCTGCATTGCCAGCCACTTGACCCCCTGCTGCTAGTTGAAATTCACAGTCCCCTACTGCCTTACGAACTCCAGGTTTGGTTCTACAACTTTGCATCCACATGTGTAACAGTGGCAGCCCATCTGCATTGCTAGCCACTTGACCCCCTGCTGGAGTAGATGAGGATGATGATGATGAGCTGAGTGAGCTCAGCAGTGAGAGTGATGAGTCTGATAGGGACCCCGTCTCTGATGACGACAAAGGCATTGCCGGCATGCCTCCCCTGATGAATGACAACGAAGTGGACCCTTTCCTTGAGGGACTGTAGATGCTGCAGCTTATTCCAAGTAGTAGCTGTCTAGGAATTATTTTGTCCAAACAAATAAACTTCTGTTGTGAATGCCAGATCTATTCCCAAGCTGGTGACATGTACATGACCAGGTTTTTCAGCTCTGCTGTATGAAAGTTGACTGCAATGTGGCCTGCCAGTTAAGTTAAATTAAGGTGATGAAGTAGCTTAGCTATGTATGAATTGGGGCTGTTGTCAGGCACATTTTACAGTTTGGCTTTAAATGGATAGTTACAGGGTTTGCACCCAACCCAAGCCTCCAAGTTGCTGATTTTATTTTCATACCTCATATGTATTAGAACTCTCAACTTCGTTTTTTTGTAAAAATACCCCCAAACTGTGACCTGAAAGTGGGTAAAAAAACCGGAAGGTAAAAAACCGAAGTGCTGTCAAAACCGGAGGTTTTTTGAAAAAAGAAACAAAAAGTGCGGTATTAAAAAATGGCCTAAATAGTGGGCCGGAAGGGTACAAAGAGAGTTCCGGTATGGCCAGCCAATCACAGGAAGGCCATTGTCCTACCCTGCACTCCATATACCGTATGCTAATTGGGAGAGATCCACCACATTTGTCCCCCCCCCCTCCCCCTCAGGGTACGACATGACGCACGTTCTTGCACGCCAGCGTGCAAGCTTTTTAAATGTTTGTAATATTTATTAGGTCAAAAATGAAGAACCGCGGTTGTGATTTTGAATGTTGTATGTTTCTGCGGTCTGACTGCACTTTGTTTTCCAGGGTCAAATGGACTTGTTAGGTTTTAGGGTGAACAATCACAATTTACTGTAAAAATCAGCCACTCAGCTACACAGAAAATGAAGAAGAAAGGCAGTGACTCGGTCAGACATAAAGAAGTAGGTTACTTCAGCTGGGTTAGCTTCCTCTCAGTCTCACAGGCCTGTAGCCCTGTGCCCGCGTATCTGGTTCGATGTCTGATTGTCTGCTGTCAGAACGCAACTTGTCAGTCCCAGTTCAGCTAAATCGACAGATTTAAGGCAGCTCCCAAAATGCACATGGCGCTTGGCTGATTGACTGGCTAACCATGTCTACAAAACGAAGACGGCAAGCAGCCAAATTGCTGGCTGAAGCTATGTAAACAAGCTCAAGTTCTCCTTTTCTAGACGGCTGCAAGCCAGGCACAAACATATCCAGTGATCCGATCTTCATTGTTTTTTTTACGAAAAGACTTCCACCCAAGGAGGGGAACCTCCCTCCATAAAAAATGTTGACTGGAGCCATGTTACCAAGTGCAAGAGGGTTCTTCAGAGTCGGCGTTTTGGTCTGGAGTCATCTAGCAGCCAAATTGGCCAACTAGCTGACTGGAGCCATGTTACCAAGTGCAAGAGGGTTCTTCAGAGTCGGCGTTTTGGTCTGGAGCCGGCTGGCAGCCAAATTGCTGACTGGTGCCATGTTACCAAGAGCAAGATTACTGATAACGCCTGGTGGGGCGTGGTGTTATCCCTCCTACCTCAACTGGACAAACTACCATCACAGTTGACGACGACCTGCAACGCCAAGAGCGACCAAAGGGGGAGTCGAACCCCCGACTCTGTATCCTCAAGCGATTTGGTCGACCACTAGACCATCGTATATCACTCAGAGCAAGTTTATGTAACCAAGTTCAAGTGGACAATTACATATTCAAGACAGCTTCCAAAATGCACATGGCACTTAGACTCATCGACTGGCTGACTACCGGTATGTCACAATAAATTGCTGACTGGAGCCATGTAACCAACTTGAAGGGTTCTGAAGAATCGGTGTTTCATGGGCTAAAATCTACGTTGCTTAAGTAAGGACCTCTCCAACCCTGCGTTTGAGACGTGAAACGAACGACGTCTTGAACAACCCTTGTGGCCACCTCTACGGAAAACTAGGCTTCCTTTCGTGTCCTGGTCTATTTACCGGACGTCACCCAAAAAATCAATCTACTGTTTAGGTAGCACCTACCAGGGTACTTCAGTAGGACCCCCCCAACTCTGCTGCCTGAGACGCAACAACCAATTGTATAGCCTGCGTCCTGCGACGCAACAGACCTTTTTATGGTCAACGAACCCTCATCAGGTTGCGTCCTGCGACGGAGGACGCAGCGTCCTAAACATCCCTGGAACCTACACGGATTCTCTCCACTAATACCAGCAAACTCAATAAAGAGCTTCAGCCCCACATCTATATACCAACCGTCGCTGTCAACCGCCATGGTAGCTTTGTCCAGGTAAAGTAGAAGCTCATTCCCTACCGCCGGAAGAC
Source organism: Chlamydomonas sp. ICE-L (assembly GCA_013435795.1). Lineage (NCBI taxonomy): Eukaryota > Viridiplantae > Chlorophyta > Chlorophyceae > Chlamydomonadales > Chlamydomonadaceae > Chlamydomonas > Chlamydomonas sp. ICE-L. The sequence goes on along the minus strand of JACBWV010000610.1, from coordinate 30,622,015 downwards.
GGGGCTCCCTTAATACCACGCCCTACCAGGCATTATCATTACTCTTTCTATATACCAACTAAGCATAACTGACCTGCACACGTATTTAAACTGTCTACTCCCATGTGGTGCATTCTACTTATATTGGAAATGTGCCTAGTATTAGGGGAACATGCGTCTTCAAAGATTAGCTACAGAAAGGAGATGCCAGCACTTTTAGGAAGAGCTTGGAGCAAGTGCAACGCTACATAGCCAACGCTATAGCAAGAGCAACGCTACAAAGCCAACGCTATAGCCAAGCCTTGCTGGTCCAGCATATCATCTGAAAGAGCACTATAAACTCTCCCCATTTTTGGTTAAGGTGCACGGAGATAGATGTGCACCTTGGTGCACCAACCAAGGTGAATGGAGGTGCACAAACCTAGGTGGCACCAACCAAGGTGCATGGAGATAGATGTGCAATCACGCCTCACCCCAGGATATAAACACCAGATATGACCTAGTGGAAACGTCAGGTAGATATAGGATTGCCAATATCCTCCTGGTTCTAAGATTATCGTGCAATGTCGTACGATATATTGATATGTCATACGATGTACCATGTGATAAATATCCACAATACTGTACTTGGTACAACCCTAATCACTTATCGTCCTAACAGGACTACCGCATGCTACCACATACCATGCATCACATATACCGTCAGTTATCGTCCTAACAGGAATACGGCAGGCTACCACACATCATCAGGGATCGGCAAATCATATGATACTGACCAAAGGCATAATACCATATGATATCATTCAAATTGCATCATATGATATTGCATGTAAATGGTAACTTTAGCCTAGCCAGGGCGCCGGCATCATATCATTTCATATAATGACATGATATCATTTGACATCGTATTGCCTATCCCTACATATCATTACCAATTTCCCATCGAGCTAGTACAATGCTACCATTAGGATTGACGGTACGATTATGTAGCTGTGCAATGCTACTATTACTGCAATGCAGATTACGACCATGCTGCTATGCAATGTAGATAACAATCATGCTGCTGCGCAATGCAGATTACGACCATGCTGCTATGCGATGTAGATAAGGATCATGCTGCTGCGCAATGCAGATTACAATCATGCTGCTATGCAATGTATATAATGATCATGCTGCTGCGCGATGCAGATTACGACCATGTTGCTATGCAATGTAGATAACAATCATGCTGCTGCGCAATGCAGATTTGGACCATGCTGCTAAACAATGCTACTGGTACTTAAATGCAGATGATATGATTACCGGTATGCTGCTATACAATGCTACTATTACGATGACAATTACTATTCAGATCTCAAACTACATCCCATTGTTTTGCTGGGCCTTGCCGTAGTAATGCGTCACCAGCTTCTCCTGCGTCGTGGTCATGGACGCCAGGTAGGGCTGGAACCTGAGTTGCATCAGGAAGGTAGGATTGGGTTGGATTGTGTGTTTGAGATGAGTGGGCATAGCGTGATGCAGGGCAAACAGTTTTGATTGCATGCTTGGGATGAGTTGGCATGGATGGGTGGTGGACAAGAGAATGCATTGGATGCTTGGGATGGGTGGGCATGGGTTTGTACAGGACAAGAGAATGGGATTGTGTGGTTGGAATGAGTGGGGATAGCTTGATGCATGACAAGAGGATGGATTGGATGCTCGGGATGAGTGGGCATGGGTTTGTACAGGACAAGAGGATGGGATAGTGTGGTTGGGATGAGTGGGCATAGCTTGATACAGGGCGGAAGATTTTGATTGGATGCTTGGGATGAGTGGGCATGGGTTTGTACAGGACAAGAGGATGGATTGGATGCTTGGGATGAGTGGGCATAGATTGATGCATGGCAAAAGGTTTTGATTGGATGCTTGGGGTGAGCAGGTATGGGTTGCTGGAGGACACGAGGATGGATTGGGCGGGGATAGCTTGTGAAGGACAAGAGGATGGATCGGATGCGTGGGATGAGTGGGCATGGGTTTGTACATGACAAGAGGATGGAATTGTGTGCTTGGGATGAGTGGGGATAGCTTGATGCATGGAGGAAGGATTGGAGGATACGTGGGATCAGTGTCTTTCTTTTCAGCTAAATGCAGCAGCTTCTAGGCAGCTCCCCGGACTGGTTATTCAGCCAAAGCTAATGCAACCTAGTGTGTCTGGAAGCTGACAGGATAGGCTGTCCAGAACTGTCATACTCAGGGGGCTTAGCCCAGTGGCTGGCTCAGGGAGCTGCCTAGAAGCTGCTGCTCATAGCTGAAAAGAAAAACTATGTTTGGGATGAGTGTGAATAAATGCTGCACTATAAATTATCAGTTTACAAAATAACCTGTCATCTCCTAGTGCCATCCACAGCTCCACCAATGTGAAGACCACCGCATTGCTCGCGTCTGCCCGTGCCATGTGTAACTATGTAGCACTCCATATAAACGTGTATATATATGCAGCATTTTATTTCACCAGTATGGACACTAACCTGTCATCTCCTAGTGCCATCCACAGCTCCACCAATGTGAAGACCACCGCCTTGCGCACATCTGCCCGTGCGTCATTGAATGCTTGCATCAGCAGGGGACGGATGTCTCTGGACTCAATCTCCGCCATGGGCAGGCGCTGCACTGCAAGCTGCAGGCTGCGCACAATGGCGTACAGCTCATGCCCATGCAAGCTCTTCTGGTCCCCCTCAGCCTCCGTGCCAACAACGGCGCTGCCCCCCATGAGCGCCATGGTAACATGCATCCTGGCAAGCAGGATGCCAACCACACGGCTGCGCAGGGGGTCACAGTCCACAACCAGGTCGAGGGCTAGTTTAGCAGCCATGACGACCTCCCTGGCAGAGTCTGTGCAAGCTCGTAGCAAGCTGGTGACGAGGCCCTCTAAGGGGGTGCTTCCTCCCAGCCCGGACTTGACCAGTGCGGCAGGGCACTGCGCGGCCAAGAGGCCCAGGAGGGTGGCAAGGGATTCCCGCACTGACTGCGAGGGGTCGTCTCTCAAGCCTGCGGCCGCCGCAGCCACGAGGGGAGAGGCACTGGGCTCCCAGACCTCAGCTGGGTAGGATGCCTGCACAGCTTCTTGCAGCTTGAGGAGGGTGTCCTCAGTTGGCGTGGCTTGGAGTCGGTGGGTAAGGAGGAGGATCTGACGGGAGGCGGCTGCCAGGTCGACGTCTGACCTGGGGGGGGGCGGCCTCAAACCCTGAGGGGGGGTCCTGGGGTTCAAGGCTATGGTCCTGGAGATGAGGCTGGGTGAGAGAGCCATTCCCTGGTGGGAGGGAACTGGTGGGAGGGAAGGATGAGGGGAGGGAGCGCCGGTCTGGGAGCGGGGGAACACTGCAGGGGAGCCTAATGCAGACGGCTGAGCAAGCTGGAACTGAAAGTCAGCCATAGCTGGCACGGCTCCGTTGGAGGGGGCCTGGGGTAGTGCTGGGGCAGCAGCGGCCAAGGCAGCAGCAGCTTCTGCACCAACAACAGCGGTGGGGTGCTCTTGGGCCTGGCCTGGCAGGGCCCTTGCTGGAGAGGATGCATCCATCATCTCAACATCATCATCGCAGGCCATGGGCTGGGTCAGGCCTGAGGCGGAGCTATATGCACCAGCAGCAGCAGCAGCAGCAGGGTTCAGATACTGGCTGTGGCTCAACGCAGCATGGCCCCCGGCACCGGCTCTCTCAGGGAGGGGACCCAATCCCTGATTGACATCACTCTCTCCAGGGCGCTCTGCATCACCACCAGAAACCGCTGCCTCACCTCCCTCACCCTCCCGCATCTGGTTGTGGTTCAACTGCTCATGGATGCAACTGATCAAGCGCTTCAGATGCACGAGCTCGGCTGCAGTGGCAAGCCCGGCGTAGGAGAGGACAGCATCAGCATCGATGTGACAGTAGACTGCCTCCACTGCCTCCGAGGCCCGTTTCTTGATGTCGGCGTTCTTATCCCCCATGAGCGGCACCACACGAGCGAGCCACTGACGCAGGTGGGCGTGATTGGTGGGCGCCCCAGCGGCACGTCCGTGGCCCAGTTGGGTGGCTCCGAACTCCATCACAACGGAACGGACTTTGGGGGTCTTGCAAGCTTCCATGGAGCGCACCAGACCGGCCAGCACCAGGTCTGCGCTGAACACTGCTGAGCAGACTGTGCAAAGCAAGTTGGGTGGGTTGGTGGGTTGGAATGGTGGGTGGCTGTGTGGGTTTTGGTGAGAGGTGGGGTGGTGGGTTGGCAGGTTTATGTGTTAGTGTGGGTAGGTGGCTGTGTGTGTAAGGGTGGGTAGGTCAAGGGGACCTTGCAAGCTTACATGGAGCGCACCAGACAGGCCAGCACCAGGTCTGCGTTAAACACTGCTACGCAGACTGTGCGGGTGGAGTGGGTGGGTTGGTGGGTTGGCAGGTTTGTGTGGGTATGTGGCTGTGCGTGTATGGGTATGTAGGTTGGGTGAACCTTGGGGAACCTGCGTTGAACACTGCTGCATATAAGATGGCGTTAAGACCCACCAGACAAAGTAGATATCACCCGAGTGTGAAACGCATCCTTCTGGTCCACCACTTGCTCTGCACTTGGCTCAATGGCACATACATGCAGACATATTCCTAGAACATGCACAATATACCCTAGCAGCATACGAGACAGCTTCAAGACCCACCTGACAACGCAGATATCGCTAGATTGCGCACTGCGTCCTTCTGATCCACCACTCGCATGAAGAGGACTTGCATGGTGCGCTCCACGCTTGGCTCCATGGCACATACATACATACAGGCATATTCCTAGCACATGCATAAGAGACGGTGGCTGCACAAGAGACAGCTTCAAGACCCACCTGACAAAGCAGACATCGCAAGATTTCGCATTGCATCCTTCTGACCACCACTCGCATGAAGAGGACGTGCATGGTGGGCTCAACCCTTGGATCCACAGCACATACATACTGATGTTTTCCTAGCTCATGCACAATATACCCTAGCAGCATACAAGACAGCTTGAAGACCCACCTGACAACGCAGATATCGCTAGATTGCGCACCGCATCCTTCTGATCCACCACTCGCATGAAGAGGACATGCATGGTGCGCTCCACGCTTGGCTCGAAGGCTGCAGGGCAGCAGGCCACGCCGGCGCAGAAGCAATCTAAAGAAGAGTAAGCCACCTTATGGTGGGAATCTTCCATCAGCTCGGCGAACTTGGGTGCCAGCTTGGACACTTCGGGCCCGAGGTGCCCACCCTTGCCCCCTTCACTATGCGACTGGAAGAGCTGGGTGAGCTCGTTGAGAAGCTCAACCTACGAAACGTTTGGGCGGGAGTTGGTGTTGGTGATGATGTTGATGGGGTGTTGTTGGTCATGATGCATTTTTGACCTCAATAACCTTGGCAAACTTGGGCACCAGCTTGGCTACGTCGGCCGGAGGTGCCCAACCTTGCCCAACGTGGAGGTCGCTTGGATTTGGGTGAGCTCGTTGAGCAGCTCCACCTCCTCAGTCGTTTGGATGGGAGTTGATGTCGGAGATGATGATGTGGTGTTGTTGGCCATCATGCTTTTTTCACCTCAATCAACTTGGCCACGTCAGCCGCAGGTGCCCACCCTTGCCAAATGTGGAGGTCGCTTGGATTTGGGTGAGCTCATTGAGGAGCTCCACCTCCTTAATAGTTCGGATGGGAGTTGATGTTGGAGTTGATCCCACACATGAGATCTGCCAGCAGCTTAGCCACACTCTTAGGTTGTGGTTGTTGATGCGGGAGCAGCAAAGCAAGTTTGCCTCTGCCGACCCCCCCCCCCCCCCCCCCCCCCCCTCCTCCGCATGCCCCCTTGTGCCTGAAAAGCTAGCTCCCTATGCCCCGACTACTACCCTTAACCCACGTCAGCATCTACCTTCTCATTCCAGGGCTTAGGTCCACCCATGAGAGCCGCCATCAGCTTGTCCACATTTTTTGGTTGCTGTCGTTCATGATGGAGAAGTAAGTTCGCCCCTGCTGACACACACCCCTCTCCCCATGCCCCCTCATGCGTCCACACCTCACTCCCTTTGCCCCAACTACCACCCTCAACCCACACCAGCACCTACCTTCTCATTCCAGGGCTTAGGTCCACCCATGAGAGCCGCCACCAGCTTGTCCACATTTCTTGGTTGCTGTCATTCATGATGGAGAAGTAAGTTCGCCCCTGCTGACACACACCCCTCTCCCCATGCCCCCTCATGCGTCCACACCTCACTCCCTTTGCCCCAACTACCACCCTCAACCCACACCAGCACCTACCTTCTCATTCCAGGGCTTAGGTCCACCCATGAGAGCCGCCATCAGCTTGTCCACATTTTTTGGTTGCTGTCGTTCATGATGGAGAAGTAAGTTCGCCCCTGCTGACACACACCCCTCTCCCCATGCCCCCTCATGCGTCCACACCTCACTCCCTTTGCCCCAACTACCACCCTCAACCCACACCAGCACCTACCTTCTCATTCCAGGGCTTAGGTCCACCCATGAAAGCCGCCACCAGCTTGGCAACACTTCTAGGTTGTTGTTGTTGTTGTTGTTGATGCGGGAGCAGCAAGTTTGCCCCTGCCCACACATCCCCTGCCCCCCATGCCCCAACTACTACCCTCAACCCTCGCCAACACCTACCTTCTCATTCCAGGGCTTAGGTCCACCCATGAGTGCCGCCACCAGCTTGGCCACGCTCTTAGGTTGTTGTTGTTGATGAGGGAGCAGGAAGTTTGCCCCTGCCAACACATCCCCTCCTCCCCATGCGCCTGAACACCTAGCTGACTGAGTGACCACTCTAGAGGCGGTAGCTGGGACTGGGGGCAGATCATCGAAGGAGGAGCTAAGATCCATCAGAGCATGTGAACCTGGCATGGACTTCCTAGATGCTCTGCCGAGTGTGGTGGTGTGGCCTGCATGGCCACATGGGTGGTAGGAGGTAAGGGAACAGGCGGTGAGAGGGGCCACATGGTCACATGGGGTGCATGGGAACCTGACATGGACTTCCTAGATGCCCTACCAAGAGTGGTTGTGTGGCCGGCATGGTGGGTTGGTGGTTAGTTGATCAGGTGGTGGAGGGCATGACAGGGGGGGGGGCTGTCATAGCTGTGTGGGTGGGTAGGTGGGGTAGGTCATTGAATGAAGAGCTAAGATCCATCAGAGCATGTGAACCTGGCATGGACTTCCTAGATGCTCTGCCGAGAGTGGTGGTGTGGCCTGCATGGTCACATGGGGGATAGGAGGTAAGGGACAGGCGGTGAGAGGGGCCACATGGTTGCATGGGACCTGGCATGAACTTCCTAGATGCTCTGCAAGAGTGGTGGTGTGGCCTGCATGGTCACATGGGGGATAGGAGGTAAGGGACAGGCGGTGAGAGGGGCGACATGGTTGCATGGGACCTGGCATGAGCTTCCTAGATGCTCTGCGAGAGTGGTGGTGTGGCCTGCATGGTCACATGGGGGATAGGAGGTAAGGGACAGGCGGTGAGAGGGGCCACATGGTCGCATGGGACCTGGCATGAGCTTCCTAGATGCTCTGCGAGAGTGGTGGTGTGGCCTGCATGGTCACATGGGGGATAGGAGTAAGGGGACAGGCGGTGGCGGTGAGAGGGCCACATGGTCGCATGGGACCTGGCATGAGCTTCCTAGATGCTCTGCGAGAGTGGTGGTGTGGCCTGCATGGTCACATGGGTGGTAGGAGGTAAGGGACAGGCGGTGAGAGGGGCCACATGGTCGCATAGGGACCTGGCATGGACTTCCTACATGCTCTGCTGAGAGTGGTGGTGTGGCCTGCATGGTCGCATGGGGGGTAGGACATAAAATACAGGCGGTGAGAGGGGCCACATGGTCGCAAGGGGCGCATGGGAACCTGGCGTGGACTTCCTAAATGCTCTGCCCAATGTGTAGGTGTGACCTGTACAGTCGCATGGGGGGTCTGGCAGGCGATTGGGTGACGGGGGGCCACATGGTTGCATGGGGTGCATGTGAACCTGCCATGGAGTCCCTAGATGCTCTGCCCAATGTGGAGGTGTGACCTGTACAGTCCCATGGGGGGTCTGGCAGGTGATTGGGTGACGGGGGGCACGGGAGGGGTGAGCATCTAGGAGGGATGAGCATAGGCTATTGCTGTGTTGGGGTGGGCATGTAACAAAATACATTTCCCACAAACAAACAAATTAAACACTAGAATATGCTTCCCTACCTGCAGTGTGTTGTTGTGCCATATCAGAGGCTCGGCGTTGGGCACGGGAGGGGGGTGCGGGTGTGCATAGGCTGTTGTTGTGCTGGGTTGGGGGTGGGGGGGCATGTAACAAAACATATGTCCCCTAAACAAACACATGTATAATCAATTTGACTTTGCATCCCTACCTGCAGTGTGTTGCTGTGCCGTTTCAGAGGCTTGGCGTTGGGCACGGGAGGGGGGTGCTGGTGTGCATAGGCTGTTGCTGTGCTGGGGGGGGGGGGGGGGGGGGGGGGGGGGGGGGGGGGGGGGGGGGGGGGGGGGGGCATGTAACAAAATACATGTCCCCTAAACAAACACATGTATAATCAACTAGACTATGCATCCCTACCTGCAGTGTGTTGCTGTGCCGTATCAGAGGCTTTGCGTTGGCACGGGAGGGGGGTGCTGGTGAGCATAGGATGTTGCTGTGTTGGGGGGGGGGGGGCATGTAACAAAAAAAAATGTCCCCTAAACAAACACATGTATAATCAATTCGACTTTGCATCCCTACCTGCAGTGTGTTGCTGTGCCGTTTCAGAGGCTTGGCGTTGGGCACGGGAGGGGGGTGCTGGTGTGCATAGGATGTTGCTGTGCTGTGCTGGGGGGGGGGGGGGGGGGGGGGGGGGGGGGGGGGGGGGGGGGGGGGGGGGGCATGTAACAAAATACATGTCCCCTAAACAAACACATGTATAATCCAATTCGACTTTGCATTCGTACCTGCAGTGTGTTGCTGTGCCGTTTCAGAGGCTTGGCGTTGGGCACGGGAGGGGGGTGCTGGTGTGCATAGGCTGTTGTTGTGCTGGGGGGGCATGGCGGTGGGCACGCGTTGGGGGGCTGCGGATGCATGTCCCAGGGCAGAGGGGGGGGCTGCGTTTGTGGATGCACGTCTTGCTGGATGTGCAGCTCGTGTCGCGCTGCAAGGGCTGGTTGGGGCGTGGGGTGGGGGGTGGGCCGGGGGGCAGGTGGGCCGTGTGCTTGTGTGGTGAGGCGTTTGTGGATGTATGATTGCCTGATGTGCAGCTTGTGTCGCACTGCCCAAGCCTGTTGGGTGAGTGAGTGTGTGTGTGTGTGGGGGGGGGACGTGTGTGTGTGGTGGAGGCGTTGGTGGATGTATGCATGCCGGATGTGCAGCTTGCATCGCACTGCCCTAGCCTGTTGGGTGTGTGTGTGGTGGTGGTGGTGGGGTGGAGGCGGGTGGGGATGCATGATTGAGGATGATGCAGCTGTTTCGCAATGCCCTAGCTGTTGGGTGGGTGGTGTGGTGGGGGGGGTGGTGTGGAGACGCTGGGGGATGAATGATGGCAGGATAATGTAGCTTGTGTCGCACTGCCCTAGCCTGTTGGGTAAGTGTGTGGTGGGGGGGGCGTGGGTGTGTGGTGGAGGCGTTGGTAGATGTACGGCTTGCTGGATATGCAGCCCGTGTCGCACTGCCCAAGCCTGGTGGGGTGTCATGTCATTAGATGAGGTTGTGGTGGTTGTTGCTGTTGATGCAGGTGGTTGTTTATGTAGGTGGTTGTTTTTGGTGGAGGTCTTGAGGGATATGTAGCCTGTGTCGCTTTGCCCAAGCCTGCTTTGGGGGGTGCTAACACAGGACAGGCGTTTTGAATCATGACGTTCATTAGTGTTTTGAATGTTGCCGTTAATTACTGGTTTGAATGTTGATGTTGATCAGGGTATATTGGTGAATGTAAGTGGTATCAAGTTTAATTTGGTGTATTAGGGTATTACCAGTCAGGGGTAGTTCAGTACAAAAAAAGTAATGAGAACGACTGGTTTTAAGGGAGCCCTGTCTTAAAGCTATTCAGAACGGACTGCTACTTACTTAATGAGTAGTTGCCAGACCCTACGCCCGTGACCGGGCCGTCGACCTTGGCCGCAGCCCCCCTATGCTCAGCATGAGCACTAGAGGCATCCAGCACCCTGGAGGATGGACCGAAAGCCAGCGACATCCTGTTGCTACTATGGCCTACTTTACCCACCCTCCCGACTCAGCTGAAGAAGGTGAAAGGACAGCGCCAGTGATGGTGAATGACAAGAACGGGCCCACACAGTCCCTCGCTTGGGTGATGTGTTTGTTTGTGTTTTGGTTGTGGAATGTTGTGTTTTGGAACGTTGGTTGTGATTGTGGGTTGTTGTGCTGTGTGTGTGTCTGAGTTGTGTTGTGTGTTGTGGTGAATGTGTGTGTGTGTTTATTGGTTTGATTGTGGTGGTGTTGGTGTTGATTGTTGTGTGTTGTAGTTGCGTGTGAATTGTGGTTGTGTTGTGAATGGCTTTGTTGTGTGTGTGTGTTGTTGTGTCGTGTGTTTGTGATGTGTTGGATTGAAATGAAATGTGTGTGTTGTTTCGTGTGATGGTTGTTGTTGAATTTGTTGTGTTGTGTGTGTGTGGTGATAATGTGATGTTGTGTTTGTTGTGAATTGTGGGTGTGATCTTTGTTTGAATGTATGTGTTGTGTTGTGTGGTTGTGATGTGTTTGTTTTTGTTGTTGCTTGTGGCATGTTTGTTTGTTGTTTGTTTTTTTGTGTGATTGTTGGGTGTGTGGTGTCTGATGTGCTGCTTCTTGTTGTGGTTTGTGTGTGTGTGTGGGTGAATGTGTGTGTGTTGTGTGTTGTTGATGAAGTTTGTGTGTGTTTGTGTGTGATTGACATGTGTGTGTTTGTATGGTGGGTGTGTGTGTGTTTGTGTGTGTGTTGGATTGTGGTGTGTGTTTGTGTGTGTTGTGTGTGAATTTTGCCTGTTTGTTTTTGTTGTGTTGGTTTTGTGTTTGTTTTGTGGATGTTGGTGTGTGTGTTTGTTGTGGTGTGTTTGTTGAGGGAATTGTGGTTTGTTCGTGTGATGTGGTGTTGTGTTGTGTGGTTTTGTGTTCCTTTGTGTGCTTTGTGTTGTTGTTGTGTTGTGTCGTGTTGTGATGTGATGTGTTTGTGATTGTTTGTTGCGTTGTGGTGTTGTGTTGTTGTTGTTGTGTTGTTTGTTTGTTTTGTTGTGGTGTGTGTTGTGTTTGTGGGGTGTTTTGTGAATGGATGTGTGTTGTTGGTGTGTGTTGATTGTTGTGTTTTGTGTTGTTGTTTGTGTGTGTGTTGATTGTGATGTGAACTTTGTGATTGTTGTTTGTGTGTTGTGTGAATTTGTGTGATGAGCTGTTTTTGATTGTGTTGTGAATGTTGTTGTTTGTGTGGTGCTTTTGTGTTGGGAGTTTGTTGTTGTGATGTTGTGTTGTGTGTGTGAACTTGTGTTGGTGTGTGGTGTGTGGTGTGATGTGTGTTGTGCTGTGGTTGATTTGTGATTGATGTGAAATGACTCAATCAGTGCCCCACCCAGGTTATAATTCAAATTCGATTCAGATATGATGTCGGTTCGGCTGTCATGATGCAGGGACCCCCCCCCCCCGAAGGTCTGATGCAGCGTGAGGTTTTAGCGGCCTGTGTGCGATGGGTGAAAGATTTTTGGCGTGAGGGAGGTGGGGGCGCAAAAGAGGTGGGGGCGCAAAGACCATGATTTCGTCGTCTTCAGAGTCCTCACTGAGGCTGCACGGGAGAGGGCTGCGGTGGGGGCACAAGAAGTGATGGGGTTAGATCAGGGGAAGGGAGGGAGGGGTTGGGGGGGGAGGACGGCACGCCCATATTCGTCTGTTTCAGCGGTCCATGTGCTGACTGGGCGGAGTGAGCTGCGGTGGGGGCACGAGTAGTTACGGGGTTAATTAAGGGGAAGGGAGGAGGGGTGGGTACTGCCTAGAGGAGAGGGGCACAGGCATGACTTAGTCGTTTGCATTCAGAGGTCCTCCCTGAGGCCGCAAAGACGCGGCTGAAGGTGGGGATACCAGGAAATTAAGGGGTTAGAAAAGGGACGGGAGCGGAGGGGTGGTTGGCGGGAGGGGGGAGGGAGGAAAGATCGTGCTCTGTCGTCACAGAGGTCTCCACTGAAGGCTGCACGGGCGCGGCTGGGTGTGGGGGACAACAAGAAGTGATGGGGTTGGATCAGGGGTCGGGGGGAGGGGGAGGGGGAGGGATTGAAAGACCAAGATTTGGTCGTCTGCAGTGGTTCTAACTGCCGCTGCACGGGAGAGGGCTGTGGTGGAAACACAAAAAGTGACGAGTTAGTTAAGGGGAAGGGAGGGAGAGGTTGTGGGGGTAGTGGTTCGGTGAAGTGGCAAGGGGGAGTGGTGGAGTGGTGGGCGGGGATGGGCTGCAGTGGGGACACAAGTAGTGGGCAGTGATTTTATAAAAGTATTTTGACCTAAACTGTAGTAATCGACAGTGCTCGATGCCCAGGTCTGGGGTTTGAGGAGGTGAAAACATTAAAAATGGGTATGCACAATATTGCTTCAATCCTGGCTCAACCAATAAACTCATGTATCGGCCACATCTAGGGTTCAGATTCAAGGACTAGTGGCGGGGTCAGTTTAGGGGCAGGGAGGGAGATCAATCCAATCCTAATCCAAAGGGGTTCTCTTCCCTCACCTCGCTTCGATGCCACGCTTTTCATGGAGCGGAATTGGCGGACGCGGGCGCGGCACCCCCACCTGGTGCAGCCCGATCTGAACTCCAGGCTCTCCTAAGACTCAAAAAGGGCCCCATGGCCCTGTCCGGGACTCTCTGCGCGGGGTGAAGAGGCGAAACAGTGTCGCGTGTGCGGAACGAGCACGGGCCGTTGGCTGCGTGCATGGAGGTACAGGGGGGTAGGGGTTGAGCAGGCTAGAGTAGTACAGGGCGGGTTTTTGTTTTGAGCCGGAGGACATGGGAGAGTTGAGCAGGCAGTACACGGGAGGGGCAAGCAGGCAGTACATGGGGGGGATGCGGAACGAGCATCGGCCGTGGCTGCCTGTGCAGGAGGTACACAGGAGGGGTGAGCAGGAAGTACATGGGAGGGATGGGATTGCTTGACCGAGCATCGGGCCTGGCCTGCCGGTGCAGGACCGGTACAAAGGAGGAGGCGGTGAAGCAGGGTACCTGGGTGGGGAGCAGGGCAGTACAGGGAGGGGGGAGGCTGAAACAAACATCGGCAGCTGGCCGCCTGGGCAGGAGGTTACAAGGAGGGGTGAGGCCAGGCAGACATGGGCGGTGTGAGCAGGCAGTAATGGGAGGGATGCTGGCCGAATATCGGCTGGTGGCTTGCCTGTGCAGGAGGTACAAGGAGGGGTGAGAGGCAGTACATTGGGCGGGATGCAGAACAACATGGCGTGGCTGCCTGTGCAGGAGGTACATGGAAGGGGTGAGCAGGCAGTTACCATTGGCGGGGTGAGAGGAATACTATGGGAGGGATGCTGAACGAACCCCGGCCATGGCTGCCTGATGCAGGCGGACGCACGAGGGGTTGAGTGAGGCAGGCAGTACATGGGAGGGGTGGGCAGGCAGTACATGGGAGGGTGAGCAGGCAGTACATGGAAGGATGAGCAGGCAGTACATGGGGGGTTTGTAGTGGTGACATCGGCCGTGGCTGCCTGTGCAGGAGGTACGCAGGAGGGGTGAGCAGGCAGTACATGGGAGGGTGAGCAGGCAGTACATGGAAGGATGAGCAGGCAGTACATGGGGGGGATGCTGAACGAACATCGGCAGTGGCTACATGTGCAGGAGGTACACAGGAGGGGTGAGCAGGCAGTACATGGGAGGGATGCTGAACGAACATCGGCCGTGGCTGCCTGTGCAGGAGGTACACAGGAGGGGTGAGCAGGCAGTACATGGGAGGGATGCAGAACAAACATCGGCCGTGGCTGCCTGTGTAGGAGGTACATGGAAGGGGTGAGCTGGCAGTACATGGGAGGGGTGAGCAGGCAGTACATGGGAGGGATGCTGAACGAGCATCGGCCGTGGCTGCCTGTGCAGGAGGTGCACAGGAGGGGTGAGCAGGAAGTACATGGGAGGGATGCTGAACGAACATCAGCCGTGGCTGCCTGTGCAGGAGGGTACCTGGGGGGGTGGCAGGCAGAATGGGAGGGGAAGCGGGGGGGCCACAGTATGGGGGGGGATGAGGGGAAGTGAGCCTCCTTAGGTAGCCCCCACTCTGGTATGCCTCGACCCTAACTCTGCCCCCCTCAGCCCGTTTGCAACAGGAGTCTGTGAAATGAGATAGTACCCCAAGCTGCGGTAGCGAGCACATGCACCCCCAAAGCATCAATAGGGCAGGCAGACCCACATGCTGCCACTACACTAACAGGCCACCCAATCCACCCCTAACATAACAGGGGACAGTGACAGTAATCAAACACCAATCAACCATTAACACGAACAGGACAGCGGAGAAGAGGGCGAGAGAGCCCCCCCAAGGGACCGTCAAGAAGGGGCCAAGGGACTTCATGGCGGCGGCCAACAGGCCCTTAAGGAAAGACTTCCCAACAGGGCGTCCCACATTGCTTCAAGACGGTGGCAGAGGGTTCCAGGCGGCTAAAACGCTCCCGCGGGGCCAAGTACTTTAAGAGGTGGCCGGGGGTTCCAGACGAAGTCCAAGGGCATTCACGGAGGGGGAGGGGGTTGTTTACCTTCAAGGAGGTGGGGCCGAGGGCTTCCATGACGGGCATTCCGCGAGAGAGACACCGAGCATCACCCCTGCCAACAAGGGCTTGGACACTCGTGTGCCAAAGAAACGACGTTGCTGATAATATCAATGAACATCAACGAGCAGAATGTTGAATTATACCACCAATGCCCATGAGACGAACAAGGGACAAACCTGATCTGACAATTGCATACAACTCTACAGATCAACAACATCACACAATAGACGCTGACATGAAACGCTATTAACGGGAACAACACCCATGCGAAGAAGACCAACAGCCCAGATATACTCGATACATTGAGAAGAAATGCCGACAGGCCCTTGAGCTGACCGTGCATAAGCATCTCCAGATCAAAACCTCAACCAAGAAACAGATGACAATAAGATATGACAAGAACAACACCAACGGGAACAACAACATGAGAAGAAACAGCAGATATACTCAGTTACATGAGAGGTAACAGCAGACATACCTGAGCTGACACTTGCATAGCACTCTCCAGATCCTCCATGTAACGCTGGTAGGAAGAGGGATCCCATTCCTCCATCACCTGGTATCAGATGGGATGGGAAAAGGGTGGATGGGATGTGGGTGTGGGAGAAGGGTGGATGGGATGGGATAGGGGTGGATGGGCAAGGATGAGATGGGATTTCGTCCATAACTCCATGACCTGGTATCAGTTGTTGGGAAGGGTTATTGATGGGCACAGGTGGGAGAAGGGTGGATGGGGTCGGGGGGAATGGGGATGCGCCGCTGGGCCCCACGGTGGCTGGCATGGCTGGGGTGGGGCGGGGGCTGGCGATCGGGTGGGATGGGGCAAGGCTGTGAGATGGGATCCCATCCCTTCTTCATTTGGCTGGTATCTGTTTGTGTGCCGGGTTGTTGCTGGGGCCTGGGTTGGGAGCTGCTGACTGGGCCTGTGGGGATGGGGGCTGGCGTCCCCTTGCCCCCGGTGGCTGGGATTGTGGCTGGGCTGGGGCCGGGTGGCTGGCTGGGAGGATGCCCGGGTGGCGGGTCGTGGGTGTGGGGCGACCGCAGGGTGGCTGGGCCTGGCTGGGCTGGGCTCGGGGTGGCGGGCCCGCTGCGCGCTGGGCTTCCTCTCCCCCTCCTCCCCCCCTGCTCTCCCGTTGTTTGCTGGGCATGGGGGGCGAAGGGTGGATGGGCCCTGGCCGGGCTGGGCTGGCTTGGGATGGCTGGGACCGGGTGGGGGGGCGGGGGATGGTTTTGGTGGCTGGGATGTGGAATGGATGGAATGTGAGCACGGGTTGGATGGGATGTGGAGGATGGGAACCGGGTGGGATGGGATGTGGATGGCTGGGCGAAGGGTTGGATTGGCTGGGGATGGATGGGAGACGGGGGAGGGCGTGGATGGATGGGATCTGGGTGGATGGGGACGGATTTGAGATGGGATTCCCATCTTAAACTCCATGACCTGGTATCAGTTGTTGGGAAGGGTTGTTCATGGACATGGATGGGATGGATGGATGGGGGGGGGGAGGGGGGGAGGATGGATGGGAGAAGGGTGGATGGGATGGGCATGGATTGGATCCCTACTTGGATGGAGGTATATGAGGATGGAATTCCGTTTCGATAACTCAATGGCAGAGCACGTCGAAACAAGAAGATGCGGGGTTCGAACCCCTACGAGCGCGCTTCCGTGTTGACGGTCGCTGTCAACCGCCATGGTAGCTTTGTCCAGGTACAGTAGCAGCCCGTTCTCAACCAACGTAAGATGGGGCTCCCTTAATACCACGCCCCACCAGGCCTTATCATTTTATTACGACTAGGAGGCGACAATACAACTTTGTACTTGTTCATCCATGTCTCTCGTCTCCTCATAATTTTGATTTCTCTTTTCGAACATTTCCACTTACATCTGTAGTACTCACTGCCCTGTAAGAGCATGTCTTGTCTTTTGGGGCGAGGGGCCGATGCAGGGCGGCGGGGGGAGCAGCGCGCACTTAGCAACCAGCTGTGGCCGGAAGCGCCAGGCAAACACGAGGAGAAGAGCAGGAAGCTTGGGGTGCTTGACAGCGCCCCTAGCACCAGCGGTGGTCCACTCCCCTGGCCACGTGATACAACACAGGCACTTGTGATGGACCTGCCACAGGTACTTAGCGCAAAACTGGCGAATCTTGTTGTTCTATCGGGTGGCGGACGGCCGCGTGGGCGACGGCTTTTTCGGTGCTGGCCGCGACGCGCAATAGCAGCAAGCTTGACACCACTCAGTGATGACTCTGCCCATGACTCTGCATTATGATAGAGTAGGGTTATGTTTAGTGTCACGCCGGTGGTTCGGTTGCCCTCTAGGTTTCTGTTGTGCTGTCAGGTTTGACCCTTCTCGGTAGCACCTCTCAGCTGGACCCGATCAGGCTTTGCCACATCTGACGAGGATGTGCATGATCTTGATTTGTTCGTGTATGTTTATGTAAATGTCAGGTTATGTTGATATCGGCTAGTTGATATCATGTTATTGTGTATGTGTTATGTTGCTATAATGTTTCTGTTGCTCTCATGTTTATGTGATTCATGTTATGTTGCTATCTGTTTCTGTTGATATATGTTTAGGTGATTCAGGATTATGTGTATAGGTTTGACACTCTCGGCTTAGCACATTTCAGGCTGGACACCACTCAGGCTTGACACACTCGGCGGATGACTCTGCCATGGTCAGTATCCCGGCATGTAAATGTCAGATTTATGTTAATCTCTCATCAGGTTTATGTTGACATCAGGTTCTGTTCATATCAGGGTTCTGTTACTTCTCAGGTTTTGTTCTATCAGGTTTGACAACACTCGGATGGCACATATCAGGCCGATCAACATCCAAGGCTTGACACACTCGGCCGATGACTCTGCCATGATCTGCATATGTTAATGACAGATTTATGTTATGTTCATTTTGTAGGTATCAGTCTATCGTACAGTTATATGTGCACTCATACCTTGACTGTGATGGGCAGCACCGTGAACAGCACTGGCAGGAAGTGGAGCATGGAGTCTGTGAAGCGCAAGCCCATGAAGCCAGCTATGGCCGACAACGATGGCATGACCTCTTGGATACAGAGGACACTCAGCAATGTATTTTGCAGGTATCAGTAAACTGTGCAGTTATACGTGCTTAGCAATACATGCACTCATACCTTGACTGTGATGGGCAGCACTGTGAACAGCACTGGCAGGAAGTGGAGCATGGAGTCTGTGAAGCGCAAGCCCATGAAGCCAGCTATGGCCGACAACGATTGGCATGACCTCTTGGATACAGAGGATCGACGGTCCTCTAGCTGGACGGAGAAGGGGATCTTCAACATCTTGAATCCCTCTGTTATTGCATCCATCATGCCTGGGTTGGTGCTAACTATACCTTCCACACGGGCCATGGTCGCTATCCGAACCTGCGCAGCATCAGCAGTGTGTGTGTGTGTATGTGTGGTGTGGTGCTGGCAGCTGTGGTGGTGGTCGGATACAGAGGATCTACAGTCCTTTAGATGGATGTAGAAGGTATCTTCGCCATATCTGGCCATGGTGGCTATCCGAACCTGTTCAGCATCAGCAGTGCGTGTGTTGTATGTTGCGGGTGCAGTGTGTTTGTTTGTATCCATGTGTGTGTGTGTGTGTGTGTGGGGGGGGGGGGGGGGGTCCAAAGTGATTTATCAACAGCTTGAAGCCATCAGCTATGGCATCGAGCATTCCAGGGTTAGCGCTAATACACATACCACTCTGGACATGGCAGCTATCCGAACCAGCACAGCCGCCGCGACCAATCCTCTGCCAACGAAGCTATGACAGACACAGGCAACCACACCCTGAGGTAGCCTACACCCTGTTCAGGATGTGTATGTGTGCATGCATGTGCATGTAGGTGTGTGTGTGTCGAGTCTGACGCACTTGCTTATTCGCATGTGTGTACGTGTGGGTGATTACCTCCCTGTGTGTGTCTGTATCTGTCTTGAAGTCCTTGGCAGCGCATTTGCAGGTTGCAGGCTGCTGTAGGGACAGGGAGGTAATCACCCACCTGCCAATCAACTGCCAAGAACTCGAAGACAAATACAGACACACACAGGGACACTATCACCCACCTGCCAATCCGTTGCCAACGAACTCAAGACAGGTACAGACACACACAGGGGCACAATCACCTACACGCACACACAGACAAATAAGCAAGTGCCTAAAAATGCGCCACACACACATACATGCACAAACACACGCTCACATGTGCCTACACATACAAACCAACCACTTGAACCCCCACAACCACTTGAACCCCCATGACAGGGTTGTAGCCACCCACCTGCCAATCGGCTGCCAACGACTTCAAGACAGATACAGACAGACGCAGGGACACAAATACCCACACGCACACAGAGACAAATGAGCAAGCGCGTCAGACCGACACTATCCACAACAACAACATTATACAGACACAGGTTGCCTACACATACCAGACACCGCACACTCCCGCCTCAACACGCATACTCATGCACCACACAAACCTGCCCACACACATTTACATGCCCACACACCTATACCTGCACAACATGGCCTTCCACCTACCTAGACACCTGCACAAAACATCTGCACACACGCTTACATGCACCACACACACTGCACAACACACATATACATGGCACACAATGGCTACACATACATCGGACCACGCACACACACCTGCACCACAGCAGACATGCACACACACACCTGCACACACACATACATGCACACACACACATATACATGCACACACATGTGCCTACACATACATAGACAACTGCACACGCACATACATGCACACACACATATACGTGCACACACATGTGTCTACACATACACAGACACCTCTGCACACACACATACATGCACACACACATACATGCACACACACACATATACATGCGAACACATGTGCCTACACAAAATAGACACCTGCACACACACATACATGCACACACATACACATATACATGCACACACATGTGCCTACACATACAAAGACACCTGCACACACACACCTGCACACACGCATACATGCACACACACACACCTGCACACACACACACCTGCACACACACACACCTGCACACACACACACCTGCACACACGACACGTTGCACAATGCAACTGCACATCACACACACCTGCACACACACACACCTGCACACACACAACCTGCACACCACACACCTGCACAAAACGCACACCTGCCACAACACACAGTCACACACGCACACTGCACAACACACACCTGCCCACACACCCACCCTACCTGACAACCACACACCTGCACACACGCAACCTGCACACTACACACAAAAACACACATGCACAAAGCGCGCACAACTTGCACATCACACACACCTGCACACACACACACACCTGCACACACACACACATGTGCCTACACATACAAACCAAACACTTGAACCCCCACAACAATCACCCACCTGCCAATCCGCTGCCAACGACTTCAAGACAGAAGCAGCGCTCTCAAACTCCGCTAGCAGTTCTCGCTCACTGCCCAGTGGGACACCGGCCGGAATTGGGTCCTCATTCGAGCTAGGTGCGCCGGCTGGCACAGCTAAATGCATGGATGGTGGACGGACAGTTTGTTACTGGCGTGGGTTTGTGTGGGGTGGGGTGGGGTGGGGTGGGGTAGGTTTGTGTGGGGTTACAGAAATATCAGTATGTGTAAAGCTACGTGCGCTCGCAGGCACAGCTGCATGGATGGTGGCATGGATGGCGGACAGTGTTTGAGCTACGTAGGTCCGTAATTCCGTAAATGCTGGCGGTTATTAGCTACATAGTTTTAGCTACAACTATTGAGCTACGCAGGTCCACAAAAAGCAGGTGTTTATTAGCTACATTGTTTTAGCTACAACTTTGAGCTACGTAGGTCCACAAATGCAGGCGCGTTTAAGCTACATTGTATGAACAACAACTTTTGAGCTACGTAGGTCTGCAAATGCAGGTGTTTTTTAGCTACCTTGTTTTAGCTACAACTTTTGAGCTACGCGCTGGCAGGCAATGCTACGACCATTCGCGAAGGAAGGATGACCACCGGATGGTCCGTCTGTACTACTGATTTGGAGTTAAGCCCTTCATGTGAGCCCTTTATAGAGACTCGCGCGGGGTGCGGTTGTGGTGGTTATTTAAGGTTTGGTAACACTATATTTGTTCAAGCTATGTGCGCAGGCAGGCACATACGATTTTTAGCAATGTGAGTACATTCAGAGAGGCATCGGATTGAGGAAGGACAATCTGTACTAGTAAATAAATATAGAATTAATTGCAATAAATATACTACATCAAGGGTTGTGCCATACTACGTGCCGTTGAGGTTCGTGTTTTTAGCTATGTAGGTTCAGGGACCATGGATGGTCGTATGTAGAGTTTGAATCAATCAGTTATGTCATGACTCTAATAAATATAATATAAAAGAATAAAACTACATCGTGTCACGCCTCTATGTATTGGGACACGAGGTGAGGTAAGGGTTCTTTTCGCTCGTGTTGGTTCTGCGTCCCTGGCTGGGGAGAGTGGCAGGTGCAAGCTGTTACTGGTGGCCTAAAAAGATACATAAATAAAGGTCTGTTTGATGGGGGAGGGTCTTTTTGTTTTTTTAGCCCTTTTTTTTTGTTTATTTTTTTTGTTGGTTTCCTGTTTTTTTTTTGTTCTTTTTTTTTTTTTCCTTCCTGTTTTTTTTTCCTTTTTTTTTTTTGTTTCCTGTTTTTTTTTCTTTTTTTTTTTTTCCCCTTTTTTTTTTTTCATTTTTTTTTTTTTTTGTTTTTCCTTTTCCCTGTTTTTTTTTTTTTATTCCTTTTTTTTTTTTTTCATTTTTAGTTTTTCTTTTTTTTCTTTGTCCCGTTTTACCTTGGTGGTGGTGGTCTATGGTGTAGTGGTGTCCTTTTTGCGTGTCCCTGCTTTGGTGAGTCAGTGTGGTGCCACCCATGTGGGGGATGTGGGGGGTGGCTTTGTGGTGCATGTGGGTGTATTGGGTGGTGGTGGTTGGCCATTGTGGTGGGTCTTTTGTGGTGGTGACCATGTGTGTGGTGGTTGGGCATGGTGTGGTGGTCGTTTTATGGTGGTGACCATGGTGGTGGTGTATATTGGTGGTGGTGGCAATGGTGGTGGTCTTTTGTGGTGGTGACCATGGGTGGTGGTGGGCATGGTGGTGGTGGTCTTTTGTGGTGGTGACATGGAGGTGTGGGCATGTGGTGGTGGTGGGTATTTTGGTGGTGGGCATGGTGGTGTGGGGCATTGTGGTGGCTGTGGTGGTGGTGGTGGGTATTGGTGGTGGGCATGGTGGTGGGCATGGTGGGCATGGTGTTGTGGGCATGTGGGTGGGCATGGTGGGGGCATTGTGGGCATGGTGGTGGTGGGCATGGTGGGGCTGGTGGTGGTGGGCATGTTGGTGGTGGGCATGTGTTGGTGGGCATGGTGGCATGGTGGTGGGCATTGTGGGCATGGTGGGTGGTTGGTCATGGTGGTGGCATGGGTGGTGGTGGTGGTGTGATGTGGTGGTGGGCATGGTGTGGCATGGTTGGATGTGGTGGTGGGCATGTGGTGGGCTGGTGGTGGTGGGCATGGTGGTGGCAATGGTGGGCCATGGTTGGTGGTGGCATGGTGGTGGTTGGTGGCATGGTGTGGTGGTCGCATGGTGGTGGGCATGGTGGTGGGCATGGTGGTGGTGGTGGTGGTGGGCATGGTGGTGGTGGGCATGGTGGGCATGGTGGTGGTGGGCATGGTGGTGGTGGTGGTGGTGGGCATGGTGGTGGTGGGCATGGTGGTGGTCATGGTGTGGTGGTGGTGGTGGCATGGGTGGTGGTGGTGGGCATGTTGGGGTGGGCATGTTGGTTGGTTGTTGGCATGGTGGATTTTGTCATGGTGGTGGTGGGTATTGGTTTTTGGTGGTGGTCTTTTGTGGTGGTGACCAGAAACAGACTGTCCCTCCACCCGCCATGAGTGTAGCTATGCCTGCCAACATAACTTGAGTAAAAACATAACTTGAGTAAAAACATAACTTGAGTACAAACATAACTTGAGTAAAAACATAACTTGAGTAAAAACATAACTTGAGTACAAACATAACATGAGTAAAAACATAACTTGAGTACAAACATAACTTGAGTAAAAACATAACTCGAGTACAAACATAACTTGAGTAAAAACATAACTTGAGTACAAACATAACTTGAGTACATACATAACTTGAGTACAAACATAAATTGAGTAAAAACATAACTTGAGTACAAACATAAACATTGAGTACAACACATAACTTGAAGTACAACATAACTTGAGTAAACATAACTTGGTACAAAACATAACTTGAAGTACAAACATAACTTGAGTAAAAACATAACTTGAGTACAAACATAACTTGAGTACAACACATAACTTGAGTAAAAAAACATAACTTGAGTACAACATAACGTTGAGTACAACATAACTTGAGTAAAAATCATAACTTGAGTACAAACATAACTTGAGTACATACATAACTAACTTGAGTACAAACATCATTGTAGTAAAACCATAACAAGAAAAACATACTTGATACAAACCTAACTGTAGATGTACAAACATAACTTGTAACCAAATAGTAAAAACATACTGGTACAACATAACTTAGTACATAGACTTGTAAAAACAAACTTGAAAACATAACTTGAGTAAACATAACTTGATAAAAACATAACTTGAGTAAAACATACTTGAAACACTTAAACAATAACTAGACAACATAACTTGAGTAAAACAAACTTGAGTACAAACATAACTTGAGTAAAAACAATAACTTGAGTAAAAACATAACTTGAGTACAAACATAACTTGAGTACAAACATAACTGAGTAAAAACTAACTTGAGTAAAAACATAACTTGATAAAACATACTGATAAAAACTAACTTGAGTACAACATAACTTGAGTACAACTAACTTGAGTACAAACATAACTTGAGTCAAAACATAACTTGAGTACAACATAACTGAGTAAAAAACAACTTGATACAAACATACTTGAGTAAAACAACTGAAACTTTGAGTACAACAAACTTGAGTAAAAACATAACTTGAGTAAAACATAACTTGAGTACAAACTAACTTGAGTAAAAACATAACTTGAGTACAAATAACTTGAGTAAAAACATATTGAGTAACAACATATGAATAAAACAAGTTCTCCTTAACAAGTAACCAGGGGGATGAAGCTATTGGTGGTGGTGGTGACCATGGTGGTGACCATGGTGGTGGTGGGTATTGGTGGTGGTGGGCATGGTGGTGGTGGGTATTGGTGGTGGGCATGGTGGTGGTGGGCATGGTGGTGGTGGTGGGTATTGGTGGTGGGCATGGTGGTGGTGGTGGGCATTGTGGTGGTGGTGGGTATTGGTGGTGGGCATGGGGTGGTGGTGGTATTGGTGTGGCATGGTGGTGGGCATGGTGGTGGTGGTGGGTATTGGTGGTGGGCATGTGGTTGGGCATGGTGGCATGGTGGTGGTGGGCATGGTGGCATGGTGTGTGGTGGCATGGGTGGTGGTGGGCTTGGTGGGTGGCATGGTGGGCATGGTGGTTTGCATGGTGGGCATGTGGTTGGTGGGCATGGTGGTGGTGGGCATGGTGGTGGGCAGGGTGGCTGGTGGCGGTGGGCATGGTGGTGGGCATGGTGGGCATGGTGGTGGTGGGGCATGGTGGGGGCATGGTGGGCATGGGGTGGGCATGGTGGGGTGGGCATTGGTGGGCATGGTGTGGTGGCATGGTGGGTGGCTGGTGGTGGGCATGGTGGGCATGGTGGTGGTGGGCATGGTGGTGGGGCATGGTGGTGGTGGGCATGGTGGGCATGGTGGTGGTGGGCATGGTGGTGGGCATGGTGGTGGTGGGGCATGGTGGTGGGCATGGTCGTGGGCATGGTGGAGGTGGGCATGGTGGTGGGCATGGTGGTGGGTATGGTGGGCATGGTGGTGGGCATGGTGGGCATGGTGGTGGTGGGCATGGTGGTGGTGGGCATGGTGGGCATGGTGGTGGTGGGCATGGTGGTGGTGGGCATGGTGGTGGGTGGTGGTGGGCATGGTGGTGGGCATGGTGGCATGGTGGTGGTGGGCATGGTGGTGGGCATGGTGGTGGGCATGGTGGTGGTGGCATGGTGTGTGGTGGTGGTGGTGGGCATGGTGGTGGTCGTGGTGGGCATGGTGGTGGTGGTGGTGGTGGGTATTGGTGGTGGTGGGCATGTGGTGGTTGATGGTGGTGGTGGTTATGGTGGTGTGTCTTTTGTGGTGGTGCCCATGGTTTTGTGGTGGTTATTGGTGGTGGTGGTGGCAGGTGGTGGTTGGTCTTTTGTGGTGGTGACCATGGTGGTGGTGGGTATGGTGTGGTGGCATGTTGTGGTCTTTTGTGGTGGTGACCATGGTGGTGGCATGGTGTGTTCTTTGGTGGTGACTATGGTGGTGGGTATTGGTGGTGGGGGGTATGGTGGTGGTCTTTTGTGGCGGTGACCATGGTGGTGGTGGGTATTGGTGGTGGTGGTCTTTTGTGGTGGTGACCATGGTGGTGGTGGTACTTTTGTGGTGGTGACCATGGTGGTGGTGGGTATTGGTGGTGGTGGGCATGGTGGTGGTCTTTTGTGGTGGTGACCATGGTGGTGTTGGGCATGGTGGTGGTGGTCTTTTATGGTGGTGACCATGGTGGTGGTGGATATTGGTGGTGGTGGGCATGGTGGTGGTCTTTTGTGGTGGTGACCATGGTGGTGGTGGGCATGGTGGTGGTGGTCTTTTGTGGTGGTGACCATGGAGGTGGTGGGCATGGTGGTGGTGGTGGGTATTGGTGGTGGGCATGGTGGTGGTGGTGGGTATTGGTGGTGGGCATGGTGGTGGTGGTGGGTATTGGTGGTGGGCATGGTGGTGGGCATGGTGGGCATGGTGGTTGTGGGCATTGTTGTGGTGGGCATGGTGGTGGGCATGGTGGGCATGGTGGTGGTTGGCATGTGGACATGGTGGTGGTGGGGCATGGTGGTGTGGGCATGGTCTGTGGGCATGGTGGGCATGGTGGTGGGCATGGTGGGCATGGTGGTGGTGGGCATGGTGGGGCATGGTGGTGGTGGCATGGTGGTGGGGGCATGGTGGTGGCATGTGGGGTGTGGGCATGGTGGTGGGCATGGTGGTGTTGGCATGGTGGTGGATGGTGGGCATGGTGGTGGGGTGGGCATGGTGGTGGTGGGCATGTGGAGGGTGGCATGGGTGTTGGGCATGGTGGTGGGCATGGTGGGCATGGTGTGGTGGGCATGGTGGTGGGCTGGTGGGGTGGTGGTGGTGGGCATGGGGTGTGGCATGTGGTGGGCATGGTGGTGGTGGGCTGGTGGTGGGCATGGTGGTGGTGGTGGTGGGGGCATGGTGGGTGGTGGTGTGGGATGGTGGTGGTGGGCATGGTGGTGGTGGTGGTGGTGGCATGGTTGGTGTGGGCATTGGTGGTGGTGGTTAGGTGGTGGTCTTTTGTAGGTGGTGGTGGTCGTGGTGACCAGAACAACTGTCCCTCCACCCGCCATGAGTGTAGCTATGCCTCCAACATAACTTGAGTAAAACATACTGAGAAAAACATAACTTTGAGTACAAACATAACTTGAGTAAAACATACTTGGAGTAAAACATACTTGAGTACAAACATAACATGAGTAAAAACATAACTTGAGTACAAACATAACTTGAGTAAAAACATAACTCGAGTACAAACATAACTTGAGTAAAAACATAACTTGAGTACAAACATAACTTGAGTACATACATAACTTGAGTACAAACATAAATTGAGTAAAAACATAACTTGAGTACAAACATAACTTGAGTACAAACATAACTTGAGTACAAACATAACTTGAGTAAAAACATAACTTGAGTACAAACATAACTTGAGTACAAACATAACTTGAGTAAAAACATAACTTGAGTACAAACATAACTTGAGTACAAACATAACTTGAGTAAAAACATAACTTGAGTACAAACATAACTTGAGTACAAACATAACTTGAGTAAAAACATAACTTGAGTACAAACATAACTTGAGTACATACATAACTTGAGTACAAACATAAATTGAGTAAAAACTACACTTGAGTTACAAACATAACTTGAGTAAAAAAGAACTTGATACAACATAACTTGAGTAAAAACATAACTTGAGTCAACAACTTAGTACAACATACTTGGTAAAACATAACTTGAGTACAAACATAACTTGAGTAAAAACATAACTTGAGTAAAACATAACTTGAGTAAAAACATAACTTGAGTAAAAACATAACTTGAGTACAAACATAACTTGAGTAAAAACATAACTTGAGTAAAAACATAACTTGAATAAAAACAAGTTCTCCTTAACAAGTAACCAGGGGGATGACAGCTATTGGTGGTGGTGGTGACCATGGTGGTGACCATGGTGGTGGTGGGTATTGGTGGTGGTGGGCATGGTGGTGGTGGTATTGGTGGTGGGCATGGTGCTGGTGGGCATGGTGGTGGTGGTGGGTATTGGTGGTGGGCATGTGGTGGTGGTGGGCATTGTGGTGGTGGTGGGTATTGGTGGTGGGCATGGTGGTGGTGGTGGGTATTGGTGGTGGGCATGGTGGTGGGCATGGTGGTGGTGGTGGGTATTGGTGGTGGGCATGGTGGTGGGCATGGTGGGCATGGTGGTGGTGGGCATGGTGGACATGGTGGTGGTGGGCATGGTGGTGGTGGGCTTGGTGGTGGGCATGGTGGGCATGGTGGTGGGCATGGTGGGCATGGTGGTGGTGGGCATGGTGGTTGTGGGCATGGTGGTGGGCATGGTGGGCATGGTGGCGGTGGGCATGGTGGTGGGCATGGTGGCAATGGTGGTGGTGGGCCATGGTGGGTGGCATGGTGGGCATGGTGGTGGGCATGGTGGTGGTGGGCTTGTGGGCATGGTGTGGTGGGCAAGGTGGTGGGGCATGGTGGGGGCATGGTGGGGCAGGGTGGTGGTGGGCATGGTGGTTGGGCATGTGGTGGGGCATGGTGGGCATGGTGGTGGTGGGCAGGGGTGGTGGGCATGGTGGTGGTGGGTCAGTGGTGGTGGTGGCATGGTCGTGGGCATGTGGGTGGGCATGGTGGTGGGCATGGTGGTTGGGTATGGTGGGCATGGTGTGGTGGGCATGGTGGGCATGGTTGTGGTGGGCATTGGTGTGGTGGGCATGGTGGGCATGGTGGTGGTGGGCATGGTTGTGTGGGCCATGGTGGGGCATGGTGGTGGTGGGCATGGTGGTGGGCAATGGTGGGGGCATGGTGGTGGTGTGGGTATGGTGGTGTCATTGTGTTGTGGGTTGGGTGGTGGCATGTTGTTTCTGTGTGTTGTGTGGCATGTGTTTGTTGGTGTTTTGTCATGTGTTTGCATGGTGGTGTCGTGGTGGTGGGCATGGTGGTGGTGGTGGTGGGCATGGTGGTGGTGGGCATGGTGGTGGTGGTGGATGTGGGCATGGTGGGTGGTGGTGGTGCTGGTGGTGGTGGTGATGGTGGGTTGGTGGTGGTGGTGGGCATGGTGGTGGTTGGTGGTTTTTGTCTGTGTGTTGTGGTGCGCATTTGTGTAAGTGTGGTGGTGGTCTTTTGTGTTTGGTGCCCGACCGCCTGTCCCTCCACCCGCCATGAGTGTAGCTATGGCCTGCCAGCATAACTTGAGTACAAACATCCTTGAGTACACAACTTGAGTACAAACTACTGAGTAAAAACATAACTTGAGTACACCATAACTTGAGTAAAAACATAACTTGAGTACAACATAACTTGAGTAAAACATAACTTGAGTAAAACATACTTGAGTAAAACATAACTTGAGTACAAACATAACTTGAGTACAAACATAACTTGAGTACACATAACTGATAAAAACATACTTGAGTACAAACATAACTTGAGTACAAACATAACTGAGTACAAACTAACTTGAGTACAAACATAACTTGATAAACAACATAACTTGAA
Organism: Chlamydomonas sp. ICE-L; assembly: GCA_013435795.1. NCBI lineage: Eukaryota > Viridiplantae > Chlorophyta > Chlorophyceae > Chlamydomonadales > Chlamydomonadaceae > Chlamydomonas > Chlamydomonas sp. ICE-L. The sequence continues at coordinate 30,593,355 of JACBWV010000610.1, read as the reverse complement.
TACAAACATAACTTGAGTACAAACATAACTTGAGTACAAACTTAGTACACAAACTAATGATAAAAACATAATTGGGTACAAAAAACTTGAGTAAAAACATAACTTGAGTAAAAACCTAAATTGAGTAAAAACATAACTTGAGTAAAAACATAACTTGATTAAAAACATAACTTGAATAAAAACAAGTTCTCTTTAACAAGTAACCAGGGGGATGACAGCCCTCCCTCCCCCTCCCCCTCCCCCCCATTGGTTGTTTTGGGGGGATGCAGGGCAGGGGTGGGGGGGGGTATAGAGACAGATTTTGGACGCGCATTTTCAATATGGGCGTCCAATTCAGATGGGGTTGGGAATTGTGGAAATTTCCATACAAAAAGAGGGGACAACACAACACACAACACACACACACACACATACCCCTTCCTTTTGCCTGCCTGCCTACCGCAAGTGACTATCCTTTGGACGATTTGACCCCCACCCTACCCCCGCTCAACCTCCTCAATAACCCCCTCTCAACCCACTCTCTTCACCCCCTCTTCAACCTCCTCCTAACCCACTTAACCTCCTTCTAAAACCCCTACTCAACTCCTCCTAAACCCCTCTCAACTCCTCCTAAACCCCTCTCAACCTCCTTCTAAACCCCGCTCAACCGCCTCCTAAACCCCTCTCAACCTCCTCCTAAACCCCTCTCAACCTCCTTCTAAACCCCTCTCAACCTCCTCCTAACCCCCTCTCAACCTCCTCCTAAACCCCTCTCAACCTCCTCCTAAACCCCCTTAACTCCACCTAAAACCCCTCTCATCCCCTCTTCACACATCCACCTCAACCGCCCCTCCCCAACCCCCTCTTAACCCCCTCTCAACACCTCCTATAACCCCTCTCAACCTCCTCATAACCCCCTCTCATCCCCCTCTTCACACCCTCTCAACCTCTTCCCAACCCCCTCTTAACCCCCTCCCAACCTCCTCCTAAACTCCTCTCACCTCCTCCTACCCCTCCCAACCTCTCATAAACCCCCTGTCAACCTCCTCATAACCCCCTGTCAACCTCCTCATAACCCCCTGTCAACCTCCTCATAACCGCCCTGTCACCTCCTCATACCCCCTGTCAACCTCCCTCCTAACCCCCTGTCAACCGCCTCATAACCAACCCCCGTCACCCTCCTCATAACCCCCTTCCAACCTCCTCAAACCCCCTGTCAACCTCCTCCTAACCCCCCTGTCACCTTCTCCTAACCCCCTCATATCCCTCCTTCACAGTTTCACACCCTCTCAACTCTTCCTCAACCACTCTGAACCCCCTCTCAACCTCCTCCTACCCCCCTCTTCAACCTCCTCATAAACCCCCTCACATCCCGCCCCCCCCCTCTGTCACACCCTCTCAACCTCTCCCAACACCCTCTTAAACCGACCCCCCTCCAACTCCTCCTAAACTCCTCTCAACCTCCTCCTAACCCCCCCCAACCCTCCTCATAAACCCCCCGGTCCAACCTCCTCATAACCCCCTGTCACCTCCTCAATAACCCCCCTGTCCACCATCCTCATACCCCCTGTCAACCTCCCTCCTAAACCCCTCGCATCCCCTCTTCCACCCTCAAAAAGCCCGTCCCCTCCCACCCCCCTCTTAACCCCTCTCAACCCCTCCTCCTAACCCCCTCTCAACCGCCTCACTAACCCCCTCTCATTCCACCCCCTCTTCAACACAACCCTCTCAGACCTCCCCAACCCCCTCTTAACCCACTCCCAACTCCTCCTACACCCGCTCACCTCCTCCTAAACCCCTGTCCAACCTCCTCATACCCAACCCCCCTTCAACCTCCTCAAACCCCCTGTCAACCTCCTCATAACCCCCTGTCAACCGTTCTCCTAACCCCCTCTACCCTCTCTTCACAGTCCACACCCTCTCAACTTCTGCCCAACCCCCGCTTAAAACCCCTCTCACCTCCTCCTAACCCCCGCTCCAGCCCCCTCTCAAACCTCGTAAAACCCTCTCTCAAACCTCCTCCTAACCCCCCTCTCAACGCCTCCTAACAACCCCTCCTAACCCCCTCTCAAACCTCCTCCTCCCCCCTCGCAAACCTTTCTCCCTAACCCCTTCTCTCCCCCTCTTCACATTCAAAAAGTTTCCCACCCCTCTCAACTCTTCCAACCCCCTCTAAACACCCCCTCTCAACCTCCCCTAACCCCCTCTCAACCTCCTCCAAACCCCTCTTAACCTCTTAAAACCCCTCTCAACTCACCTCATCCCTCACGATGCACCGGGGTTGGTTGGCTCGGGTCTGACCCATCCTAGTCCTCCATCGCCATCTCAAGCGCCTCCCAACCTCCCAACTCCCTCTCATCTCCTCTCACCCCCCTATCAAACCTTAAATCCCTCAGGATGCAACTAGGATAAAGTTTAGCACGAGTCTGACCCCCATCCTAGTCCCCTCTCGACTCTTAGCCGGATCTCCAACTTCCCAACGCCTTCTCACCCCCGCACCCCCCTCTCAACCTTAACCCTCAGCATGTGGAGGACAGGGGTTTGCGCACGGATTCTGACCCAGCCGAGTCCCTTCTTTCACTAGCTCCTTCATTCAAAACCTAATTCTCTCTCTTAACCCTCCCCTCAACCTTTCAATCCTCCACCCTGATCCCCCAACCTTAGCCCCAACCATTTCTCTCCATCTCTGCCAACCTATCCCAAAACCTTATCTCCAATCTCTCCCCCTTATCCAACATCTTAAAAAACCCTGCAGATGTACCCAAATAAGTTTGCACCAGTCGGCCCCATCCTATGCCTCTTCACGAGTTCCATTTCCATTCAACCAATCTCTCAACTCCCTCCTCTTAACCTCTTAACCTCCTTAAAAACCTCTTTAACCTCTTATATCCCTTAAACCGCTTAACCCTTAACCTCTTATCCTCTTAACCTCTTACCTCTTAACCTCTTAACCTCTTAACCTCTTAACCTCTTATCCTCTTAACCTCTTAACCTCTTATTCCTCTTATAACCCTACCTCTTATCCCCTCGCACCTAGCCCCACTTCTATCTCATTATCGGTGCTTAACCTCTGCACACTCTCTCAAAAACCTTACCCTCAGGAGTACGAGGGATGAGTTTAGCACCGAGTCTGACCCCATCCTAGTGCCCTCTTGACTAGCTCACCCATTCATCCTAATTTCTCGAACCCTTTTTTTACCTCTCAACCCCCCTCTTAACCGCTCAACCCCTATCACTCTTAATCCCCGCAGGATGTACGAGGATAAGTTTGGCACCGAGTCTGACCCCATCCTAGTCCCTTCTCGAAGCCGAGAGAATTTATTTGGTGGTCTCCAACTACGAACACCCTCTCACCCTCGAACACCCTCTCACCTCCTGACACCTCTCAACCACCGTCTCAACCCCTCTTAACCTCTCAACCCCCCTCCCTCTTAACCTCTCAAACCCCTCCTACCTCTAACCCTCTCAAATCCCCCTCTCAACCTCTCAACCCCCCTCTTACCCTTAACCTTCATCCAACCAACCCCTCCTAACTCGTCCACCACCCCCCTCCTACCCCCTCTCCACCCAACGCACCCCTCCTAGCCCTCTCACCCCCTCTTAACCTCATCAACCCCCTCCGTACCATCTCAACCTACCCCCCCCTCCTAGACCTCTCAATCCCCCTCCTACCTCTCACACCCCCTCTTACAACCCCTCAACACCCCCATCTTACCCTCTCAAACCCCCTCCTAAAGAACCGTCTCCACACCCCCTCCTAACCCTCTCAACCCCCTCCTAACCTCTCACCCCCTCTCTACCTCTCAAACCCCTCCTAACCTCTCAAACACAACCCCCTCCTAACCTCTCAAACCCCTCCTACCTCATCAAACCCCCCTCCTAACCTCTCAACCCCCCGTAAAACAACCTCTCAAACCCCCTCCTAACCTCTCAAACCCCTCCTAACCTCCTTCAAACCCCTCCTAACCTCTCAACCCAGCTCCTATACCAACCTTGCGCCACAACCCCCCCCCCGCCCACCCTCTTCACCTCTCAAACACACCCCCTCCTAACCTCTCCAACCCCCCCTAAACCTCCGTCAACCACCCCCTCCCTAACCTCTTCAACCTCCTCTTAACCTCTCAACCCCCTCTAACCTCTCAAACCCCCCCCCCTCCTTAACCTCTTTTCACTCCTCCACTTCTCAACCCCCTTAACCTCTCAAAAAAACCCCCCCTCTACCTCTCAACCCCCTCTGTAAACCTCCTCAACCGCCCCTCTTAAACCTCTCCAATCCCCTCTTATTAACCTCCTCACACCAACCCCCCTTACCTCTCAACCCCCTCTTAACCTCTCAACCCCTTTAACCCTTCTTCACCTTTTAACGAATTTAAAACCCTTTTAAACCCCCCTCTCAACCATTATCCCTCAGGATGTATGAGGATAGTTGGCACCGAGATTGACCCCATCCTAGTCCCTTCTCTGGAAGCTGAGAGAATCATCGGTGTCACGGATCCCGAGGACGACAATTTGGTGTTGGGGCATCCTACGTCTGAGGCTCCAGGCAGTTTTAATTGATGAGGAGATACTCTACAAAAACAACACCCTACAACCAAGCCGTACATTAAAGGTGGGAAGGGGTATACAGTTGGGTTCATTTCATATGAAATGTTGACCAAAGTGGGTAATATATATATATCCACAGAGTTGCATCATATGATATTATTTAAAATTTGATCTTCGGCCTAGTCAGACGCCGCATCAATATGCCAGGGCAATTATAATCAACTGATGTCATATTCCAGTTCGCATATATACCTGTAAGGGGTTTCCTTCCATCAGCCTTTTCGTTGTAGCTCTCTTGTCACGGTGGTCAAGTCTCTTGTAGCGATATTCCCACCCCCTGGACTGTAAACATAGGGTACGAACCTATGGTACAAACATAATACTTGTTACCCGGACCTGCGTATGAAACTAGGTTGTGTGTGGCATCCTACGCACATGAGATCTCCCGGGCAGTTCCGTGAGGGAGGGAGAAAAAGGAGTGAGGTATAGAAAGTGCGAGTACTACGACCCTGCCAACCATTGCCTTACATTAAAAAGGTGCTAAGGGTGATGTATGGTTTCTGCCATGCCAATACCGTATGTGTTATCTACCTATCATCCTAATATAATCTCTGCCATGCCATGCCACAAATGAAATACCCACCCGGGTTTGAATGGGTGAAGGAATGAGCATGATTATGATCCTCCCAGTGCAAGTTCTTGATGGTGGAGAGTACTAACAACCCCTAAAGAACCATGCCTTACCCTACTTTCTTTGCAGCGTCGCCGGCGACGCTAAAAATGGCAAAATTGGATCGCGATAGGAGCAAAGGTGGCAGCGAAAGCTAGTTATGTAACGAGACCGTTGGGGCTGACGGTGTCAGGCCGTTCATCGCGTCAGATGATTGGATGGATGATGGATGTCGGGGGTCGAACGGACACTGGGTAACACTGGTTCTCACACGCCATCCCAGAAGGTGGGGGGCTTTCCGCCAAAATGTTGAGGGGTGCTATATGATGTTTACTGTTACTGCCATGTCATGCCGTAAATGTTTCTGCCATATTATGCCCGTATATATTTCTGCCATGCCATGCAAGAAGTACCGCCCTTGGGATTGAGTGGATGAGCATGAGCATGAGCCTCCCAGGCACTTCATTGAGGTGGAGAGTACTACACCCCGCAAACCATGCCATACATTAAAAAAGTTGCTAATGGTGATATAATGTTTCTGGTTTCTGCCATGGCCATGCCGTATTTGTTTCTAACTTCTACCATATCATGCGTTTTATATTTCTTTCTGCCAATGCCATGGAAAAGAAATACCGACCCTGGGATATTACAGTTGGTTTTGCGGGCATCCTCATGCTGTTGTTCTTTTTTCGCAATCCATGCCATTTCCTATGCCATTCCGTCGCTGCAGTGACGCGGGTGTGGCTAAACTATTCAACAATGTACCCCCGGCCCCCCGGGGGCTGCGCGTTCGGGGGGGGCAGCGCGTCGCACTAGTTCGCACATATTCGCTCAATTTGCTACGCGTCCGCAAAAGCAAACAGTGGCATTCTTAGTTAGCATGAGCCTCACAGGCCAGTTCATTGAAGGCGCAGAGTATGGCCCCTAATACTACGTTACATACTACAAAATGTATGTACATGCCCAGCCATGCTATCCTATCTTCCCACGCCAATATCCCTTCCTCTTCTGTCTGCCACGCCATATATCTTTTTTGCCATGCCATTCTAATCCGCCAGCCATATATCTTTCTGCCACGCCATATATATCCTTTCTGCCACGCCAGATCTTTTCTGCCATGCCATGCCATGCATCTGCCACGCCATATATCTTTCTGGCCAGGCCAATGCCATGCCATGCTATCTGCCACGCCATATATCTTTCTGCCATGCCATGCCATGCTATCTGCCATGCCGTTCATATTCCTGCCATGCCATGCCGTATATATTTCTGCCATGCCATGCCGTATGTGTTTCTACCATGTCATGCCGTATATCTTTCTGCCATGCCATGCCGTATATGTTTCTGCCATCCATTGCTGTATGTATGTATAAATGTTTTTTTGTTTATCGAACCGAGTAACATGCTCAAGAGTTCGACATCGATATTTTGGTACGTCGACATTTTTAGTTTCTTGGACAAAGCATGCTGTGTGTTCTATAATATATGTTTGGTTTCTTGGACAGAGCATGTTTTTGTTTCTACATCATAGTTTTGGTCCGACTTATATGGTTATAACATGCGCTGCTTCTACATTGATTTTTTGTGGGTACTCGTATAATTATATAAGACATGCTTCTGCGTTGTACATATCGATATTGGGGTACGTTGATACTTTGGTTTCTCGGACAGAGCATTCCTATGCGTTTGTACATCAATACTGGTACAACGTATATTTTATACAAGCTCAGCATGCCAACATCGTATTTGGGTATCGTATATTTGTATCCATGCTCTGCGTTGTACAATCGATATTGGGGTACTTTGGATATTTTGGTTGCTTGGACAGATCATCTCCTGTTTGTACATGGATATTTTGGGTTTCTTGACAGAGCAAAAAAAAAAAAATGCTCTGTGTTGTACAGAATATTTTGTTTTTTTTGACGAGCATGCTGTGTTTTGTACATGGATATTTTGGTTTCTTCTTGGACAGAAGCAGCTGTGTGTTGTACATCGGATATTTTGGTTTCCTTCTTGGACGAGCATGCTCTGTGTTACATACTATTTTGGTTTCTTGGACAGAGCATGCTCTGTGTTGTACATTAGATATTTGGTTGTTTGGACAGCGCATGCTCTGTGTTGTACATAATATTTGGTTTTCTTTCTTTGTCAGATCAGCTCTGCTCTGTGGTTTGTACTGATATTTTGGTTTCTTGACAGAGCATCTCTGTTGTTGTACAAGGATATTTTTGGTTTCTTGGACAGAGATGCGCTGTGTTGTACAGAATAGTTTGTTTTCTTGGACAGAAGCTGCTCCTGTGTTTGTACATAGATATTTTGGTTTCTTGGACAGAGCATCGGTGCGTCTTATTTACCTCCATATGTTTGGTTTCTGGAACAGACGACTCAGCATTCTTCTACATCTATATTTTTGGGTAACTCGCTTATTGTGTCTACATGCTCTGCGTTCGACAATCGATATATTGGTAAAACGGTCGATATTTTTAGTTTCCGGCAGAGCATGCGATGCTTGTCAGCGATAGTGCATTCTCAGATTGGGAAGAGATGTGGGAGGATTAAATTAATATACACACCTACCCCCATCCATACCCCCCCCCCCCCCCCCCCCCCCCCCCCCCCCCCCCCCCCCCCCACCCCCTGGGCAGGCTTTGTGACGTGCTGGACGAATGGTAGTGCCCACTCCCACCCACCCTCCCCACCACCACCACATTTTCTTTCTTCCCCCCCCCCCGTCCCCACCCTTCGTGCAGGTTGGTGAAGTGCCTGGACGAGAAGGGTGGTGACCCACTACCCCCACTCCCCCCCCCCCACCACTTCCTAGCAAGCACGCAAACATAGCGAGCAGCCCCCCGAACCCACACGCATGCCCACAACCACATACCCACACATGCCCCACCAACATACCCACACACCATGGCCACCCACATACCCACACCATGCCCACCACAATACCCACACCATGCCCCCACACACATACCACACCACAATGCCCACACCACATTTACCCACACCACATTCCCACAACCCATACCCCCACCACAATTGCCACCGCCCCCATCACCCCCGGCACCACAATACCCACACCATGCCCCACCATCATACCCACCTCTGCCCCCACCACATACCCCCCCATTCCACATCCATACCCACACCATTCCCACACGCATACCACTCTCCACCTAGCCCACACCCTAACCCCCACCTTCCCCACACAGCCCATCCCCACCCCCCGGGATTCCCCCCCCACCCCATCACCCACAACCCTTCCCCCACCACCATCCCCACCCCCTCCCCACCCCACATACCCACACCCATACCGCCCCCCCCTGCCCCCCCCACTCCCCCCCCCTCCCCACCCCCATACCCACCATCCCCCCCCACTCGCCCCCCCCTCCCCACCGCCCACCCTCAGAACACCCCACCTCCCCCACCCATGCCACCCCACCTCCCACCCCACCCTTCCCCCCCCCCATACCGCCCACCACTTCCCACCAGCCCCCGACCCCCCCCCTGGCCACCCCCCCCCCCCCCCCCCTTCCCCCACCCCCCTCCCCCCCCCACTGCCCCCCCCCATCCCGCCCCGGGGTGGACCATTCGCACACCCCCTCCCCACCCCCTTCGCCCCCGAAATACCCTCCCCCCAACACACCCTGCCCCCCGCCTCCCGCGCCCCCCCCTCCCCCCCGCCCTCCCCCCACGCGCCCCTCCCCACCCTCCTTGCCCCCACTCATACCCCCCACGCCTGCCCCCGAACGAACGAAGGTCGCCCGCCTCTTCGCCCCCCACGAGGACGGTAACCCTTCCCCCACCCTCCCCCCCCCTCCCCCCCCCCCTTCCTCACCCGCCCCCTCCCACCGGCCCACATCCCCACACCCATCCCTCCCACCCTTCCCCCCCCCCCTACCCCCCCCTTCCCCCCCCCCCCTCTCCCCCCCCCCCTGCCCCCCCCCGCCCTCCCCCAAAGACCCGTCACGGCCAGCACGCCCTCCCCCCCACCTTCGCCCCCCCCCCTCCCCCCACAGGCCCCCTCCCCCCCCACCTCCCTCCCAATCAAACCCTTTCCCACTCCCCCCTCCCCCCGCCCCTGTTATGCCCCCCCCCCTTCCCCCCACGGCTAACCCTTCCCCGGCCCACGGCCCTCCTCCCCCGCCCTGCCCCACCACCACATATAACCCACTACCATCCATGTGCCCCCACCACATCCCCACAGACACCCCATTCCCACAGCCCACATACCCCCACCATTCCCACACCATACCCCCCCCATTCCCACACCATACCCTCACCACCACCTCCCCACACCATACCCTCACCACATAACCCTCACTAGACCAGTATTCCCACCAATCGCCCCACGCCTGCCCCCCCCCTACCCCACACCTTCCGCACAAAGACAAGTCCCACATTACCCACCGGCCCCTACCCACCCCACCTACCCCAACCCTACCGCATCACCCCCTCCCCACACCCCATCCCGCCCACCCATTTCCTCCCCATAAACCCCCGTACCCCACCCCCTGTCCCCCCCCACCATCCCCCCACCATTCCCCCAAACCCCTACCCCCATCACCCGCACCCTCCCCCCGCGAGCCCCATCCCCCCAGCCCCGCTTCCCCACCCAGCCTCCCCCCCCCTTTCCCCGGCACAGGGACTCCCTCCCCCCACCTTCCCCCCCCCCAGCCCCACCTCACCGCACACACTGTCCCAACCCCCCCTACCCCCCCCCTGCCCCCCAAAAACCCCATCGCCCGCCCACAGCACCCCCATGCCCCCCACCACCTCCCCCCCCCCCGTTCCACCAAAGGTAAAAAGCACCCCCCTCACCCCCAGCCCCTATACCCCCGCCACCCCCTGTCCCCGCCCCCTGCCGCCCCCAAAAAGAGCCCCCCCTCCCCCCCACCCTTAACCACCCCCCCCCATCCCCCCCAGTACCCATTCCCCACCCCTCCCCCCCCCTGCCGCCCCCCCCACCCCCCACCCACTTCCCCCCCCCTCCCCTCCCCCGCCTCCGCCACCGGAGAAGCCCTCCCCGCCCCCCCTCCGCCCCCGGATGTCGAGCAACCACCACCAACCCCCAGACCATTACAGCCATTTTTTTTTTTCCCACACCCATACCCACACCATTCCCACACCCACATACCCACACCACCCACACCTCATCCCACACCATACCCACACCATTCCCACCCCACATACCCCAGCCATTCCCACACCACATACCCACACCATGTCCCACACTCACATACCCACACAACCATACCCACACCACTTAACCCTCCCACACCATACCCCCACCCCCTCCCGCACAACCCTTCCCCAGAGAGAGACCCATGCACCGACCACCATACCCCCACCACATACCCACACCATCGTCCCCCCCCACTACCACAACCCCCATCCCTCCCCACCCGTAGATTCCCTCCAAAACCCACCTCCGGCACATCCCTTCCCCCACCACATACCCCCAGCCACCCTGCCCCCCCGCACCATCCCCCCCCCATTCCGCACACCCCATACCCCCGCCCCCATTCCCCCAGTTCACCCCTCCCCCCGCCCCGTGCCACCGCACACCTCTACCCGCCCAAGAGGGAGACCCGCTTCCCCCCCCGCACTCCCCCCCGGACCCCCCTTCCCCCCCCCCATACCGCCCCACCACCTCATCCCCCACCCTGCCCCCACCACCTCGCGCACACCCTTCCCACCCGCCTCCCCCGCCAGCCATGCCCACCCCCACCGTCACCCGCCCCCCCTGGTCCCCCAACCCCTACGCACCCCTCCCCCCCTCCCCCCCCACCATCCCCTCCCGCCCCTCCCCCCCCCCTAAAGCCACACATGCCCCCCACCCCCCTCCCCCCACAGCACTTGCCCGCCCCCCCTCCCCCCCCCCTCCCCCACGCGCGGGGACCAAGGCCCTTCCCCCAAGATAAGCCCATAACCCCACCATTCCCCCACCACATACCCCACATTTTCCCACATCCACTCCCACACCATACCCACACTGACCCCTTACTGTACCCCACACCATAACCCACGATCCACATACCCACACCTCATGCCCACACCACAATAACCACACCATGCCCACACACATACCCACACCACATACACCACCACATACCCACACCACATACCCCACACAGACCCACACCACATACCCACACCATACCCACGGCCCACCGACCCCCCACCCCCCCCCCCCTCCCCCACCCCCCCTTGGCAGGTTTGGTTACGTGCTGGAGAGGCCGCGCCGCAAGTGGAGCTGCCATCTCTAAGTAGAGAGGCAACAACGTTTCACTGTTAATTAATTTTTATGGCTTCCTCGTGGCTGCCATCCCGCCAGCTCCATTAGTGAGCCACTGGGCAGCCCAACGCTTCGGGTGCATGAATGCCTGTCAGATCCCTTTCAGACGCCTGTCAGGATCAGCTTTCAGACCACGAGCTAGATTTCAAGGTTTGGCCGCAGGACCCTGGAAAGGGAGCTTTGCCTAGAAGCGCTGAGTGTAAGCTAAAAAAAGAAACAGAGTACTTTTGTTCTTTATTGGGCAGCCCGTTGGGCCGCCCCGGTCTTTACTCTTGTAATTAGTCAGTGATGATTTGTCCCTCGTCCCTAGTCCCAGTTATTAATTTTACTGCCGAAGACTGCGAGCAGCTAATGGCTGGCTGGAGCTAGGGTAAACCAAGTCAAGTTTTCCCAACCCAAATTGGGGGAAAATTTTTTTTTGTTTTACAAGTTTCAAGGATAGGATTGTTACATGGGTTTTCAGCCAACACTGGGCTGCTCACCGTCTTCCAATGCCAAGTCCCCCAGTGCGATACCCACGGGAACTAGGGGTCACCGTCTTCCAGTGCCAAGTCCCCCATTGCAATACCCACGGGAACTATGCGGACTACCGGTATACAGTCTAAAGACTTTTCCAGGTCATGAGGTTTAAGGTCGAACTGTCTTTCTTGGCTCAGTAGGCAAAGGCATTATATTTAAAGGCAGGGAGCCAATACCCCCCTGCCTTAATAATCGGACTGGGTTTAAAGGGCGTATATTTGTGAAATATTGTCAATTTCCATCACCTTCGAACGATCAGGCATCGTTAAGAAAAATTGTCACCTGGTTCTATATCCAGCCTTTGTTGGCATTGGAGGCAGGGTACTTCAGGAGGACACCCAGCTCTGCTGCCTTAGACGCAACCCATTGTACCGTACACGCCTTAAGTATTGGCAAACGGTTTGGCAAACGACCCTTTGCCAAACCGGGTTAGGGATGCAGCTTGAGACCACTCCAGGGTGGTTGGCCTTTGCCAAGTTTTACGCCGTTACCATGGTACTCTATCTAGTTCTCTACTAAGCCCTAGCAAGTTAGTTTCCCCTGAATTTGATTGCTACAATGGTTCCATTGTCAGCCCCCCCCCCCCAGCTTTGGGCAGACTACTAATGTAAACATGTAACTTTGACCTGAACTTGTTTCATGACTCCAGCCAGCAATTTGGCTACTAGCACACCGGTCTGGCTACTAAGACCTACGTCCTGGCAAGTTAATCTCCCGATTTGAATGGATACATGTTTTATACAAGCTTAGGCAGAGCCTCTTGGGTGAACATGTAACTAGAAATGTACAATCACATAAGAACCCTTTGCCAACTGTTTGTCAATCTGAGTTTTGAGCGGACAGTCAAAGCCATATACCCCTTTGCCAGGTTGGTTTTGCCAAACCAGTGCCAAGTTGGGTGGAAATGATTTCGGAACCCACGTTGAGGGGAAGGAAAGGGCCGAATATTTAATCTTGTGCAAACGGGCGAGACGGGTTAGCCGGCTCCTGTTACGCAACGCCCCTTCCCTCACCACGTTCGTCCGGCGGCGCAGCAGACTTTACGCACCCAGGTGGCATCTGCACGGAGGAAGGTGTCCTAACCATGTAGGGTCGAAGAAAGCTACCAGCTATCGGGGGCGGCAGGAACCACGTACAATCCAATACAAAGCATGAGTGCGGCCATCCATCTCATTCAGAAAATAATGGCTTCCCAGCCGTGCGCCACCGTTTGTTTCAGCTGCACATGTAGGCTGAACTAAACTTAACTTGGTTAAATAGCTTCAATCATGCCAGCATTGGCGCTCGCCGTCTTCGGGCCAGCAAAAAAACATTAAACTAAAATGGAAACGCGAACATGTGTATTCTTCTAATTTCCTTTTTCTTTTTTCTAGGCCTGAAGAACCTGCCAGCTCATCGGTGGGCCACCTAAAACCCTAACATCCAATACAATTCTGATAAGGTATGGCTATGCATCAGCATCAGATTGGCTCCCAGCCCACTCCAACCATATGCTTCAGCATCCCATGTAGGCATTGCAAGAAACGCTGCCAGCATTCATCTGTGGTACCCCTTACTCTTTCAGCACTCTTGTCATCTCGGTGGCTGATGCGAAACACGAACATACAACACAATGCGATAGGTTGGGGCATCACCATCTCGTCAGGAATGTGGCTTCACAGCCCCTGCGTCCACATCTGCTGCAGCGGCACAGTAGGCTTGAAAGAACGCGGTCACTCATCAGTGGTACCTCTCATCTCTTCAGCACTTTTGTCGGGGCGGCGCTCGGTGTTCTGTCTGATGCCCTCCCCGCCGTGCAACGATGAGTGTTGAACACCGCAAACGCCGCGCCCTCAGGGCCCTTGGTGGCCGCCCGCCCGTAAGGAGGCTTGGTAGTGGAAGGGCATGTTAAACAAATCCTCGTCATCGTGATGCGGAAACACCAGCACAGAGATTCGAATTTTTAGATTAAATATTACTTTATTCTAAGAATTTGGAATTTCTTACGCACTATTCTTAATTATCATCTTTGGTGGCTCCCCCCACCTCTGCTTGGTACTTGAACGATATTCCAAACTCCTCGTCAGACGTGTGGATTCTGAAACACACAGACAGGGGAGTCGACAGTGGACACTGCGTTTTAGGGCGTCGAAGGTGGGACACGGCGGATGTTGAATGGTTTTGGAAGTCATTCATGTGTGTTGTTGCTTTATTATGAAATTTGTCGGTCCATCCCCCACCTAGGATCGCGTGCATTGAAGCGAGGTTCAAAATTGGATATTGGATATTATATTTGTATTTTATTTCTTATTGTGCATACGATCCTTTAGGTTTTACGAATCTTTAAGGCTTTATTCTGCCATATTTAGGTGAGTACCGCCCGACACGTCTGTCTCTTTTGTCTGAAGCCGGATTTCCACAGCTCCGTCGTGATCCTTGTGATGTTTGAAACACACGACCAGGGGCTTTGAGATTTATATTATAAATTAATCAATGTGATTTAATCATTCCTATATTAATGCTACTTGTTGCTTTTATACCCATCTTTGGTGGGCACCCGCCCAGCCGGGAGTGATTGTGTGGAAGCAGATGTTCAACAAACCCTTGTCATACTTGTGATGTTGAAACACAGGGCACAGGAGATTTTTGGATTCTTTATTTATTTATGTCTGAAGATGTTTATTTATTATCATATTTGGTGGCTCAGCCCACCCATAGTAGTGCTTTGTATGGTAGGGCTTTGCTTGAAACTTTGTATGCTTTGTAGTATTTTAGGGAAAAACCGATAATGTCACAGGTCACAGGCATAGGACTTGTATTTTGATTTAATTATTATAATGCAGTTATTTAAATTTTTTATTTATTCTATGTTATTTGTTTATGAATAGAATGTATTTATTTATCTATGTATTAGCACCCTTTAATTGTGTATTTTGCACACTGTTTGATTTATTATGCTATTTGTTGAGCCCAGCCTAGAAGTGCTTGGTATTGAAGCGGCTGTTTGTTGGTCTGGCCCCCTGCCCGTGTGGGCCCCACGGGACTTGCGTATGTGGCCTTCCTCTCTTTTTCGTATCGTTGCCTGTTTGGTGCTACCTATCCCACTCCCCTTTTTTCATGCCTGCCAGCTCTTGCACGCGCGCTGTTGGGGTGCTGCCCCACTGGGCCCCCGGGCCTTGGGGGAGGTTGCAATTCGTATTTTTCGTCACATTAAGATTCGTGGCTACCGCAGCCCGTCCTGCCCGCTCTATTGAAGGGGGAGCGAAGTGCCAGAACCGGGCCTACTCTACGTGGTGATGTTGGCCCACACTGGGGCCACTCGGCTTTGCGACTTTAATTTGTGGACCGTATTTCATTTACACTGCCTTTTTTATTTCATTTTATCTATCTCCTATGTACCTGCACTCGCTTTATTTCTCTTGGTTTTGCCTATTGTCTTTCTTTATCTTCATCTTTGGTGGGCTACGCCCAGCCGTCTGCCTGCTGCTCTTGATGACGTGGAAGTGTCAAGGCTCCCTGTTTACGAGTGACTTGGAATTGTATCCTGGTGTCATCCTACAGAGGAACACTAGGACCAGAGGATTTGTTATATTTGTTTTAATTTAAATTTTTCTGGAGCTTCTACGTATTATGAATATGTGGTTGCTACAGCCCTGCCTTCCCCCCCCCCCCCCCCCACCCACACACAACCCACACAAGTACACCACACCCCAAACCAACAAACCCCTCACCTTAGGGTGCAAGAGTTACTCACCTGTACAGCTAGGTTGGGCTACCTAGACAATGGGAGAGAGAGAGGATAGGAGAGAGAGATAGAGAAAGAAGATATAGAGAGAAGAGAGAGAGAGAGGAGAGAGAGTCAACCTTTTGTTAACTTTTAGACTGGACGCCGCCACCACGTCTCACCTTGTACCTAGGTGCGTTGCCACGTGTAAAAATGGTCCCACTGGGTCGCTCGAGCTCTGGTGAGGACAAAAAATGTCGGCGGGAAGAACGGTACCACGCGAGGAACACCTGTGGTGGGAGGGACGGGGGGGACGGGTGTGGTAGGGAGGGGGGTAGTGGGGTGGGAGTGGGGAGTTGGGTGGGTGTACCACCCGGGCTGATAACCACGCGCGTGGAGGACGTTGTTGAGTGGTATGGGTGTGGAGTGAGGTGGGTGGGTGTGGGGTGGGGTGAGTGTTGGGTGTCACCACGGCAGCGGCGGATCAAACACGCCCGGGTGGAGAGGGACGAGGGACGGGTGGTATGGCTGGGTGGGGGAGGGGGTGAGGTGTGGGTGGGTGGGGTGGTGGTGCGGGGGGTGTGGGGGGGTGGGGTGGGTGTGTTGGGGCATGGGTGTGGTGGTGGGTGGTGGGTGTGGGTGGGTGGGGGGGTGGGCACATCGGTGCCCTGTGGGTGGTTGGATGGGTGGGTGAGTGGGGTGGTTGTGGGTGCGTGTGGGCTCACCGCTGCGGATGAGCACACTGCGGCGTGGCGGGGACGGGACGGGGCGGGGGGCAGTCAGGGGTGGGTGCGTGTGGGTGGGTGGGTGTGGTCACTGTGGGTGGTGGGGTGGGTGGTGTGGTTACGTGTGGGTGGGGCTGTGGATGGGGGGGTGTGGTGCCGTGTGGGGGGTAGGTGTGGGTGGCGTGCGTGGGGTGGGGTGGGGGGGTGTGGTTAGTTGGGTGCGTGGTGGGTGGGTTGGGTGTGGTTTAGTGTGGGTGGTGGGTGGGCGTGGGGTGGGTGGGGTGGTTTTCATGTAGGTGGGGTGTGGGTGGGTGGGTGCGGGTTTTTTGATGGGTGGTGTGGGGGTGAGTTGGTTTAAGTGTGGGTTGGTGTGGGTGGGTGGGTGTGGTTTTAGTGTGGGTGAGTGTGGGTGGGTTGGGTGGGTGGGTGTGGGTAAGGTGTTGGTTTGTGTAGGGTGGTGTGGGGTGGGTGGGTGTGGTGTCGTTGGGTTGTGTGGGAGGGGGGTGCTGTGGTTTCGTGTGGTGGGTGTGGGGGTGGCGTGTGGGTTTTCTTTGTGGTGGGTGTGGGTGGGTGGTGTGGTTTCAGTGTGGGGCTGAGGTGTGGGTGGGTGGGTTGATGGTTATCTGTGGGTGCGTAAGTGAGGATTTGGGGGTAGGGGTAGTTGGGTAGGGTGTGGGTGGGTGGGTGTGGTTTAGTTGGGTGCTGTGTGGGTGGGTGTGTTTATGTGGGTGGGTGGTGGGGTGGTGGGTGATCGTTTCCGTGGGGGTGGTTGGTGGTGGGTGTGGGTTGCGGTGGGTGGTGGGGTGGGGTTGGGTGTGGGTTTCGTAGTGGGTAGCGTTGGTGGGTGAGTGTGGTTTCTGTTGGTGAGTGTGGGTTGGGTGGGTGGGTGGGTGTGGTTTCGCGTCGGTGGGTTGGGTGGTTATGGTGAGTGGTGGTTGCGGTCGGGTGGGTGGTTTGTGGGGTGGGTGTCCCCTGGGCTGCCTGCACACACCCTGCGCGGGGCCGGGCCGGGCCCGCCGGGGGCGGGGGGGCCTGGCCCGGCTGGGGGTAAGTGTGGCTGGTCGAGGTTGGTTGCCCTCCGGTCCGGTGGGGGTATTGTCTCCGGTCGGGTGGGTGTGTGGTCTGTGTAGGGTTAGGGGTGGTGGGGTGCGTGTGGTGTGGGTGGGGGTGGGTGGGTGGTGTGTGTGCCGTGCGGTGTGTAGTGGTCGGTGCTGTAGTGTGGGTGTGTTCTCCCCGCTCCCCTGTCCCCCGCCCGCCTGTCCCCCTGCTGCTGCCCACCCCGCGGTCATCATCCGGGTCTTCCATCCTCTGCTCCTTCATGGGCTCCCCCTTCCCCCGCCCCGGACCTTCCCCTGCGGCCTGCCCACCCAGCGTCCTCCTGGTCCTGCCGCCTGTCTCCGTCTTGGCTCCCCTGTCCCCGCCCCACCCTCCACAGTGCTGGCGTCCCACCCCGCGTCCCTCCCTGGGTCGTCCCCACTCTGCTCCTTCTTGGCTCCCCTGTACACCCCCCGCCCTCCCTTGCTGCTACCCATCCCGCAGGTCTCATGGTCTTCCCCCTACTGCTCCTCTTCGGCTCCCCAGTCCCCCGACCCCCCATCCCATTGCGCTGCCCCACAGCGGGACCCCTGGACTTTCCCCCCTATGCTCCTTCGTCGCCCCGCTGCTGGACGGTTGCTTGCCTTGTCCCCGCGTCTTCCCATTCGCAAGTCCTCCTTGATCCGTCTGCCTCCAGCTGCGTACTGCGATGCTCTGGGTGGGGAGTGGGGGTGGTGTGTGTGTTGTTATTTTGTGATGCGTCGGTTGTTGGGTTGGGTTTGGGGTTTTGGGGGGGGGGGGGAGGGGGGGGGGGGGGTTGTGTGTTGGTGGTGGTGTGTTGTGTGGTAGTTGTGTGTAGTGTGTGTGGGGGTGTGTGTGTGTGGTGTGGCGGGGGGGGTCCGCGCTGGGGATGCCCACCACCCTATGTAGATAGTCCTCACAGAACCAATTACTGCTGGATATATGGTGTTTGTGTGGATGGGGTGTGGGAGGTGGTGGTGGTTGTGTGGTGGTAAAGCATGGGCTGCCCACACCCTGTAGTATCCTCAAAGGATGCTAGAGTGTCTGGGTGGTGTGGGTGGTGTGTATGCGTATGTGTGCCTGTGTGTTGGGTTTTGGTTGGGGGTTTGTGTTGTGGGTGTGTTGGGTGTGTGTGTTGGTTTTGTCCGTGTGTGGTGTAGTGTGTGTGTGGTGTGGTTGTGTGTGTGTGGGTGGGTGTGTTAAAGTGTGGTTGTGTGTATATAGCGTAATTATGCTGTTGTTGGGTTTTGTGTGGGTGGTGTGTTGGTTATGTATGTGTGTGGTGTGATAAACTGTGTACTTGTGTGTTTGGGTTTGGTTGGGTTAGTGTGTTGGTTTTGTTGGGGTTGTGTGGGTGGGGTTTGGGTGTTGTGGTGTGTACTGGTGTCTGTGGTCTGTATGTGATGGTGTTGTGTGTCCATAGTGTATTGTGGCAGTGTGGTTGGGTTTGGTTGGGGTTGTTGGTGATGTTGGGTTGTTGTATGTCGGCTGGGTGGGGTGTGTGTGTGTGTGGGGTGTGAGGGGGGGGGGGGGGGGGGGGGGGGGGGGGGGGGGGGAGGGGGGGGGGGGGGGGGGGGGGGGGTGGGGGTCCGCGCCTGGGGCATGCCCCCTCCGTGTCCGTCCTGCGGGCTGGCCCCCTGTGTCCATCCACGTCGCCCATATCCACCCACCCCACACCCCGCCCACCAAGGTGGGTATTGCTGCTAACCTTTTTAAGAGCCCAATCATTCAAAGCTCAAAGAATTGGTGCGCTCCCCCCCCCCCCCCCCCCCCCCCCCCCCCCCCCCCCCCCCCCCCCCCCCCCCGCACACACACCACACCCACAACCGCAACCCCCCCTCCCCTTCCCCCCTCCCCACCAACCCCACACACCCCAACCCCCCCACACAAAAGGTGTGAGTATGGACACCTTTTCCAAGAAGCCCATCCCTTAAACAACGGCACAGAATTTACACGTTTGACCCACCCCCGCCCACCCCCCCAACCCCACACAGCACACCCCACACCCCTACGACCAATCCACCCCCCCTCCACACAAAAAGTGTGATGTATGACTACGTTTTCTAAAGAACCCAATCACTTAAAAAAGCTGCAAAGAAGTTTGTCGCGTCCCCCACCCCACCCCCCCACCCCCACCCCCCAACAAACGTACACACAACCACACCACAAACACGCAACCGCCCCATCACCCTCACCTCCACACACCCCACACACACCACCTCCACAACAAAAGTGGTTGATTGATGGCCAAACCTTTTCCAATAAGCCCCATTACTTTAAAAAGCGCACATAAGTTTTTTACACTTGACACCCCCCCCGCCCACCCCCCCCCCCGCCCCACCCCCCCCCCCCCCCCCCCCCCCCATAACACCAATCACCATCCACCCCCCCCTCCACACAAAAGTTGTTATTTGATGACATACTTTTTCCTAAGAACCCAATCACTTGAAAAAAGCTGCAAAGAAGTTTGTGCGCGTCCCCCCCACCCCCCCCCCCCCACACACCACATAACACACACACCACCCCACGCACAGCGCACACGCCCCCCTACCCTTCCCCCCTCCCCACCCCCACACACACCCACACCCTCCACACCCCCCCTCCACACACACCCTCCCACCCACCCTCCCACCCACCCTCCACACAAAAAGGTGGTGATTATGACATATAATAATAACCTTTTCTAAAAGCATCATCACAATTCCACCCACACACACCCCACACCCCCCCCACCAATTCCACCCCACACACAAACCCCAACAACCCCCACCACCAACCAATTCCACCCCACACACACACCCGACACCCCACACCCAACCAACCAATTCCACCCACACCCCCACACCCGCAACCACCATTCCACCCACCCTCCACACACCGACACACACCCTGCCCACAAAAAGTTGTTGATGTGATGCACACCTTTTCCAAGAAGCCTGCAGACTGAAAGGCCAGTTGAACTGCTCCTGAAAGCGGGAGCAGTGTGCGCTCCACAGGATCTCGCGGCACGACACCGTTGCCTTCGGATGATTGACTCAACACCTGTTTCTGATGTCTTATAAACTTTACTTTAATTGTCTCTGCCTAACTGTGTTGATGTTGTTCATAAAAGATGAATATTGGCCTTCGGATAGTTGACGCAACTCCTGGATACTCATAAAAAGGTGTGGGGGGGAGGGGGGGCGGTACGCAGAAAACGTCAGAATACGCAAAAAAGCGCAGATACGCAGAAAAAGGTGCGGGTTCCGGGCACTCAGAAAAAAGCGCGGTACGCAAGGGGGGGCAAACTTCTAAAACCAAAATGCAACATCACCCAACTTTGTAGATTCATATGAGATGAAGAATCCGTTTTGATATCTAATTTGGCCCGAGTAGAAAAAAATTTTCTGGTCCTCTCAAGTATTTGGGGACACGAGGGGGGGGGGGGGGGGGTCAAGGAAAAATCTAAATTTTTCAAGAAATTAGTACTTTCCAGCATAAATTAGGTACTTGCCTCTTTCCAGCACTTTTTCTAAGGCCCCAGAATGACAATGGAGTGGAAGTAGGGTGTTCATCCAGTGTTTCTCTACTTAAGACCAGTTTCATTATGCTATTGGGGTAGAGATCCACCACATTAGGCCCAGGGCAAGGAGGGAGGGGGGGGGGGGGGGGGGGGGGGGTCCATGTCGTCATCTCTCGTCTCCTCTCCCATCCTCTCTCTCTCTCCCTCTCCCTCATTCTCCGCTATCTCCTCTTCTCACTCTCTCTCTTCTCTCTCCACACACACTAACTTAACAAAATTGTAAACGACGTACAAGCGAGACCTCAAATGGGACTTCACATCGTATTCTTTTTTGACTGACTTTTTGTTATAACTGCCTTTGTTTTGACTGACTGACTGACTGACCCCCAACCCCACCCAAACAGGCAACGATTGATAGGATAGATTTCTTATGTATTCAAACATCCCAAAGTGGATTAGACCAACTTCATGGAATAGCATTGAAAACCCCTGTAAAAGGAGGCCTAATTTAGACACCGAACACTAAGTGGTGGCTGGAAGGGCTGATAAAGTGGGTTCCGGAGCCAGGTGGGGGGGGGGGGGGTCCCCGGCGAAGGGTGCCCTCAGCAAACTTTTTTGTGATGGTGTAGTCACTTTTGTTTTGTTGGGCCCTTGGCCCCCCCCCCCCCCTGCGGTACTCAGAAAAAAAGCGGCGGGGTACTCAGAACAGCGAGATACCCCGAAAAAATGTGCGATACTCATACAAGTGCGCTATACACAGAAAACGGCGCTGAAGTGCACTCGTATCGCATCTGCAAACCCACTGGTGTGGCTTGGTGGTTAATGGTGGGACAAAATATGATCTTTGCCTTCAGGATGATTTGACGCACAACCTGGAAACGCAGAAAAAGGTGTGATACTCGACCAAGGTGCGTCATAGGCATACCCCTGATACTGTTTACAAGCAAGTTCCCCATCACGTCGCAAGGGACGGCGAAAATGTGCGGGTGTGTGGGACGGAACGAAGGTGGCAAACGATGGAGCTGACTCGAAGCCATTAGGTACGCAACCATTGGCTGACGTGTCCAAGCCGTCAGTTTTCCCGTCAAACGACAAGGGGTAACAGGGCTCCCGCCCCCTTGAAGGGGGGCTCTGCCAAAAACAGTTTGTGTGGTCAGTAAAGCATAGCTTGCCCTTTGGAAAATAGGTCACTCAACACCTGGAAACTCATAAAAAGGTGCGGAAACTCAGAAAAAGGTGCTTCATACGCATCCCTGATACTGTTTACACAAAATGGTGTTGATGGTGTTCATTAAAGCGATGATCTTTGCCTTTGGGATGATTTCACTCAACATCTATTGCACAAGCGAATACGTTTTACAGTTAATGGTGTTCATCGTGTTCCTTAAAGTGACGAGCTTCGGGATGATTTGACTCAACACCTGGAACAAAAGCGGATACGTTGTACATAAAATTGTACAGATTGTTTTTACAATTTGACATAAAAGAGGTGCGAATACTCATAAAAATTCGCTTGATATGCATCCCAACAGTGTCGTATCGCATCTGCATACCATACATCATTGATTTGTATTTGATTTATTATTTATTTATCTGCATACCATACATAATTGATTTGTATTTGATTTATTAAATGGTATTCTTATTCATTATTATGTCCCTTTATTATTATTTAATTTCATACCCGCTATGTTGCTTTTGTGTTGAGGTATTTTATGAGGGAAACGGTAATCATATGATGTGGACCAAAGATATGATATCATTGATATCAATACAAATCATTTGATTTAATATCATATGATAGGATCACCAGGGCAAAGTTACCTAGTCAGACCGCCGGCCATCATATGATATCATTTGATGACATAGATATCATAATGATATCATAGTTGCCAATCCCTAGCATCGATATATATCTAACTGCCGATCCTAAAATATTAAAGAGATCTTTGCCTTTCGGATAATTTGAACTCCCTCCCACCCACGCCCTCCCCCCCCCACCCCTCACCCCCCCCCCCCCCCCCCCCCCCCCCCCCCCCCCGCCCCCCCCCCCCCCCCCCACCCCAGTCTCTCCCCCCCCGTTTCCCCCTGCCCCACCTCGGGCAGCAATAGCAGCTAGATGTTGCGGTGAAGTTCCCCCCCCCCCCCACCCACCCCCCCGTCTCCCCAACCCCCACCAGGGTCTCCCTTCCCCCCCCCATCCAACCACCCCACCCACCCCCCCCCCCCCCTGGCACCCTGCCCCACCTCAGGAGCACAAATAGCACTGAGTGCATTTTTGGAGACCGCCCCCCCCCCCGGGTCTCCCCCCCACGCAGATCTCCCCCCCCCCTGCCCCACCTCAGGGCAGCAGCGCAGCAGCAGCTGAAGATTCATTATGTTTGTGGAAGTGAACTGCATAAAACCCAACCCAATCCAGGGTTCCTTCCCCCCCCCCCCCCCCCGTCCCCTGCCCCACCTCAGGGCAGCAGTATCAGCTGAGATGAATGGTGTGAACCCTACCCCCCATACCCCCCCCCCCCCCCCCCCCACCGATCTCCCTCCCCAGTCCCCCTGCCCACTCAGGGCAGCAAGTAAGCAGCTGATTGCATAGTGGGAGAATCCCCCCCCCACCCCCTATCTCCCCCCCTCACTCCCAGTTAACCCACCACCGAACCCCCTACCCCCCCTGGTCCCCCCTGCCACCCACTCAGGGCAGCAGTAAGCATTGAATAATGAATTTGGTGAAGCCCCCACCCGCAACACACCACGTCCTCCTCCCCCCGCCCCCCCCCAGGTACCCCCCACCACCGCCCCCCCCCCCCCCTGGTCCCCCTGCCCCACCATCAAGGGCAGGCAATAGCAGAGCAGCTGAGATGCATTGTGGTGAAGCCCCGCCCACTCCCCCCCCTCCCCACCCCCCGTCTCCCCCACACACACAAACACACCCAACCTGGTCTCCCCCGTCCCTCCCCCAACCCCCACCCACACCTGGTACCCCCCCCCACCCGTGGTCCCTTTCCCACTCAGGCAGCAGTAGCAACTGAGAATGCTTGAATGTGAAAGTCCCCCCCACCCACCACACACCCCACCAACCACCCAACCCCGACCCAACCAACCCTACCACCACCTACCCCCCCCCCCCGGTCCCCCACCCCCCCCCCCCCCCCCCCCCTGGGCTCCCTCCCTCGCCCTCCCTCCCGCCCCCCCCTCCCCCCCAGACCCCCACCCCCCCCCCCCCTGGTTCCCCTACCACCCTGGTCCCACTGCCCAACCATCAGTACAGTACAAGCTGAGATGCCAGTGTGGGACCCCCCCCCTCACATCACACACACACGGTCTTCTCCCCCCTCTCCCCCCCTCATCCCCTCCCCCCCTCCCCCCCCCCCCACCCCTGGTCTCCCTTCCCTCCCCCCATTGCCCCCCCCCCCCCCCGCCCCCAAGTTCCCCCCCCCCCCCCCCAGTAAACCCAACCCCCCCCCCACCCCCCCCCCCACCCCCCCTGTTCCCCCTGCCCCACCTCAGGCACAATACAGCTGAGGATGTAGTGTGTGAAAGCGCCCCCCCCCCCCAACCCCCCCCCCCCCCCCCCCCCCCCCCCCCCGCCCCCCCCTCCCCCCCCACAACCCCCACACCCCACCCACACACCCACACCCCACACACACACACGGTCTCCCATCCCACCACCCACCCACCCCACCCCTGGTCTCCCTCCCTCCCGCCCCCCCCCCCCCCCCCCATCCCCTGGTACCCCACCCCACCCCAAGATTGGAACGTATTTTTTAAAGCGGAAGAAAAAGGAATTGCATAAATAATTGAAATGGCTGCTTGTAGTCGTTCAAAACGAAAATTTCGAGATTTAATTGGAGATTTCAACATAACAAGTTCTATGCAGCGTCGCCTGCGACGCTAAAAATTGGCGGACAGTGATCGCGAGGGAGCGACAGATGGCAACGGAAGCGACTTAGTTACGAGACCGTTGGCTGACGTGTCGGGCTTCATCGCGGGCAGACGGATGGATGGATGGATGGATGGATGGATGGATGGACGAACGGACAAATGGGTAACACTGGGGGCTCCCGCCCCCCAGAAGGAGGGGCTCCGCCAAAAATATACAGGATGTCGTTTGTAAACACTGAATTAATTATACAATTGATAAGGGGGGTTGGATTCACCCCTGGTCTCCCTCCCTCCCGCCCCCCCCCCCCCCCCCCCCCATCCCCTGGTACCCCCCACCCCCACCCCCTGGTACCCCTGCCCCACCTCAGGGCAGCAATAGTAGCTGAGGTGCATTGTGGTGAAGTCCCCCCCACCCCCACCCTGGTCTCCCTCCCTCCCGCCCCCCCCCCCTCCCCCGCCCCCCTGGTCTCCCCACTCCTGCCCCACCTCAGGGCAGCAATAGCAGCTGAGATGCATTGCGGTGAAGTCCCCCACCAAGTTCCCGGGCTGCTGGTTGGGGAATATATTGATATACTTCATGAGGTGCCTACAAAGCAATCCAAGCAGAGAATGAGTGAGTGAGTGCCCCCTATATATATATATATATATATATATATTACAAAACTACTGACTTCGTGAGGTTGATGCACTCGAATGTGCTAGAATATTTGTTTTTCTTTTCATAAATGTTAACAAGTCTTGATGCACTTAAATAAAATGTGCTACTTTAATATTGATTCACTTTAATGTGCTACAATTATTCACATTTAAATCAATAAATGCTAAATAACATTGATGCACTTGAATGTGCTACAATAATCAAAATGAAAAAATACATGCTAAATAATATTGATTCACTTGAATGTGCTACAATCATTCAAAATTTAAATCAATATTAATTCACTCGAATGTGCTAAAATAATCAAAATGTAAATAAATAAATGCTAAATAATATTGATGCACTTGAATGTGCTACAATTATCAAATGTAAATGAATGAATGCTTAATAGTCTTGATGCACTTGAATGTGATACAATGATCAAATGTAAATGAATGAATGCTTAATAGTCTTGATTCACTTTAATTTGCTATCTCCATAAGTGCTAAAACACCTTCAGTTGAATCGCTCTTGTGATTCAAGGTCCTACACGACCCCAACTGCTCGGAATTGAATTCTGAGTATATCATATTGTCTGCGAATGCGTCAGCTAGGCGCGCAGCTAATTTCTGTTTGTATTCGCATCTGGCCGCAAGCAGCCCAGCTCGGGAGGCCGGCTGGCAGTACACGAGAAGTACAAAAAGCTTGAATCGACTTCAACGAGATCGCAGTACGGGATCGCGAGAGCTACCGCGACTGAAGTTTCCGCGGGATGAAAGGCGTATCGAACCCTTACCACAAGGTCAGAGGCCTTGGCCTCGGAATTTACTGGAATAGCAGTACAACTTAAAAATTCCCCTTCCTCAGTCCCAATTTCACCTCCCAACTTGAGATTTCACCCCCCATTCCCAAATACAAATCTAACTTCAGATGTGGACGTTTGAAGAAAAGTGCTTAAAAAACTGATTTTTGAAATTATTTGAGAAGTGTGATTTGAAATTTGAAATTTGAAAACCTTTTTTTTGTTTTCAGTTATTCTACATGCTATCAAGCAAAAAATTTAGCTCAGAATGATGCAACTGAGTCTACGCAGCTACGTACATGAGTTAGGACACCCACGAAATGCAAATTATCAGTGATTTTTGGCTCTGTGTACTGCCGTACCACCTGTACGATACATCCCACAACCTGCCATCACCATGACATGTAAAGGAAGGTGTGAGCTATAGGACTACCTATTTTAATGGAATTGTTTTTGAGCACGATAGACCTTGGGTCACGTTTACGAAAAAGGTGGCCCAACTTAGGGAAGCCCATAGTTAACAAAGTGGCATGTTTCACTTGACCTGGTTCCCACCAATTGAGCAAAACCAAATTTGAGTATTTATATATTGAAATGATGTGGCTGGGCAACTTTATGACAACAAATATTTATCTTTGGACTGGAGGCCATAGGCTAAAACCAAGCGATTCATGCTCACCAAGACTTAGGCACCTATGGAGATACTAAACAATATTGATGCACTTTAATGTGCTACAATAATCATAATTTAAATAAATACATGCTAAATAATATAGATTAACTTGAATGTGCTAGATGTTTTTTTTCTTTTCATAAATGCTAAATAGTCTTGATTCACTGTAATGTGCTACAATGATTCAAATGTAAATAAATAAATGCTAAATAATATTAATTCACTTAAATGTGCTAGAAGATTGTTTTATATTTTCATAAATGATTAATAGTCTTGATGCACTTTAACGTGCTATCTCCATAGGTGCCTAAGTCCAAAAACGCCCTAAGTTGGTACAAGATTGTGGTACAGAGCCGTACAGGCCCCAAAATGCTCGGAATCGAATTCTGTCTGGCCCATCTTTCGCGCAATTGTGTCAGCTACGCGCACATGTACTTCTGGTCCGCCTTCGCATGCGGTCGCGAGCAGCTTTGTACGGAAGGCCGTTGGCAGTACATCAGATGTGCGATAAATTGTGGTACAAATCCAGACCGCGCCAGACACGAGGCCGCGCGAGCTATTCCTAATCATGTTACCGCGGGACGAAAGGCTTATCAAACCCCTACCACAAGGTCGGAGGCTGCGCTTCAGCCTTGGCCTCGGAATTTACTGAGATAGCAGTACAACTCGAAAATTCAGCTGATCACCTCCCAATCCCACCTCCCAACTTGAGATTTCACACCCCTTTCCCAAATCAAAAACTAACTTCAGATGTTGATGTTTAAAACAAAGTTGAAAACAATGTTTTTTTAACATATATTTTGAAAATAAATTTGTAATTTCAAATTTCAAATTAAAAAAAAGTTAGTCTTTGTGCTACGAAGCAAAGCTAAGACCCAAAATGAAAAAATTCAGCTTGTGCAGCGTTGTACCACACTTAGGGCACCCACAATATGTAAATAATTAGTATTTTTGGGGTCCATATTCACCCGTACTGCCCATGTACTGCCATCCAAAACCTGATGTAACAATTACTTATGAGGACAGATGTGCACAATAGGGCTACCTACTTTTATTTTACGAAAAATTGTTTTGATAGCGATAGGCTCTGTTCCACTTCTACGTAAAATCCGTACCGACTTAAGGAGCCCCATAGTTAAAAACAATCACATGTTTTGCTTTGCCTGCTCCCCACAACCTGAGAGAACCCAACTCTGAGTATTTATATGTTGAACGGATGTGGTTAGGTAACTAATTAGCAAAAAAAAGTTTTCTCTGGACTTGAGGTAATAGGTGGAGACCATCTGTACCACTCAGGGTCGGACTTAGGCACTTCAATGTGCTACAGTTAGTCGAATTTAAATAAATAAATGCTAAATAGTCTTGATTCACTCAAATGTGCTACAATTATTCACATTTAAATAAATAAATGCTAAATAATATTGATGCGCTATAATGTGCTACAATAATCAAAATGTAAATAAATAAATGCTAAATAATCTAGATACACTTGCATGTGCTAGAAAAAAATATATATACATTTATTTTTTATTTTCATAAATTACGCATAATAGTCTTGATTCACTTTAATGTGCTACAATAATCTAAATTTAAATAAATAAATGCTCAATAATATTGATGCACTTAAATGTGCTACAATAATCAAAATCTAAATAAACATATGTTCAATAATATTGATGCACTTCAATGTGCTACAATAATCCAAAATGCAAATAAATAAATGCTAAATAATGTAGATGCACTTCAATGAGCTAGAAGACTGTTTTATATTTTTA
The DNA here is from genome assembly GCA_013435795.1 of Chlamydomonas sp. ICE-L. Taxonomy (NCBI): domain Eukaryota; kingdom Viridiplantae; phylum Chlorophyta; class Chlorophyceae; order Chlamydomonadales; family Chlamydomonadaceae; genus Chlamydomonas; species Chlamydomonas sp. ICE-L. The sequence continues at coordinate 30,564,589 of JACBWV010000610.1, read as the reverse complement.
TAAATGCTAAATAATGTTGATGCACTTGAATGCGCTACAATAATCAAAAATTAAATAAATAAACGTTAAATAATCTTTATGCACTTGAATGCGCTACAGTAATCCAAATGTAAAGTTTGCTTTCAGCCAAACCAAGACAAGGAAAGGGGTTAAGAATTATGTGAGTAGCCTATACGGGACTTGGGGAGTGGTGGTGGAGGTGTGGTGTCTTGTTGGAGGCTGTGGAGGCTGTGGTGGTGGTGGTGGTGGATGTGGTGGTGACATGGTGGTGGTGGTGGTGGTGGTAATGGGGTGGTGGTGGTGGGTGTGGTGGTGGATGGTGGTGGTGGTTACGTGGTGGTAGTGGTGGTGTGGTGGTTGTGATGTAGGTGGTGGTGGTGTGTTGTAGTGGTGGTGCGGCGGGGGTGGGGAGTGGTGAAGTGTGGTGGTGGTGGTTGGTGGGGGTGGGGAAGTTGGTGGGGTGCGGTGTGGGCGGGATGGTTGTATGGGGGGAGAGCATGGGAGTAGGGGAGGGGTTGGGTGGGGGTGGGTGTGGTGGAGTCAGGGGATCGGTCAGGAGTGGTAGTGGCGAGCGGGTGGTGGTGGTGGGGTGGAGGTATGGCTTTGGTAGTAGTGGTTAGTGGTGGGGGTGGTGGTGGGTGTGGTGCGTGTGGGTGGTGTGGATAGTGTTAGTAGTTTAGTGTGGGGGTGGTGGTGGGGGGTGGCTGTGGGTGTGGTGGGGCTGGTTGTTAGTAGTGGTAGTGCGTAGGGGGTTGTGGATGGTGGATGGTTGTTAGTAGTGGATGTGGGTGTGGTGGTGGATGGTGTTAGTAGTGGTGGTGGTGGTGGGTGTTGTGGTGGATGATGGTGGTGGTATGAAGTCAGAGACTGGGTTCACTTGTGCTAGGCTGATTATTGTATGTGTAGGGATGTCAGTATCTTACTGGTCCCCCAGATTATGGTACTGGTCCCCCAGATTATCGTACTGGTCTCCCAGATTATCGTACTGCTCCCCAGCAATTATAGTTACTGCTCAACAAGATTATCGTAATGCCCAACAAATTATCGGCAATAGATCAAATGATAATGTGTTTTTTTGGATTCAGTGACAAGCAAAAAAGGGCTACTCACCACTACATTACTCCCTAAACCTCTATAAAATAAAAAAAAAAGAATACTACCAAAAACCTACCTAATCATTAGCCATAAAATAGACTAAAAACTCCTGCATCCCATCACTCCCTCCTCACTTAACCCCACTCCCTCCCCCCTCCCCCCTCCTCCCTCCTGCACTCACATCAACCGTTCCACGACACTCCAATCTCTTGCAATTTACGTGCAGTGTACTCTCATGCCATGCCCCCCCCCCCCCCCCACCCCCCTCCCCTACCCATTCATCCCTCATGCACTCACCATTCACACCGTTCACTGTACACTCCATATCTCTTGCTATTGTACTTGCAGTCGTACTTCATGCCATGCCCCCCCCCCCCCCCCCCCCCCCCCCCCTCACCCCCTCACCCCCACCACCACCACCTCCATCCTTCACAAACAGACACACACACACATTCCCCTCCTTCCTCATGCATTCACCTATCGCACCGTTCACTATACACAACCATATCTCTTTGCATTGTACTTATAGTCGTACTTCATGCCATGCCCCCCCCCCCCCCCCCCCCCCCACCACCACCTCCTCCATCCTTTACACAAAGACACACAGACACACACACATTCCCCTCCTTCCTCATGCACTCACCTATCACACCGCTCACTATACACTCCATATCTCTTTGCACTGTACTTGTAGTCGTACTTCACACCATGCCCCCTGTGCCCCACACCTCAACCCCACACCTGCTCCCTCCTCCATCCCCCCACCCCCCCACCCCCTCACCCCCCACAAACACATTCCCCTCCTCCCTCCTGCACTCACCTGTCGCACCGTTCACTATACACTCCATATCTCTTTGCATTGTACTTATAGTCGTACTTCATGCCAGGGTTGAAGCCCTCCCAGTGTTGGAAGTGGACAGGCTCCTTGGCCCCATGTCCTCGGTTTCCATTCATCAGCTGGGGGTGGTGGCTGGTGAGCGCCCACAGGGTGCTGGTCCCGCATTTCTGCTGACCAATCACTAGGTACTGAGTAAAGAGGAGGTTTGGGGTTGTGGAGGGTGGGTGGGTGAGTGCCCATTTGGTGTTGGTAGGGTGGGTGGTGGCTGGTGAGCGCCCACAGGGTGCAAGGCCCACATTTCAACATTTGTGCTGCCCAATCACTAGGTACTGAGGACAGGGTGTGTGTGTGTGTGCGTGTGGTGTGGTGTGGTGTGGTGTGGTGTGGAGTGGAGTGGGGTGGGATGGGGTGGGGTGGGGGGGGTGGGGGGCTGCACATTTGGTGTTGGCCCCGTGTCCTCGGTTTCCATTCATCAGCTGGGGGTTGTGGCTGGTGAGTGCCCACAGGGTGCTGGTGCCGCATTTCTGCTGCCCTATCACGAGGTACTGAGGACAGGGTAGGTGGGGTGGGTGGGTGGGTGAGTGGGTGGGTGAGTGGGTGGGTGGGTGAGTGGTTAGTGCCCACAGGATGCTGGTCCTGGATTTCTGCTGCCCAATCACTAGGTACTGCAGGCAATAGAGGTTGAGGTTGTTCAGTTGGGAGCGGTTACTGCACGTAGGGTGTTGGGTGGGTGGGTGGGTGGGTGGGTGGGTGGGAGGTGGCTGGTGAGCGCCCACAGGGTGCTGGTGCCGCATTTCTGCTGCCCAATCACTAGATACTGAGGACAGGGTGGGTGGGTGAGTTGGGAGTGCAGGAGGGGGAGAGGGGGGGGCTGGTCCCCGCATTTCTGCTGCCCTATCACGAGGTACTGAGGACGGGTGGGTGGGTGGGTGGGTGAGTTGGGAGTGCAGGAGGGGGAGGGGGGGGGGGCTGGTCCCGCATTTCTGCTGCCCTATCACAGGTACTGAGGACAGGGTGGGTGGGTGGGTTGGGTGGAGGTTTGGGAGTGCGGAGGGGGAGAGGGGGGGGGGCTGGTCCGCATTTCTGCTGCCCTATCACGAGGTACTGAGGACAAGGGTGGGTGGGGGGGGGTGGTGGGTGAGTGGGAGTGGCCAAAGGAGGGGGAGAGAGGGGGGGGCCGGGTCCGATTTTGCGCCCTATCACGAGTAATGGCTAGAGTGAAGCTAGCCGTGCTGGCCAGAGGACTCTCGCAACATGGGTGAGGACCGGCAAATTTGGAGAGTAGAAATGTATACGTACACAAGGACGAAGGTATGGTAGTTTTCTGTTAGAGGTATGAGGACGCGAAGGTGGGTGGGTGGGTGGGTGAGTGGGATGTGCAGGGGGAGGGGCGAGGAGGGGGGCTGTGGTCCCGCATTCTGCTGCCCAATAACCAGTTTACTGAGGACAGGGGGGGGGGTGATGAAGAGTCTGTCCACGGGGGCGAGATGGGGTGGGGTGAGTTGGCGGGTGGGGGGGAGGGGTAGGAGGTGGGGGCGGAGGGGTTGAGTTGGGTTAATGATGGTGTGCTGACAGAAGAATGTGGATGTTGTGCGCGTGAGGTCTGTTAGTCCACGTATATCAGCCGGGTGTGTGGTTGGCTGGTTAGCGCCTACCGGGTGTGGTCCCGCCCATTTTTGTTGTCCAAATCCGATAAAACTAGGTGAGGGTGGGGGGAACTGAGGACGGGGGGGGGGGGGGGGGGGGAGTGGGGGGGGGGGGGGGTGGAGTTGGGTGTGGTTACATGGCATATTTGGTGTTGGTAGGGTGGGTGGTGGTTATTGAGCTCCCACACAGGATTGCTATAAAATAGTTAGAAACGGTAATATAGGAATAGAAATAGTAAGGCGAGGTGATTTCTGTTGTTGAACGAAGAAATGTAGGGGGGTCAGAAGCAGAAATGGTGTGAGTGTGTGAGTGTGTTGTGGGGGTGGGGTGGGTAGAGGGGGCGTGGGGTGATTGACTGCAGCATGTGATGTGGCTGAGTGTCCTTTGTTTCCAGCATCAAGCCGGATTCAGGTGGTGGATGGTGAGAGAGACTACAGGGTGCTGGTGCGTCACTGATGCCCAATCACTAGGGATAGAGGACGGGGGAGGGGGGTGTGTGTGTGTGTGTGGAGCAGTCTGTGGGGGGGGGGGCGCCGGGAGGGGGGGGGGAGGAGGAGGGTTCAGTGGTGGTTGCTAGGCCACATTTGGTGTGGGTGGTGCCTCGGTTTGTTCGTTATCATCAGTGGGGGTGGTGGTGCGTGCGGGCCACAGGGAAGCTTGGTCACGCATTTCTGCAGGACCCATCACTAGGTAGTGAGGACCACCCCCCGCCCCCCCCCCCCCCCCCAGGAAAGTGGATCTGTGTGCGTGGGTGTGGTGTGAGAGAGGTGGTGGGTGGGGCGGTGGGTGGTGGGTGGGTGGGGGAGGGGGTTGAGTTGGGTTGTGGTTTTGCCGGCAACCATTTGGTGTTATTGGGTGGGGACTTTGGAAACCTCTGTTATCCAGTCTATTCAGCTGTGGAGGTAGGTGGTCTGGTGAGTGCCCAAGGTCTGCTCCGGCTACCGGATTTCTGCTGATGACCAACACGCAGGGGGTGCACTTAGATACTGCGGACAGGGGTGCGGTGTGTGTTGAGTTGGGAGTGGTTACTGCACATTGGGTGTTGGGTGGGTGGATGAGGGCCCACAGGGTGCTAATCCCGCATTTCTGCTGCCCAATCACGAGGTGCTGAGTAAAGAGGGAGTTGGGGTTGTTGGGGGGAAGAACCCGAGGAATGCCTAAAGGGTGGGTGGGTGATTAGGAAAAGTGGGTGTCCTCTGTTTTCATTCATCAGCTGGGAGTGGTGGCTGATGAGCGCCCACAGGGTGCTGGTGCCGCATTCTGCTGACCAATAACCAGGTACTGAGGGGTGATGGAGTGTTTGAGGTTGTGCTGGACGGAGAAGACGTGAGTGAAAGTGGGTGGGCTGGAGCGTGAGTGAGACGCATGGTGGAGTGCCCGCAGGGTGCTGGGCCGCATTTCTGTTTAGGTAACAGTGTGCCAAAAGGTAACGGATCGAGAGGAATCGGAGGGGGATATAGCGACAGACAGGGTTACCTGAGCACAGAGGAAAAGCCGAATGAGTGGCGGGGGGGGGGGGGGGGGAGGGGGGTGGGTGGGTGGGGGGGTGGGGGGGGGGGGGGGGGGGGGGGGGGGGGGGGGGGGGGGGGGTGGGGGGGGGGGGCGTTGGGGGGGTGGGGGGTGGGGGGGGGGGGGGGGTGGGGGGTGGGGGGGTGGGGTGGTGGAGTGTGGGGGGGGGGAGGGGGGGTGGGGGGTTGGGGGTGGGTGGGGGGTGGGGGGGGGGTGCGGGGGGGGGTGAGGGGGGGGGGCGGGGGTGGGGGGGGGGAGGAGGAGGGGACGGAGAGGGTGTGGGTGGGGGGGGGAGGGGGGAGACGAGGGGGGCGGGGGGTGGGGGGGGGGGGCAGGGGGGTAGGGCTGTGTGGGGGGGGAGGTTGGGGGTGGGGGGGGGGGGGGAGTGGGGGTGGGGGGGGGGGGGTGGGGAGAGGGGGGGGGCGGGTGGTGGGGGGGGGAGAGTGGGGCGGGGGTGAGGGGGGGGGAGGGGGCTAGCTTGTGTGGAGGGTGAGGGGTGAGTGGGGGTGCGTGTGGGTGTGGGGAAGGGGGGGAGGGGGGGGGTGTGGGGGGGGGTGAAGGTGGGTGTGTGGGGGGGGGGGTGAGTGGGTGTGGTGGTGGGGGGCGGAATTGGGTGTGGGGTGGGGGATGTGGGGCTTTACAGGGTGGGTGTGGGGGGGGTTGAGTTGGGGTGCTGCTGTGGGTGGGGGAAGGGAAGCTTGGGTGTGAGTGTGGAGGAGGGAGTGGGGTGTGTGTGTGGGGGGGTGAGTTTGAGGTGAGGTGTGTGTGGGGGGGGGAGAGGCGTGTGTTGGGTGTGGCTAAATGCACATTTGTGTGGGTGGTGTCCTCTATTTCAATTCATCAGTGAGTGGTGGTGGTGGTAGCGCCCACCAGGGTGTGGTGCCGCATTGCTGCTGCTGCCCAACACTAGAAACTGAGGAGAGAGGGGGTTGGGTGGTTGAGTACGAGGGTGCGAGGGTGGTTGGGGTGGGAAGGGGAGGGGGGGGGGGGGGGGGGGGGGGATGTTGCCACATAGTATGTTGCCCAATCACGAGGAACTGAGGACAGGGGGTTGAGTGGGGGTGGTGTGCGTAGCACACAAGGTGCAGTGTCCTGAGTCTGCTGCAAAACGCACAACAACTAGTACGTGAGGGATCAGGGGGACCCAAGGCTGAAATCTGGAGAGTGAATGGTGTGATACGGGGGGGCACATTTTGGGTGTAGAGAGCTGGGGAGGAAAGTGTGGGCTCGTCTGAGGCTGGCTCTGGGGCGGCGACAGATCAAGCGAGAAGGGGTAGGTGAGAACAAAGGCAGGGGGTTGAGGTGTGGGAGGTTAAGGCTTCCAAGAACAAGGGGGAAGTGAAGGCAAGAATGATGTCTGGCGAGAAGAACGAGTAATGTGGCATATATAAACGTTGTGGGGCGAGGCGGGGTGGGACTGGGGACTATGGGGAGGGTGGCTGATGCTGGTCCAGCATGTCTGTCTGCGTGCGACGCACCATGCAGTGAGGGTACTGAGGCAGGGGGGAGGGGAGTGGAGGGGGGTTGTTTTGTTACGAAAAGACGGACGGTCGAAGGGAGAGTAGCGGGGGGAAGCAATTGTAGCATAAGGAAGGGGTTAGCTCGACACACGTGGGGGGGTAGTAGTGAGTGATATTAAGGGAGTGTGCGGGACGGGAGAGGAGGGCGAGGATAGGATACGGTAGATGCTGGGTCCACGCACGCACACATTACTGTGACTGGGTGCGACCCCATGGTTGGGCAAGTAGGGATGACTCGGCGAAGCAGAGAAGACCCCACCAACTACATAACACATACACAGGACAGAAAAAAGATATAAAATAAGGCGACTGCCATGAGCACATATAATGCTGAACCAAGGACATCACACACACAAACACCAACAACAGGTGCAGAAACACAAGAACAAACAGACAGGACTCCCACAAACGTAGACAACCCTAAACCAACGACGGAGAAGACCCAACAAACAGGGCCCTACAGACGCGAACAGGCGACGCAATCAGGTTAACACACACCAACCGAATGAGGTTACAGACACAACGCCCCGCGAGCTACATATAAGACTACACGCAGTGCACGGGACACACAACAGACGAGGGAATACGACACACATTACAGTTACATCTGGAAATGTGGGACTAGCACACACTATTCCCCACACACAAACAACACACACATACACACACATTTACACACACACAAACACACACAAATATACACACACATACACACATATACACACACAAATAAACACATACACAAATACACGCACATATAGACACACACATATACACACACATATAGACACACACATACATATACGCACACATACACACACATATACACATACACACATATACACATACACACACATATACACACACATACACATATGCACACAAATACACACACGAATACACACAGATCCACACACATATACGCACACACATATATACACACACAAGCACACATATACTTACATCTGGAAATGCTGTAGGACTGGCGAATCCTAGAAGGCTGCTCACTAGCAGTACCAGTCCTAGCTGGAACATGGTCCGCTCACTGCTGAGGACCACTAGTGGTTAGGTTAGCCGAGGAACAGGGTGTGGTACCTCAGGTACCAAATTTCCCTCCTTTTCAATGCAAGTGTGAGGTATGGAGGCTGATATTAGACACAAGTGGTTGGTTGGTTGCTTGGGTAGGTGGGTGAAAGAAAGAAAGCAGTGTGCCAAATCGGCGTGGCTTCAGGAAGCTGTCCAGAGGGGGTCCTGGGACAACACCGGAGGGGGAGAAGGCTATGGGGGGGCAAAGGAAGTGGTCGAGGAAGGAGGTGTGGAAGGAAAGAGGGGTGGATGGGTCGGGGCAGTGGTAGGGGTGATGGTGTGTATTGTAGTCCAGGGTTGACCTGGCTGGTTACACGGGCCGTGCCACTAATATGGGCACATAATATGAATCGAGTCTAGATCAGCAGGGAAGAGGGGGGATCTGAGCGATCTGACGGAAAGGAAGTGCGTAGCGAGCACATGGGAGTAGTGCGCGTGAGAACTGTTGTTTGTTGGGTGCGCGCGCGCGCGCGATTAGATATGCGAGAGAGTGGGGTAGAGGGGGAATTCGGGACCCAACGTCTTTTCTAGAGACGAAATTTAAGAGACGAATTGAGAGACGGATTTTAGTGCGTTTCTTAGAGAAAGCGAACCCCTCCAAAAACATCGACGTTTTGAATATTGGAGGAGTGAACCGTATCTAGCTCGCAGCTGTCTCTGACGTTTCGATCGAGCAAGCTTTCGACGAGATCTGGGTCGCCGAAGTTTGGTCTCGAAAGGAGCAGCAGTTGGTGAGTTGGGTCCTCGTGCCTATCATGCCAAGAAGCATCCTGGGACTGGAAAACGGCGAGACTTATACACGAGGCTGCTGCAGCATTTCGAGAACCAGGGGGGGGCACTGTTCGAAAGGAGAACGAGGCTTCTGCAGCTGTTTTCAAATTGGTTTCAAATGGAGTAATGCGTTTCAACACCTGCCCCTGCCCCTGCCACTCCCTGCGAGCGAATCTGATATGCCATGTTATGCCGGGGGCAGGGAAGGCCCGGGCAGAGTAGTGTGATACTGAGTGCTCACTGTATGAGTTCTCTCAGACTTCATCCTCCGAAGTCAAGGTACTGTGTGGTGCAATGGGATGTGTGCTTGCATGGTGTGTGGTTGCATGGGTTTTGTAGTTGCATGGGCTGTGTGGTCGCATGGTCTGTGTGGTTGCATGGGATGTGTGCTTGCATGGTGTGTGTGGTTGCCTGGGATGTGAGCTTGCACGGTGTGTGTGGTTGCATGGGGTTTGGAGTTGCATGGGATGTGTGCTTGCATGGGTTTGGAGGGAGCATGTTGAGGGCATCCAGCACAGGCAGCTTAGTTTGATAGCAATGACCTCTATCTTTGAAGATGTTGAGGGTGTTAGTGATAGCTAGGTGGTGGGGTGGGGGTGGTGGGGGATGCATGGGGTGTGGGTAAGTGTGGCGTGCGGTTGCATTGGTTTTGGAGGAAGTATGTGGAGGGCATCCAGCACAAGCAGCTGAGTTTGATAGGATGACCTTTGTCTTTGAAGATGTTGAGGGTGTTATTCATAACTAGGTGGTGATGTAGGTGTGTGTGTGTGTGTGTGGGGGGGGGGGGGGGGGGGGGGGGATGCATGGTTTGTGGGTGAGTGGGGGGGAGGGTTTGCATGGGTTTTTGAGGGAGTATGTGGAGGGCATCCAGCACAAGCAGCTGAGTTTGATAGGATGACCTTTATCTTTGAAGATGTTGAGGGTGTTAGTCATAACTAGGTGGTGGTGTAGGTGTGTGTGTGTGGGGGGGGAGGGGGGGGATGCATGGTTTGTGGGTGAGTGGGGGGGAGGGTTGCATGGGTTTTGGAGGAAGTATGTGGAGGGTATGCGGCACATGCGGCTGAATTTGATAGGGATTACCTCTATCTTTGACAATGTTGAGGGTGTTAGTGATAGCTAGGTGGTGTGTGTGGGGGGATGTGGGTGGCTGGCGGCGGGGGGGGGGGGGGGGGGGGGGGGGGGGGGGGGGGGGGGGGGGGCATAATTTTTGTGTGCATGCACATCCTGGTTCCCAACAAATCAAGTACACGCGATCGAGGATTAAGTATCTGAGATCAAGTGATTTTATATGAAGTATTTCTTTATTTTTGAGCCAATCAATCGTCACGATTCTTGAGGATATTTCAGAGAAATTGGCACCCTTCAAAAGTTCCAGTCTCCATTCGTCTTATTCTAAATACTATGAGTCTATGCGCCGAGACAAGTCGACTTGACATAGTATGTCAAGTCAGACGGTATCAGACATGCAGAAGCGGATTAACGACAAATCACAGATCACCAATCGTCTGTCACCAATATATCTACCCTCGAAGATATTCACCCTGCCTTCTTCAGAGGACAAATAGCTTCAAACGGTAGCTCTATAGTAATTCGAGTTTCGTTCAACACGTGAACACAAGTTAAGCTTTTAAAAACGATTATTTTGTATTGTACGACACCAGTACAACGAGTGTTGTACAATGGCCTGCCTATGATCACAGGACGCCACCGCAGGCATCGAGGCATTACCTTGCCTTTTTTACCTTTATGAGAATATTGATAACTATGTGTTACAAGACACTATCCATGTTCATGATCCCTCCCTTTGAAATTTGCCTCCCATCTCCACCAATGAACCAATAAGGAAGACTGCCATTCTGCAACACTCCAAGTACATGTTGGTATGTTCTTTGAAAGTGACAGTCAACAAGATTGACAAGATTTGTGTAATACAATACAATAATACCATACCTCCAAGGGCATGGGTAGGTCCATCTCTTAGGCTGGACCAGGATTACCCGTATTTCTATTTAATTTTGTATATCCTATGTGAAGAAGGATACATCCCCTTGGATATGGTTTGCAGTTAGGACCTTTTACAAGTAATTTAATGTCCTGTTGCATGTCCATCCTTCTGTAAGCTGAGCCTTCTCTCCCCATGCCCCAAATGGAATGTAAATAGGATATCGACAGTGCACATACGCCACTAGACTATAGCTTTAAAAAATGAAAGTGAACGGACCAAGTTGCAACCTTTGTTTGGGTAGCCACATGGCATGTTTGGGGCATGCATGGAGTACACATACATGATAGGTAGAGCTGCCAGATGTGTGCCTTGGGCCACACACTTGCTAGTATGTGCCAGATTACCCTACCTAAGCAGCCCTATTTGGGCATACCAAGATTAGAATCACACATGGTGTCCATGAGGCATATCCAGACCTCCCCGCCCACATTTTTGTGTACTCAATGCACCCCCCAAGTATGCCATGTGGCTACCCAAACCAACCTTTCAACTTGGTCCGATGACTTCACCATTTAAACGTCGCATCCCGGTTATAGATCACCAAGCGGGGCCGGCCCGATCTCACGCGACCACCGTGCCTGGCCTTCGACACGAAGAAAACTGAGAGGGTAGAGGACACGCTCAGCCTAGGTTGTGCAGAAATGGTGCGGTATGGAAGACGAAATTCGCCAGAAACGTCGATGGGGTAGGTTACAAGTGTAACCATACGGGTAATCCTGGTACGCCCTAAGCGCTCATTGGGTATAATATCCATAATTTGCGAAAGCGCGTTGTTCAAAGTGCTCTCGTGTGGTACGGTAGGAGGATGAAGGTACTGTAAATGTACCACCTTCCTTAGGCTTGGAAACGGGAGGCCTCGGCGTTGGAGCCATTTATAACCTCGTACAAGTAGCATTTCGTATATTCCTACCCTCTTCCCATGCCTCGAATTCCCAAGAGATTAACTAGGGAACAACGGCAGTTGATAGTTGATCTGTCCCGGCAGGGTTTCTCCAATGCTGCCATAGGTCGTCAGGTTCCGTGTAATCTAGAGACCGTTAGGAGATGGAAACCTGCCGAACAGCTACAAGGATTGGAGAAAGTGGACCTCGGGGAAGAGCCTCGACAAGTTCCGCAGTCCCCTCACAAGCAGCCCGTGAGGACGAAGATCAAGAGGATGGCCAAGACTGGTATCTCTTCAAGATCAATAGCCTCAACCCTCACCCAAAAGCATGGGATCAGCATCTCTCACACCTCTGTGTGCAGGATTCTCCATGGAGGCAGGAAGCCTCTGACCTGGCTGAAGGTTGGCATTGAGAGGAGCCTAGGTGGTGTCAACAAGAAAGCTACAATGGACTTCTGCCACAAGTGGAAAGACTCCTGTTCCAATGCTTTTGATACTTGGGTCTTCCTGGATGCAAAGGACCTTTACTGCTACAAATACCAGTTTGGGATTCTTGATTATGCATGGCAAGATGTCTGCAAGAAGAAGGGCAGTGAAGCACCCCCACACTTGGGGGCCAAACCAGGGACACCTTGGGTGTTTAGGTTCTATGGGGTTGTGGGTAAGTCTAAGCTGCATTTTGTGCCTCCCTCCCCTGACCCTAAAAACCTCAAACAGAAGAAGAGCTCTAAACCTTCAAGTCAGAGCACTTCATTGAGATGATGAAAAATCTGCATGAGGAGATCCAGACCTATTCAGCTGAGAGGAGGGGGGGTGGCTACAAGCTCATCATGGATCATGCCAAGCAACACTTCTCCAAGGACAGCAGGCCTGCCTTGGATAAGATGGGTGTGAAGGTGGTTAAGGATTACCCAGCACAATCCTGGGAGTTGAACATCATTGAGAATGTATGGGGCATCCTCCAAGGCAAGATGTGTAGGAAGAATGCTAAGAGTGGACCTAACTGGAGGAAACTGATAGAGGCTGCAGGGGCCAGCATTGAGCTCAAGTCTATCATTGCTCTTCATGCTGGATTCCAAGAGAGGTTGAAATTGGTGCACAGTGAGGATGGAAAGTGGTGCTCCCACCACTAAGTATGACTGCTTTCAGATGTTGGGGTCTAGGTCTAGTGTGGCTCTAGTGTCACATAGAATACTGAGATGATTTGGCATGCCATAAGTGGCATGATGAGCAAGGACTTGTTGTTGTTTGGCATGATAATAGTGACCCTTGAGTCCCAACTGCATGGCATGCACAACCTTGTCAATAAATATAAGAGTTGGGATTTTATGAGAATATTGATAACTATGTGTTACAAGACACTATCCATGTTCATGATCCCTCCCTTTGAAATTTGCCTCCCATCTCCACCAATGAACCAATAAGGAAGACTGCCATTCTGCAACACTCCAAGTACATGTTGGTATGTTCTTTGAAAGTGACAGTCAACAAGATTGACAAGATTTGTGTAATACAATACAATAATACCATACCTCCAAGGGCATGGGTAGGTCCATCTCTTAGGCTGGACTAGGATTACCCGTATTTCTATTTAATTTTGTATATCCTATGTGAAGAAGGATACATCCCCTTGGATATGGTTTGCAGTTAGGACCTTTTACAAGTAATTTAATGTCCTGTTGCATGTCCATCCTTCTGTAAGCTGAGCCTTCTCTCCCCAGATATGCAAGCGATGCTTGACTGCCTGAGAGATTTCTGCGAGGCTACTAAGATGGCTGTGAATATAAAGAAAACTGAGATTGTCGTTTTCAACAAACAATTCTGTGATGAGGCCCGCATGGATCCTGATTACAGATTTGTCTATGATGGAGCACAACTTTCTACAAAGTTATCTTTTATCTACTTGGGATCCCTCTTTGTGGATGGTGACTCAAGCAATCGTGCAAAAGCTGCTTTTTCTAGGATGCTCACTAAGGCCCAAAAGGCACACCACATGCTTCGTAGGCGATGCCATACTATGGAGATATACAATATTGATATTCTCACCCACCTGTTTGATTCTCTTGTACAACCTATCCTGAATTTTGGCTGTGAGGTGTGGGCTCCTTCTATTCTGAACAACACACTTATCTCAAATGACCATGCTTGTGAGAAATGGCATAGAGGTATACTTAAACAAATGTTGGGTGTTTGCCAATCTACTACATCTAATATTATCATGGAAGAGCTGGGTAGAACCCCGTTGTGTTTTGCTTGGCTTAAACAAGCTTTGCGCTTCTGGAACAAGACCATACATAAAGAACCTGAGGATCTCATTAGAATGGCTCTTGAGGAATCTTTTGACTCCAACACTGGCTGGGTTCATGACTTGCGTTGTGCTCTCCACAAGCTAGGATCCAGTAAAAACATCAACATTTTGGAGGCTGTCGATGTCGAAGGTATTATGTCTGAAGTTTTTGAGTCATGGAGGTTTAAGTACCCAAGTGACACCAATGCAGTTAGAGACATCCCTGATGAGAGAAGGGTTGGCTTTAAACGCCTCCGATACCAAAAATGGTTCGCAGCCAACAGCAATGATGAGAATGGCTTGATTCCCTTTACATCCGCCTTACATAAGCAGGATCAGATTCGTTCTATAGCACAGTTTAGAATGGGTTCCCATTGGCTGAACACAGAAAGAATGAGGGTGGTGGATAGAGCACACATCCCTCGCTCAATGAGACACTGTCAAATGTGTGGGTTCCAAAAAACTGAGGATGAAATGCATATGTTTGAGTGCCCTTTTTATAATGATATTCGCCTCCGCTACCAGAATCTGTTTACAGATATTTATAGGCATGTCCATGAGGATACCGACTTAACCGTATGGAATGTGGAATTCTGCGATTCCACATTCAGAACCTTTATGAATGGAAATGGCACTAAGTATTTTTGGAGCAACCTAGCCGACTATCTTTCTACTTGTAGAAGAGCAAGACAGGAAGCCCTGGACTGCTTAGTGGCACCGTAATTTATTATCCCTTTTTTTTCTTCTTGAGACTTCTCATTTGTTAGCTTCTTACCTCCGCCACTGTAAGTGGTTGAGATCTGGGTCCTGCTCTAAGGGGTTTAATACCTACGCCACCAAAACGGTGGTTGGGAGTTTGGTTTGTTTGTCCTCGACACACCCCTGATGTAATGGGGTTTTTTGCTTTGTGGGTGCTTTTTCTTTTTGTTTAAAGCACAGAGTCTCATACACCCTCGCGGTGTCAAGTAGACTTTAACATGTAATGTAATGTAATGTAATGTAAGTGTAACCATACGGGTAATCCTGGTACGCCCTAAGCGCTCATTGGGTATAATATCCATAATTTGCGAAAGCGCGTTGTTCAAAGTGCTCTCGTGTGGTACGGTAGGAGGAGGAAGGTACTGTAAATGTACCACCTTCCTTGGGCTTGGAAACGGGAGGCCTCGGCGTTGGAGCCATTTATAACCTCGTACAAGTAGCATTTCGTATATTCCTACCCTCTTCCCATGCCTCGAATTCCCAAGAGATTAACTAGGGAACAACGGCAGTTGATAGTTGATCTGTCCCGGCAGGGTTTCTCCAATGCTGCCATAGGTCGTCAGGTTCCGTGTAATCTAGAGACCGTTAGGAGATGGAAACCTGCCGAACAGCTACAAGGATTGGAGAAAGTGGACCTCGGGGAAGAGCCTCGACAAGTTCCGCAGTCCCCTCACAAGCAGCCCGTGAGGACGAAGATCAAGAGGATGGCCAAGACTGGTATCTCTTCAAGATCAATAGCCTCAACCCTCACCCAAAAGCATGGGATCAGCATCTCTCACACCTCTGTGTGCAGGATTCTCCATGGAGGCAGGAAGCCTCTGACCTGGCTGAAGGTTGGCATTGAGAGGAGCCTAGGTGGTGTCAACAAGAAAGCTACAGTGGACTTCTGCCACAAGTGGAAAGACTCCTGTTCCAATGCTTTTGATACTTGGGTCTTCCTGGATGCAAAGGACCTTTACTGCTACAAATACCAGTTTGGGATTCTTGATTATGCATGGCAAGATGTCTGCAAGAAGAAGGGCAGTGAAGCACCCCCACACTTGGGGGCCAAACCAGGGACACCTTGGGTGTTTAGGTTCTATGGGGTTGTGGGTAAGTCTAAGCTGCATTTTGTGCCTCCCTCCCCTGACCCTAAAAACCTCAAACAGAAGAAGAGCTCTAAACCTTCAAGTCAGAGCACTTCATTGAGATGATGAAAAATCTGCATGAGGAGATCCAGACCTATTCAGCTGAGAGGAGGGGGGGTGGCTACAAGCTCATCATGGATCATGCCAAGCAACACTTCTCCAAGGACAGCAGGCCTGCCTTGGATAAGATGGGTGTGAAGGTGGTTAAGGATTACCCAGCACAATCCTGGGAGTTGAACATCATTGAGAATGTATGGGGCATCCTCCAAGGCAAGATGTGTAGGAAGAATGCTAAGAGTGGACCTAACTGGAGGAAACTGATAGAGGCTGCAGGGGCCAGCATTGAGCTCAAGTCTATCATTGCTCTTCATGCTGGATTCCAAGAGAGGTTGAAATTGGTGCACAGTGAGGATGGAAAGTGGTGCTCCCACCACTAAGTATGACTGCTTTCAGATGTTGGGGTCTAGGTCTAGTGTGGCTCTAGTGTCACATAGAATACTGAGATGATTTGGCATGCCATAAGTGGCATGATGAGCAAGGACTTGTTGTTGTTTGGCATGATAATAGTGACCCTTGAGTCCCAACTGCATGGCATGCACAACCTTGTCAATAAATATAAGAGTTGGGATTTTATGAGAATATTGATAACTATGTGTTACAAGACACTATCCATGTTCATGATCCCTCCCTTTGAAATTTGCCTCCCATCTCCACCAATGAACCAATAAGGAAGACTGCCATTCTGCAACACTCCAAGTACATGTTGGTATGTTCTTTGAAAGTGACAGTCAACAAGATTGACAAGATTTGTGTAATACAATACAATAATACCATACCTCCAAGGGCATGGGTAGGTCCATCTCTTAGGCTGGACTAGGATTACCCGTATTTCTATTTAATTTTGTATATCCTATGTGAAGAAGGATACATCCCCTTGGATATGGTTTGCAGTTAGGACCTTTTACAAGTAATTTAATGTCCTGTTGCATGTCCATCCTTCTGTAAGCTGAGCCTTCTCTCCCCATGCCCCAAATGGAATGTAAATAGGATATCGACAGTGCACATACGCCACTAGACTATAGCTTTAAAAAATGAAAGTGAACGGACCAAGTTGCAACCTTTGTTTGGGTAGCCACATGGCATGTTTGGGGCATGCATGGAGTACACATACATGATAGGTAGAGCTGCCAGATGTGTGCCTTGGGCCACACACTTGCTAGTATGTGCCAGATTACCCTACCTAAGCAGCCCTATTTGGGCATACCAAGATTAGAATCACACATGGTGTCCATGAGGCATATCCAGACCTCCCCGCCCACATTTTTGTGTACTCAATGCACCCCCCAAGTATGCCATGTGGCTACCCAAACCAACCTTTCAACTTGGTCCGATGACTTCACCATTTAAACGTCGCATCCCGGTTATAGATCACCAAGCGGGGCCGGCCCGATCTCACGCGACCACCGTGCCTGGCCTTCGACACGAAGAAAACTGAGAGGGTAGAGGACACGCTCAGCCTAGGTTGTGCAGAAATGGTGCGGTATGGAAGACGAAATTCGCCAGAAACGTCGATGGGGTAGGTTACAAGTGTAACCATACGGGTAATCCTGGTACGCCCTATGCGCTCATTGGGTATAATATCCATAATTTGCGAAAGCGCGTTGTTCAAAGTGCTCTCGTGTGGTACGGTAGGAGGATGAAGGTACTGTAAATGTACCACCTTCCTTGGGCTTGGAAACGGGAGGCCTCGGCGTTGGAGCCATTTATAACCTCGTACAAGTAGCATTTCGTATATTCCTACCCTCTTCCCATGCCTCGAATTCCCAAGAGATTAACTAGGGAACAACGGCAGTTGATAGTTGATCTGTCCCGGCAGGGTTTCTCTAATGCTGCCATAGGTCGTCAGGTTCCGTGTAATCTAGAGACCGTTAGGAGATGGAAACCTGCCGAACAGCTACAAGGATTGGAGAAAGTGGACCTCGGGGAAGAGCCTCGACAAGTTCCGCAGTCCCCTCACAAGCAGCCCGTGAGGACGAAGATCAAGAGGATGGCCAAGACTGGTATCTCTTCAAGATCAATAGCCTCAACCCTCACCCAAAAGCATGGGATCAGCATCTCTCACACCTCTGTGTGTAGGATTCTCCATGGAGGCAGGAAGCCTCTGACCTGGCTGAAGGTTGGCATTGAGAGGAGCCTAGGTGGTGTCAACAAGAAAGCTACAGTGGACTTCTGCCACAAGTGGAAAGACTCCTGTTCCAATGCTTTTGATACTTGGGTCTTCCTGGATGCAAAGGACCTTTACTGCTACAAATACCAGTTTGGGATTCTTGATTATGCATGGCAAGATGTCTGCAAGAAGAAGGGCAGTGAAGCACCCCCACACTTGGGGGCCAAACCAGGGACACCTTGGGTGTTTAGGTTCTATGGGGTTGTGGGTAAGTCTAAGCTGCATTTTGTGCCTCCCTCCCCTGACCCTAAAAACCTCAAACAGAAGAAGAGCTCTAAACCTTCAAGTCAGAGCACTTCATTGAGATGATGAAAAATCTGCATGAGGAGATCCAGACCTATTCAGCTGAGAGGAGGGGGGGTGGCTACAAGCTCATCATGGATCATGCCAAGCAACACTTCTCCAAGGACAGCAGGCCTGCCTTGGATAAGATGGGTGTGAAGGTGGTTAAGGATTACCCAGCACAATCCTGGGAGTTGAACATCATTGAGAATGTATGGGGCATCCTCCAAGGCAAGATGTGTAGGAAGAATGCTAAGAGTGGACCTAACTGGAGGAAACTGATAGAGGCTGCAGGGGCCAGCATTGAGCTCAAGTCTATCATTGCTCTTCATGCTGGATTCCAAGAGAGGTTGAAATTGGTGCACAGTGAGGATGGAAAGTGGTGCTCCCACCACTAAGTATGACTGCTTTCAGATGTTGGGGTCTAGGTCTAGTGTGGCTCTAGTGTCACATAGAATACTGAGATGATTTGGCATGCCATAAGTGGCATGATGAGCAAGGACTTGTTGTTGTTTGGCATGATAATAGTGACCCTTGAGTCCCAACTGCATGGCATGCACAACCTTGTCAATAAATATAAGAGTTGGGATTTTATGAGAATATTGATAACTATGTGTTACAAGACACTATCCATGTTCATGATCCCTCCCTTTGAAATTTGCCTCCCATCTCCACCAATGAACCAATAAGGAAGACTGCCATTCTGCAACACTCCAAGTACATGTTGGTATGTTCTTTGAAAGTGACAGTCAACAAGATTGACAAGATTTGTGTAATACAATACAATAATACCATACCTCCAAGGGCATGGGTAGGTCCATCTCTTAGGCTGGACTAGGATTACCCGTATTTCTATTTAATTTTGTATATCCTATGTGAAGAAGGATACATCCCCTTGGATATGGTTTGCAGTTAGGACCTTTTACAAGTAATTTAATGTCCTGTTGCATGTCCATCCTTCTGTAAGCTGAGCCTTCTCTCCCCATGCCCCAAATGGAATGTAAATAGGATATCGACAGTGCACATACGCCACTAGACTATAGCTTTAAAAAATGAAAGTGAACGGACCAAGTTGCAACCTTTGTTTGGGTAGCCACATGGCATGTTTGGGGCATGCATGGAGTACACATACATGATAGGTAGAGCTGCCAGATGTGTGCCTTGGGCCACACACTTGCTAGTATGTGCCAGATTACCCTACCTAAGCAGCCCTATTTGGGCATACCAAGATTAGAATCACACATGGTGTCCATGAGGCATATCCAGACCTCCCCGCCCACATTTTTGTGTACTCAATGCACCCCCCAAGTATGCCATGTGGCTACCCAAACCAACCTTTCAACTTGGTCCGATGACTTCACCATTTAAACGTCGCATCCCGGTTATAGATCACCAAGCGGGGCCGGCCCGATCTCACGCGACCACCGTGCCTGGCCTTCGACACGAAGAAAACTGAGGAGGGTAGAGGACACGCTCAGCCTAGGTTGTGCAGAAATGGTGCGGTATGAAGACGAAAATTCGCCAGAAACGTCGATGGGGTAGGTTACAAGTGTAACCATACGGGTAATCCTGGTACGCCCTAAGCGCTCATTGGGTATAATATCCATAATTTGCGAAAGCGCGTTGTTCAAGTGCTCTCGTGTGGTACGGTAGGAGGATGAAGGTACTGTAAATGTACCACCTTCCTTAGGGCTTGGAAACGGGAGGCCTCGGCGTTGGAGCCATTTATAACCTCGTACAAGTAGCATTTCGTATATTCCTACCCTCTTCCCATGCCTCGAATTCCCAAGAGATTAACTAGGGAACAACGGCAGTTGATAGTTGATCTGTCCCGGCAGGGTTTCTCCTAATGCTGCCATAGGTCGTCAGGTTCCGTGTAATCTAGAGACCGTTAGGAGATGGAAACCTGCCGAACAGCTACAAGGATTGGAGAAAGTGGACCTCGGGGAAGAGCCTCGACAAGTTCCGCAGTCCCCTCACAAGCAGCCCGTGAGGACGAAGATCAAGAGGATGGCCAAGACTGGTATCTCTTCAAGATCAATAGCCTCAACCCTCACCCAAAAGCATGGGATCAGCATCTCTCACACCTCTGTGTGCAGGATTCTCCATGGAGGCAGGAAGCCTCTGACCTGGCTGAAGGTTGGCATTGAGAGGAGCCTAGGTGGTGTCAACAAGAAAGCTACAGTGGACTTCTGCCACAAGTGGAAAGACTCCTGTTCCAATGCTTTTGATACTTGGGTCTTCCTGGATGCAAAGGACCTTTACTGCTACAAATACCAGTTTGGGATTCTTGATTATGCATGGCAAGATGTCCTGCAAGAAGAAGGGCAGTGAAGCACCCCCACACTTGGGGGCCAAACCAGGGACACCTTGGGTGTTAGGTTCTATGGGGTTGTGGGTAAGTCTAAGCTGCATTTTGTGCCTCCCTCCCCTGACCCTAAAAACCTCAAACAGAAGAAGAGCTCTAAACCTTCAAGTCAGAGCACTTCATTGAGATGATGAAAAATCTGCATGAGGAGATCCAGACCTATTCAGCTGAGAGGAGGGGGGGTGGCTTACAAGCTCATCATGGATCATGCCAAGCAAACACTTCTCCAAGGACAGCAGGCCTGCCTTGGATAAGATGGGTGTGAAGGTGGTTAAGGATTACCCAGCACAATCCTGGGATTGAACATCATTGAGAATGTATGGGGCATCCTCCAAGGCAAGATGTGTAGGAAGAATGCTAAGAGTGGACCTAACTGGAGGAAACTGATAGAGGCTGCAGGGGCCGCATTGAGCTCAAGTCTATCATTGCTCTTCATGCTGGATTCCAAGAGGAGGTGAAATTGGTGCACAGTGAGGATGGAAAGTGGTGCTCCCACCACTAGTATGACTGCTTCAGATGTTGGGGTCTAGGTCTAGTGTGGCTTAGTGTCACATAGAAGACTGAGATGATTTGGCATGCCATAAGTGGCATGATGAGCAAGGACTTGTTGTTGTTTGGCATGATAAATTATGACCCTGAGGCCCAACTGCATGGCATGCAACAACCTTGTCATAAATATAAGAAGTTGGGATTTTATGAGAATATTGATAACTATGTGTTACAAGACACTATCCATGTTCATGATCCCTCCCTTTGAAATTTGCCTCCCATCTCCACCAATGAACCAATAAGGAAGACTGCCATTCTGCACACTCCAAGTAAATGTTGGTATGTTCTTTGAAAGTGACAGTCAACAAGATTGACAGATTTGTGTAATACAATACAATAATACGCATATTCAGGGCATGGGTAGGGTCCATCTCGTTAGGGGGAGGAGGTACGAGGGAGTACGGAGAGGCAAGGGAACATAGAAGTCTTGCCCCGGAAAAGGATTACCACTTATTTCTATTAATTTGTATTCCTAAGTCCTAGTGAAGAAGGATACAGTCCCCTTGATATGTTTGCATTTATTACCTTTTACAAGTATTAATGTCGTGTAGCATGTCCTCCCTTCTGTAAGCTGAGTCCTTCTCATCCCCCTGCCCCCAATGAATGTATAGGATATTTACATTGCACACGACGCCACATACCTATAGCTGTTTAAAAAATGAAGTGACGGCCAAGTAGCAAGCGTTTGTTTGGGGTAGCCACATGGCATTTTGGGCATGCTGGAGTACACATACTGATCGGTAGGAGCTGGCCATATTTGTGCCCTGGGCCACACACTTGCCAGTATGGTGGCCAGATACCCTCACCCTAAGTCAGCCCTATGGGTGGGCATACCAATATAAATCACACATGGTGTCGCATATTGCATATCCAGACGTTCCCCGGCGTCCCCGCCCACATTTGTGTGTCTCTAATGATGCAACCATGCCCCCCACCAAGTATTCCATTTGGTGCTACCGCAACCACTTCCCAACTTGGTCCGATGACTGCATTCATCACATTTAAACGTCGCATCCTTCCCGGTTAGAAGATCACCAAGCGGGGGGGCCCGGCCCGATTGCCTATCTCACGCTGACCACCGTCCTGCTTAGACATGAAGAAAACTGAGAGGGTAGCATGACATACGCTCAGCCTAGGTTGTGCAGAAATGGTGCCGGTATTGAAATGAAATTTCGTCCAGAAACGGTCGAGGGGTTGGTTACCAGGGTCAACATCGGGTCATCCTGGTAACGGCCCTATGCGCTCATTGGGTATAATATCCATCCTTTTGCGAAAGCGCGTTGTTCTAGAAAGGAGGGAAGGGGTGCTCTCGATGTGGTTACGGTAGAGATGAAGGTACTGTAAATGTACCCCTTCCTTGGCTGTAAACGGGAGGCCTCTGCGTTTGGAGCCATTATAACCTTTAGAAAGTAGCATTTCGTATATTCCTACTACCCTTTTCCCATGCCTCGAATGCCCAGAGATTACTAGGGAACAACGTCAGTTGATAGTTGAATCTGTTCCGGCAGGGTTTCTCTAAGCTGCCCATAGGTCGTCAGGTTCCGGGTAATCTAGCCGTTAGAGATGTAAACCTGCGACAGTGCCAAGGATTGGAGAAAGTGGACCTTCGGGGAAGCCTCGACTGTCGCAGTCCCCTTACAAGCATCACCCGTGAGGACGAAGATCAAGAGGATGGCCCAGACTGGTCCCGTCTTCAGAATCAATAGCCTCAAAACCCTCACTCCAAAAGCATGGGATCAGCATCTCTCACACCCTGTGTGTAGGATTCTCCATGGAGGCAGAAGCCTTCTGACCCCTGGCTGAAGGTTCATAGAAGGAGCCTGGTGGTGTCAACAAGAAAGCTATGGTGGACTTCTGCACCAGTGGAAGACTCCAGGTCAATGCTTTTGATACTTGGTCTTCCTGGATGCAAAGACCTTTATACTGCTACATGATACCAGTTTGGGATTCTGATTATGCATGAATATGTCTGCAAGAAGAAGGGCAGTGAGGCACCCCCACCTGTGGGGCCACACCAGGGAACACTCTGGTGTTTAGGTTCTATGGGCTGTGGGGCACGTGACTTTAAGTCTAGCTGTTGCATTTTGTGCTCCCAGGTCCCGACCCTAAAAACCTCAAACAGAAGAAGAGCTCTGAAACCTTCAGTCAGAGCACTTCATTGAGATGATGAAAAATCTAATGAGGAGATCCAGACCTATACAGCTGGGATTAGGGGGTGGCTACACTCATCAGGGATCATCAAGCAACACTTCGCCAAGGACGCAGGCTGCCTTGGATAAGATGGGGTGTGAAGGTTGTTACGGATTCACCCAGCAGCATCCTGGGAACCTTCCCATATTGAGAATGTATTTGGGCATCCTCCAAGGCAAGATTGTAGAATATGCTAAGAGTGGACCTAACTGGAGAACTGATGGAGGCTGGCATGGGCCAGCATTGAGCTCAAGTCTATCATGCTCTTCGTGCTGGATTCGGCAAGAGAGGTTGAATTGTGCCAATGAGATGGGAATGGGGTGGCTCCCACCACTAAGTATGACTGCTTCAGATGTTGGGGGTCCTAGGTCTAGTGTGTGCTCTGGACAGTGTCACATATAATACTGATATTAATGGGCGATGATCATAGTGGCATGATGAGGCGAGGACTTGTGGTTGTTTGGGATGATAATGTACCCTTGAGTCCCAACTGCATGGCATGCACAACCTTGTCAATACCTTCCGATTTGGGATTTCTGACGCCTCATTGCTCCCTTCTGTGTTTCCAATACACTATCCATGTTCATGATCCCTCCCTTTGGAAATTTGCCTCCCATCTCACGCAATGACCCAATAAGGAAGACGCCATTCTGCAACACCTCCAAGTACATGTTGTATGTTCCTTTGGAAAGTGACAGTCGCAAGATTGACAAGATTTGGGGGTGTAAAATACAATAATAATACCATACCTTCAAGGGCATGGGTAGGTCCAGCTCTTAGGCTGGACAGGATTACCCGTATTTCTATTTATTTTTTATATCCTACGTAAGAAGGATACATCCCCTTGGATATATATGGTTTGCAGTTAGGGCAGGCCCTTTTTACAACGTACTTTAATTTCGTGTAGCTTGTCCATCCTTCTGTAAAGCTGCCTTCTCGTGTCCCCCATGCCGCCAAAAATGGAATTTAAATAGGCTATTGACATTGCACACACGCCACTAGAACTATAGCTTTAAAAAATGAAGTGAAGGACCAGGTAGCAATCCTTTGTTTTGGGTGCCACATGGCATGTTTGGGGCATGCATTGTAGTAACCATACTGATGGTAGAGCTGCCAGATGTGTGGCCCTGGGCCCACACACTTGGCCAGTATGTGGCCAGATTAACCACCCTATCCGATAATCCAGCCCTCTTGGGCCACCAGATGAGAAATCACACCTGTGTCCCATGAGGCACTATCCATATCCAGCAGGGATCCCTCGCCCTGCCCCCATTTGTTGTTTACTCCATCTCACCCAAGACGCCAAACCCTTGCTTCCCTTTTTCTCACGCCCCAACCCCCTTCCCCCCTTTTTCCGCTCCTTCCCATTTCCCCGAGAAACAGCAACGGTCCGCACCTCGGTTTAGATCACCAAGCGGGGCCGGCCCGAGTGCCGATCTCCACGGCGACCACCGTGCCTGGCCTTATGACAATAATAAAACTGAGGGTAAGACACGCTCAGCTATGTTTTTTGCATGGGGGAAATGGTGCGGTACGGAAAGATGAATTCGCCAGAAACGGCGTCGATGGTGTTGGTTACAAGGTTTACCTACGGTAAGAAAGTCCTGGTGAGACGACTTAAGAGAGCAACAGAGCGAGGAGAGAACGACAAACAGAGGGAAAAAAAAACGAGAAAAACGGGGGAAGAGAAAAAAACGCGACGGAAGACAGGCAATGAGGGAATAAAGGAGGATAGGGAAAAAAGAGAAGAAAAATGAGAAGCCGGCAGGGGACAAATAGAACCTATTGCGCTCTTGGGTATAATATCCCACCATTTGCGAAAGCGCTTTGTTTCTAATTTCTCTGCATGATGTGTACGGTAGTAGGATGAAGGTACTGTAAATGTAACGCCATTCCTTGGGCTTGTAAACGGAGGCCCGGCGTTGGAGCCATTTATAACCTTGTAAAATTACTTTCGTATATTCCTACCCTCTTCCCATGCTCGAATTCCCAAAGATTTAACTAGGGACACGGCAGTGATAGTTGATCTGTCCCGGCAGGGTTTCTCTATGCTGCCATAGGTCTCAGGGTTCCGTGTATCTAGAGACCGTTATGGAGATGGAAACCTGCCGGACAGCTGCAAGGATTTGGAGAAATTGGAACCTCGGAAAAGCCTGACAAATTCCGCAGCCCCTTACAAGCATCCCCGTTGAGGAACGAAGATCAAGAGGATGGCCAAGACTGTCCCCTCTTCAAGATCGAATAGCCTCAACCCTCACCCAAAAGCATGGGATCAGCATCTCTCCCACCTCTGTTTTGTAGATTCTCCATGGGGGCAGGAAGCCTCTGACCTGGCTGAATGGTTTGGCAATAGAGGAAGCCTAGGTGTGTCCACCATACAGCCTGGGTGGACTTCTGTCCACAAGTGGAAACTCCAGGGTCCAATTTTTGATACTTGGTCGTCGGGTCAAAGGACTCTTTACTGCTACAAATACCAGTTTGGGATTCTTGATTATGCATGGCAAGATGTCTGCCAAGAAGAAGTGCAGTGAGTGCACCCCACCTTGTGGGCCAACCAGGGACCACCTACCTTGTGGTGTTTAGTTTCTATGTTAAGGTAGAGAAAAACAAAAACACGCTTGGCAAGGACTTTAAGTCTAAGCTGCAAGTTTGTTCCTCCCTCCCCTGACCCTAAAACCTCAAACAGAAGAAGAGCTCTGAAACCTTCAAGTCAGAGCACTTCATTGAGATGATGAAAAATCTACATGAGGAGATCCAGACCTATACAGCTGGGAGGAGGGGGGGGTGGCTACAAGCTCATCATGGATCATGCCAAGCAACACTTCTCCAAGGACAGCAGGCCTGCCTTGGATAAGATGGGTGTGAAGGTGGTTAAGGATTACCCAGCACAATCCTGGGACCTGAACATCATTGAGAATGTATGGGGCATCCTCCAAGGCAAGATGTGTAGGAAGAATGCTAAGAGTGGACCTAACTGAGGACACTGATGGATGCTGCTGGGCTAGCCTTGATCTCAAGTCATCAATCTCTCGTGCGGATTTCCAAGAGAGTTGAAATTGGTGCACAATGAGGATGGGAAGTGGTGCTCCACCACTAAGTGATGACTGCCTTCAGGATGTTGGGGTTAGGTCTATGTTGCTCTAGTGTCACATATAAACGAGATGATGGGCATGGGCAATAATTGGCATATGAGGTCGAGGACTTGTTTTGTTTGGGATGATAATAGTGACGCCTTGAGTCCCAACTGCATTGGCATTCACAACCTTGTCAATAAATATAAGGCTCGTTGGCCTTTTCTGCGATCCCTTGCTAACTATGGTACAAGACACTATCCATGTCATGATCCTCCCTTTGAAATTGCCTCCCATCTCCACCAATGACCCAACTAAGGAAGACGGCCATTCTGCAACACACTCCAAGTACATGTTTGGTATG
This sequence comes from Chlamydomonas sp. ICE-L, assembly GCA_013435795.1. Taxonomy (NCBI): domain Eukaryota; kingdom Viridiplantae; phylum Chlorophyta; class Chlorophyceae; order Chlamydomonadales; family Chlamydomonadaceae; genus Chlamydomonas; species Chlamydomonas sp. ICE-L. The sequence continues at coordinate 30,538,011 of JACBWV010000610.1, read as the reverse complement.
TTCTTTGAAAGTGACCGTCGACAAGATTGACAGATTTGTGTAATACGAATACAATAATACATACTTCAGGGCATGGTATGTCCCTCCTCTTAGGCCTGGACCAGGATTACCCGTATTTCTATTTAATTTTGTATATCCTACTGTGAAGAAGGATACATCCCTTGGATATGGTTGCAGTTAGGACCTTTTACAAGTAATTTAATGTCGTGTAGCATGTCCATCCTTCTGTAAGCTGAGCCTTCTCTCCCCATGCCCCAAATGGAATTAATAGGCTATGGACATTGCCACACGCCACTAGACTATAGCTTTAAAAAATGAAAGTGAACGGACCAAGTAGCAAGCTTTGTTTGGGTAGCCACATGGCATGTTTGGCATGCATGGGTACACAACATGACAATGTGGTGCCCTGGCCACACACTTGGCCAGTATGCCAGATTACCCGGCCTCAGCTCCCTGATTGGGGCATACAAAACCAAGGATTATAATCAAGAGCGTAGAGGAGACCACATGTGTCCATTGAGGGGCTGTATCCGTGGAACCAAAAGGGGCGAGGTCCCCGCCCACGATTTGGGGGTGTGGGTGTACTCAATGCACCCACCCTAAGTTGTGCCTGTGGCTACCCAAAACGGGCAAAAATGCTCCCGACCACTGAATTATGACTGCTTTCAGATGATTGGGGGTCTATGGTAGTGGTTGAGGCCTGGCTAGGTTCACATATAATAAGAAATGATGGGGCATGCCATAAGTGGCATTATGACAGGACTTGTTTGTTTGTTTTTGGGATATAAATAAAGGTTGACAACGCTTGATTCCCAACTGCACGGCATCACACCCTTGTCAATAAATATAAGAGTTGGGGATTTTTCTTAGAATATTGAGAACTAAAGTGGGGTGTTACAATACACTTCCAATTGTTCATGATCCCTCCCTTTAAATTTCCTCCCATCTGGATCCACCAATGACCCAAATTAAAGGAAAAACTGGCCCATATGCTGCAACACCATCCAAGTACATGTAAAGGTGGTAGTTTCTTGAAAGTGACAGTCCTACAGATGACAATTTTGTGTAATAACAAAAATACAATAATAACCATACCTTCAAGGGCATGGTAGTCCATCGCTTAGGCTGGACCAGGATTGACCCGTATTTCTATTTATGTTGTATATCCTTGTGAATCGTGAGATAGCCTGATGAATCCTATGATCATGGTGAATCTGAATGATCGCTGATGTCCAATGAATCCCGAAATCCGCTTGCTCATATATGAACTCGATGATCCGGGTGAAGATCCGATGATCTGATATCCACTCTATCCGTGGTCATTTCGATCAATCTGATTATTCTTATATTGCTTCCAGAATTTGAAGACTACTATTCCCCCCGCTTTGTCTGCCTTGTCAGCAAGCTGAAAAACAGCTTCCGGAGGTCTTGTCTACATAACTTACCCGGGCATCAGTCCTGAAGGAGGCCTTAACTAAGTTCTGCACGGCCCTAGGAAGAGAAAGAACCTAAACCCTCGAAGGGCACGCGGTTGTCACGAAAAAGCTGTGAAAAGACTGGGCGTTCCTTCCCTTAAACTGATAGGATTTCAGGCCTTGTCCATCAGGTTCCACTCTGGAACTCTGTAATCTTTGCACTGGTGTGAGAGAACGTTCAAAAAGTGACAGGGTCGACAGCCTGTCGCAGGTTGCGAGTCTGCATGACCCTGAAGCTGTTTGGTTGGGGGGTACAAACTGCCAGGACAAAGGGAATAGTTAACACAGGGGGGCACTTGTCGAGTAGTGTGTTAATCTTGCTAAAACTGTGATCTTTCTCAGTGTGAAAAACTGCAGGATATCGAAGCCTTGTCCGGCAATCTGTCACAAAAATTTTCTTAAACTTCAGGACAAGGAATCACAGGTGCTGGTTTCAAAGGTTTGGTAAATCTGCATACCCTGGGTCTGATTGATTGTAAGCAACTGCAGGACATCTCAGCCTTATCAGGGTGGGGTTCCCATCGTGCAGACGCAACTGAAGCTTATTATTGTACCGCGAAGTTAGGACAATCTGGCAGCCTTGGGTCAGAGTGTGGATGCTCGCATAAAGAGCCCCTAGTTGTCTGACTTTTTGTCAGCAACTGGCACAATGACTCACAATCCCTTGGCAGGAGTGTGGCAATCTTGTATCCTGATCTGTTCTAGGTTTTGTACCAACTGCATACATCACAGGGCCTTGGCCAGGGTGAAATGCAAATCTGCATACTCTCTTTATCATTCGTAGATGTCAGCAGACGGGGGGGGGGGGGGGGGGTCCAGGACCGGGAAGGGGAGGGTCACATCCTTTTCAGTGGGTGTGCAATAACTAGCATACCCTGGATACTGTCTTTGTGTCAGCAACCTGCAGGCATTACAGCCTTGTCAGTGTTGTTTGCCATCGCATACCCGTCTGTCTGTGTCAGCAACTTCATGACATACAGCAAGAGAGAGAAGGATGAGGGGGGGGGGAAAGGGGGCGGCGGTGATCAGGGGGGTTGGTGACAATCTGCCAAATCTTAAGCTGGCGTAGCGTGTTAGGGAGCTCCAAGAGCGGGGGTCACAGCCCTTGCCAGGGGTGGCAATCTGCATACCCGGGATCTATGCTGGTAAGATGTCAGCAGGACAGGAAGTAAGCCAATTAACATCACGGGGGGCCCTGAATCAGGGTTGGCATCTGCATACCCTATGATCGTATTCCTTCGTGTCCAGCAACTTCAGACGATCTGCCGGCTTTGTCAGGTGTGGCAATCTGCATACCCGTGGCGTCTTGTCTTGGGTGTCAGCAACTTCAGAAACATCGTTCCTTGTCAGGGTGGGTGGCAATCTGCATACCCGCCTGACTCTATCGAATCGTATCAGCAACTGCAGGACATCACACAGGAAAAGAAGAGGGGGGGGGAAAGGGGAGAGAGCCTGGGGTCAGGGTGTTGGCAATCTGCAGTACTCGTTAAGCGAGGATAATGTCAGCAACGTTGGTGGCATACGATCACATCCTTGTCATCGTTTGCAATCTGCATACCCTAGATCTGTCTTGGTGTCAGCAACTGCAGGACATCACAGCCTTGTCAAGGTGTGGCAATCTGCAGACTCTGCACCTAACTGATTGTGAGCAACTGCAGGACATCTCAGCCTTGTCAACGTGTGGGAATCTGCATAACCTGACTCTGCGTTCAAATGGGCCGCACATAGGTATGCAGGCACATGGTTGTCCGCACGTATTGGATATCACAGCCTTGCCAGCATGTTGCCATGTGAATCCAGCTAAAATAATCTATTCACGTGAGGGGGTGATGGGAGATTTCCATCTTGTCCCGATCCAACCTTAAACTAAACTTAAGGGAGGAAATTAATTCGCGGATTTACAAGAAAGGTGACTAGTTTTGCCCTTGGGTATCATCAGGCCAATAAGCAAACCGATAAAGATCGCTCCATGAAGCTCTAGCTACCGCAAGTACCGTTGTACTGCCGTTTACCCCCGTAGGGGGGCGGTCGCCCCAGGTTTGGGCCGGGACTGCAAATTGCAGGCGACGAAGACCTGCCACTGCAATTTCGGGGGGTCTTTTCTGCACTCCTACAGCACCCTTCCCACCCAGAATGCACCATTTAACCCCAATAAAAAGGTGCTGCAGAAGCCCCAAATTCGCAGTGTGCAAACTCCTGATTCCAGCCATTCTTCTTCTCAGCGTTGGATACGAGGCTGTGGTAAAACAAAAAATCAAACACACGGAGAAGAATTAGCCATGTCGGTGTTTGGCCCCAGTGCAAGCAAACAGGCTGGCCCCCTGGACCTTACGCCTCATAATAAGGCCTACTATTTATTAATCAGCCATGTTTTTTTGTTTCTTCAAGTAGGTGCTTCAAAGAAAAGTAGGGAATAGCAATCTGATATCATCTGATATCATGTCAGCATATGGAATCATATGATATCATGTCAGCATATGATATAAATAGTATCACATCAGCAAATCAAATCATATAATATCCAGTCAGAATATGAAATCATACGTAGGGAGAGGCAAAGACCGATAGATCTATATCAATCTATCGGTCTCTCTCTATATATATATGTATCTATGTTCGCGAAGCCGATAGATCAATCGATATCCCTTGTCCGGCGCCCCCCGGTCCCGATATATCTAGATAGATCTATATGGGCAGTTTGACCAGTCGACTGTTCCTCGAACTTGCTATTCGCTTTCTTCGCACTGTTCCAAATGAAAGCGGCAAATAGCCTTCTGAATGAAGCCAGCTTACAAAGTTATAAGAGCGATCGGAAGTCGCCTGCAGCCGTTTTGGCCATTCTCGAGAAAGCCCCACCGGCGGAAGATCAAGATGTCAGTGGACAGGGGGGGGGGGGGGCACTGCCACTGCCCTTCGTAAGAGGGCTAGAGGCAGGCCCCCTAACAGAGATAAGGAACGGTGCTCCTATCCTGCTAGCACATAGGGCTTTAGCCTATGGCCTTTAGGGTATGATTCAGGGCGACTACACAATGTGTCCACATAACCCTACTAGTCTACTACCCTAGCGAAGCAATCGCGGCATAATGATGAATTGATGATGATGATGATGATGATGATGATGATGAACTGTTCGGCAACTAGTAGCAGCTTCTAGGCAGCTTCTAGGCAGCTCCCTGTACACTAGCTTGCGTTAGTTTCGGCTGAATAGCCAGCCAGGGGAGCTGCCTAGAAGCTGCACAAATTAGACAGTTTAAAGACTTTTCTAGGACCTGATGTATGCTGAACTGCTGATGGTGATAAAATAATGAGGAGGGTAGGCCTGGGTTGGTTTGGAGGCTATCGTGCCCGTTTAGTATGTGACCGCGCCGGCAGCGAGCTTCACAAGTGATTATTGAAGTAAAAATAAATTCTGCATTTCTTTTGAAGGCACAAGGCACCTTAATATGATGCAGGCAACATATAAAATAAATCCCAGATTTTTCAGAGGCCTCCTTGAGGTACCGATGTACCATATATATATATACTTTCTTGTGTGTGCTATTTATAGATCTATGTAGATAGATAGATGTTGGGGCAATATATATATAGATATATATTTGCCGCTCCCTAATCATATGATATGCTGTCAGCATATGAAATCATAAGATATCATGTCAGCATATGACATCAACGATATCATATCTGCATATGAAATCATATGATATACTGTCAGCATATGAAATCATATGATATCATGTCAGTATATGGTATCATATGATATCCTGTCAGCATATGATATCAAATGATATCCTGTCAGTGTATGAAATCATATGATATCCTGTCAGCATATGAAATCGTATGATATCATGCCAGCTTATGATATCATATGATATCCTGTCAGCATATGATATCATATGATATCATGTCAGCATATGATATCATGTCAGCATATGATATCATGTCAGCATATGAAATCATATGATATCATTTCAGCATATGATAACATATGATATTCTGTCAGCATATGATATCATATAATGTCCTGTCAACATATGATATCATATGATATCCTATCAGCATATGAAATCATACGATATCATGTCAGCATATGAAATCATATGATATCAGGTTAGGATATGATATCATATGATCCTGATATCATCCTGATATCATGTCAGCATATCATATCAGCGTACCTGAGGGGTGGGGGGGGCAGGGGGGGGCACTGGCGTGCCTTTCATTTGTTTGTAGCAATGGCCTTTAAACGTGAGGAGGTTGTTTTCCATCACGATGTCTAGGAAGTCTAGCGAATAAGTACCAAAGGCATTGGGAAAGAAAGTCCCAACGTTCTCTCTAGGTTTTTGGGTGACTACATTAGGATACAACGAAATTTCATCCAAGGTAAGGAGGATTTTGGATTTGGGCACTCTCGTGTCCTGCAGGTCCACCCCCAATCCCAGCCCCCAACCCCCAGCCCAGCCCCCCCCAACAAACCAACAAACCCCACCCAACCCCCCAGCCCAGCCCAGACCCACCCCCACCCCCCACCCCCCACCCCAACCCCACCACCACCATTGAAATTCTGAGACCACCCATGAGTAGGCCTTGGCAAGGGTAGTCTATTGGCACCACTTTGGACCTCGTTTAATAAGTATTTACCCATCACCACCACCCACCCACCCACCCACACAGCCATCCCCCAACCCCCAACCCTCTAATTTTCATATATTATTCTGGCCGTCTCCAGGGACGGCAAAGGGTGACCTAGGTACTTGGATAACCTTGGGGTGGGGGTAGGGTGGGGTGGGGTGGGGGGCCAAAACTGTTTTTTGACTCATGCAGTCTAGGCACTGCAAATCCGAGGACACTATCGTGCGTGGTTTCAAAAAAAAAGTATTTATATTTAATGGGGGTGGGTGGGTGGGGGGGGAGTCAACCCTCCTCAGGTTTTTTGTGGCATTACGTATTGAGCCTTTTTGTACTCCTGACCCGGCCTGGCCCAAACATTATCTATTTCTTCTGTAACATTCATTTTACCCACCCCTTCACTTCCAAAGTTTCTTGCTTTGGAAGGCTTTCATGTTCCAAGGTCCACAAATGTGAAGATGTTGGCCCTGCATATTTTACAGCACCTCCCCCCCACCCCCCACCCACCACCACCACCCACCACCACCTCACCCCTCCACTCCACACGCACCCACCCACACACAAATGGAGGACCTGCCCATATTTTGTTGTGGTGATGGTGGTGGTACTGTTGGTGGGTGGGTGGGGTTGGGGGGGAGCTGGGTGGAAGCTGGGGGGAGATTGGTGGTGGGGATGGTGATGTTAATGAGTTTTTAGGCTTCCCCTCAAACCTTGAAACAAAAAAGGAGCATAAGAGTCCGTAAAAGCAAGCAAACAGTAGGCAGGAAGGAGGGTGGAAAGGGCAGGGATGCCAAGTCAGGCAATCCAGAGCACAGAACCCAACAAAGACATGAGTAAGGGGCCGAGAAGGAAAAAAACTGAAGACAACCAAGCAAGCGAGATAGAAAGAGATCCGGCCCAGATGAGATAGCTCAAGGCCTTTTTCTCATATGGAGCCCCGCAGATTTGTTTTGTAGCGGTTCTCAAGAAAGCATGCATTTTGCAGATGGATTCTGAATTCTGGGGCACTGCATGCATCTGTTGTACGCAGCATTCTTTGACTAGTACCTTACTTGCTTTTCATTCGGTAGGCGACTGCATAAAACCATGTGCCTACTCTTTTGTAGGAGTGGCAACGCTATTCGAACTGAATCCTCGGTGTCGCTGGTCTGTGTCGGGAGACCCACCTCCTGGGGTGAAATAGCTTTCACATTTTTTTTAATGATCCGACTCACTATTTGATCTCTTTGCATGGTCCTGGTTTGTCAACAATGCGTTGTCTGCGCGCTCATGTATGTGCCCTTTTGTGCCACTTGATTTGGTTTCGTCTCGACAATCATGTTCGTAGCTTTTATTTTCAGCTACCAGCAGCAGCTTCTAGGTAGCTCTAAAAAGCTGATAATGTCAGCTTCAAGGTACACTAGGTTGCTTTCATTTTGGCTGATTAGCCAGCCAAGGGAGCTGCTTAGAAGCTGCTGCTCGTAACTGAAAAGAAAAACAGTGTCACTGTCCACGGGGGATTGGATTGTTACGGTTCATGGTTTCCAGCTAACTCTGGAATGCTCATCGTCTTCCAATTCCAAGGACCCCCTTGTGATTTCCGCGGAAACCAGGCAGGGAAGGGAGCATATTATAGCCAGGGTTGTTCAGGAGGACCACCAGCTCTTCGTCCTGCGGCTCAACCAATTGTACAGCCTGCGTCCTGAGACGCAACCAATTGTATAGCCTGCGTCCTGAGACGCAACCAACCCACAACCGACCCAAAGCCTGCGTCCTGCAACGCATCCAACCCACTGAATATGAGCCTGCGACTCAATAGGGCACTGCCACCAAGATGTCGCTAGTTTTTGTTTGGTTATACATTACTTTGTCATCGACAGGCCATTGTCAACCCACGACAAGCCTGCTCCACGTTTTTTTGTTTCTGATAACGATTACATTTTTCTATTATGTTTCCTTATTTCCTACAAAGACGGCGAGAAGCCAAATTGCTGCCTGAAGCCATGTAACCAAGATCAAGCTCCACAACATCCAAGAGGGGTCTTCCAAGTAATACTCAAAATATGATAGACAATATTGTCAACAAGATTCCATTCATCCATGTTATATTACGGCGAGCAGCCAAATTGCTGGCTGAAGCTATGCAACCAAGTTCATGTTATATGGTCCTTTTTACAGAGAATCTACTGCCTCCTGTTCCAGCCTTCTTGCCATGCGTCGCATAAAAAAGTCCCTACCGCCTGGAGGGTGACCCTTGCTATGTCTGCCATGGTGACTTTGTTGTGAATCAGATGTCCGATTGGTACACTGCCGTTCACAACAGACTTTCCCTAGCTGCGGCGTACAGGAGGGTCCCCTTAACATCACGCCCCTCCAGGCGTTGCCCTTCCCCCCTTTGCTTTTTCGTTTCAGCCCCTCCTGTCACGGTTGGTCAAGTCCCTTTAGCCTATTTGGCCTACCCCTGGACTTTATACCAGCCTTGAGGCTGCTCACCGTCTGCACCTCTGCAGGCGGAGTAAACATGGGTAGTATAAACACTACTACACTTCTACACTACTTTCTGTATCTCTGCAAATCCTTGAACAAGATAAGCTCGTACACATTTGGAGTGCTTACTCTACACTTCTACACTACTTTATAGTATCTCTATTTTAAGCTTGTACGCATCTAGCATCTTTATGTTAAGCTCGTATGCATCTAGTATCTCTATTTTCCGCTCGTTCGCATCTAGCATCACTATTTTAAGCTCGTATGCATCTTGCATCTTGGCAACTCCTTCAACAAGATATGCTCATATGCATTTCAAATGCTTGCTCTAAACTTCTACACTACCTTCTAGTATCTCTGCAAATCCTTGAACAATATAAGCTCATACGCATTTCGAATGCTTGCTCTCATGGGTTCTGTAAAGCGATCCTCCAAATCAATGCAGGCCTCACGATGCTCCTTCATCCAGCCCGCCCCTGTAGTGCATAGACATATTTTTCCTGGTAAATTCCAGGTAAATGTATTCCTAGTATCACTTCAATATATTCTGGTAAATCGATCATGGTAAATTTCATTCTGGTAATCTGGTAATAATGTATTCCTGGTAATTCCTGGTAAATTTATTTTTACTGCCGAAGGCGGCGAGCAGCCAAATTGCTAGCTGAAGGCTTTCTTGCTGGCTTGCTGGCTATGTAACCGAGTTCAAGTTCAAGTGGTGCATGGACAGTTTTTTTCCTCGTGAATTTATTTTTACTGCGGAAGACGGGATCAGCCAAATTGCTAGCTAAAGGCTTGCTTGCTGGCTATGTAACCGAGTTCAAGTTCAAGTGGTGCATGGACAGTTTTTTTCCTCGTGAATTTATTTTTACTGCGGAAGACGGGAGCAGCCAAATTGCTGGCTGAAGGCTTGCTTGCTGGCTTGCTGGCTATGTAACCGAGTTCAAGTTCAAGTGGTGCATGGGCAGTTCTTTTTCCGGTAAATGTATTTTTACTGCCGAAGACGGGATCAGCCAAATTGCTGGCTGAAGGCTTGCCTGCTGGCTTCCTGGCTATGTAACCAAGTTCAAGTTCAAGTGGTGCATGGACAGTTTTGTTCCTGGTAAATTCCTAGTAAAGTTTTTCCTGGTAACACATCAATTATTCTGGTCAATTTATCATGGTAAATTGTATTCCTGGTAATACTTAAATATGTATGTTTGTGTATTTGGAGCCACGTAACCAAGTTAAAGTTTATTTTTTACGTTACATATGACTTTATATTGTTGTTGTATCATATGATGTACTGCAATCTAAAAGCAATGTACTGTATTGCTAACAACAAAAAGTGTGCCACAATACTCACCAGGGTACTACAAAGCGCGCGCGGCAGCGCGATTTCGCGCACGCATTTTGCGCAGTATTTTCAATCCCCTATGGGCGCAGCGCGCAGTTTTTGCGCTTTTTGCACTTCAAAGCGCTGACCAATTTGGCGTTTGTGCGCTTTACGCCCTGAGAGAGCACTTGAAATTAAATTTTAAAGATTCAAGTTAAACAAATTAATTATGCCGGAGCCAGTTCTCCCAGCCCTTTCCCCTTTATAAAGGAGGGGTTCCCCCTGACCAATTTGACAAAATGTAGTACCCTGAGACTCACCAGGGTAAAAGTCGCAACCAGCAATACCCCTCATGAGGTTGGCCAATTGCTGCGGAGTGCATTGGGAGAGCTGTCCTTGCATGCTGCCCACAATGGCCTAAGAGAGGGAGCAAGAATTGAATGGAATTGAATTCAGTTTTGTTGAGTCGGATTTTTTGTTGTTTAGATTGGTTAAGTTTGTTTGGTTTGGTTTAAATTGTCACATGAGGTTGGCCAATTGCTGCGGAGTGCATTGGGAGAGCTGTTCTGCATGCTGCCCACAATGGCCTAAGAGAGGGAGCAAGAATTGAATGGAATTGAATTCAGTTTTGTTGAGTCGGATTTGTTGTTGTTTAGATTGGTTAAGTTTGTTTGGTTTGGTTTAAATTGTCACATGAGGTTGGCCGATTGCTGTGGAGTGCATTGGGAGAGCTGTCCTTGCATGCTGTTCACAATGGCCTGAGAAAGGGATCAATAATTGAATTGGATGTAGTTGAGTTGGCTTGGTTTGGTTTGGATTGGTTCAGTTTGGTTTGGTTTGGCTTGGTTTGAATTGTCACGTGACTTTCCGCAGCTGTAGAGACAGCATAGGGAGAGCTGTCCTTGCATGCTGCCCACAATGGCCTAAGAGAGGGAGCAATAATTGATTTGAATTAAGTGGTTTGGTTCCACACACAGTGTCATTTAGCACACTATACCTAGTCCTGCACCCACACTCATGTGTTACACAGACAATACACACACACACGCACGCACAGTGTCACAGTGTCACACATCTCACCACACCTAGTCCTCATCTCAAACACAATATGACAGCACAGACAATGTCACACACACAGTGTCACACACATAATGTCACACACAATATGACAGCGCACACAAGGTCACACACACAGCATCACACACACAGTGTCACACACATAATGTCACACACAATATGACAGCACACACAAGGTCACACACACAGCATCACACACACAGTGTCACACGCATATTACCACCAAGCGGACTGGACAAAGTTCTGCACTTACCTTCAAGTACATGCTCCTGGAGGTGCCTAGCAGGTGGCTGACTGGCTTACAGACGCATATGACATACCAGACAAGTGTAACTGTTTCTGCCGCATGCGCAATAACACTAAGCAAGCTGGGCAAAGTTCTGCACCTACCTTCAAGTACATGCTCCTGGAGGTGCCTAGCAGGTGGCTGACTGGCTTGCTGAAGCATGTAACATACCAGACAAGTGTAACTGTTTCTGCCGCATACGCAATAACACCAAGCGAGCTGGACAAAGTTCTGCACCTACCTTCAAGTACATGCTCCTGGAGGTGCCTAGAAGGTGGCTGACTGGCTTGCTGATGCGGGGGAGGGACCAGACAAGCGAAACTTTTTCTGCCAAATTTGCCTCGTCCAGGAGTTCACAGTACTGCTCCAGCAGGACAGAGAGGTACTGTGGTGGTGGGCGGGTGGGTGGGTGGTGGTGGTGGGTAGGAGGAGGAAGGGTGGGGGAGGGGTGGGGGGGGTCTCCAGCTGGGGCAGAGAGGTACTGTGGTGGTGGTGGTGGTGGTGGGTAGGAGGGGGGAAGGGTGGGGGGAGGGGTGGGGGGGGGCCTCCAGAAGGACAGAGAGGTACTGTGTGGTGGTGGTGGGTAGGAGGGGAAAGGAGGGGAGTGGGGGGAGGGGGGGCCTCCAGCAGGACTGAGAGGTACTGTGGTGGGCGGTTGGGCGTGGTGGTGGGTGGTGGTGGTGGTGGTAGGAGGGGGAGGGGGCTCCAGCAGGACTGAGAGGTACTGTGGTGGGGCGGGTGGTGGTGGTGGTGGTGGTGGGTAGGAGGGGGAGGGGGCTCCAGCAGGACTGAGAGGTACTGTGGTGGGTGGGTGGTGGTGGTGTGTGGTGGTGGTTGGGTAGGAGGGGGAGGGGGCTCCAGCAGGACTGAGAGGTACTGTGGTGGGCGGGTGGTGGTGGTGGTGGTGGTGGTAGGAGGGTGGGGAGGGGGGCTCCAGCAGACCTGAGAGGTACTGTGGTGGTGGGTGGTGGTGGGTGGGTGGGTGGGGTGGTGGGTTAGGAGGGGGAGGGGGCTCCAGCAGGACTGAGAGGTACTGTGGGTGGGGTTGGGTGGTGGTTCGGTGGTGTTTGTATGTGTGTTTTTTTTTTTTTCGTAGGGGAGGGGGCTCCACAGCAGGACTGGGAAGGTCTGTGGTGGGCGGTGTTGGTGGTGGTGGTGGTGGTGGTGGGTGGTGGTGGGTAGAGGTGGAGGGGCTCCAGCAGGACTGAGAGGTAACGTTGGTTGGTTGTGTGGTGGTGGTTGTGGTGGTTGGGTGGGGTAAGGAGGGGGGGGGGCCTCCCAGCCAGAGGACTGAGAGGTCTGTGGTGGGTGGGGGTGGTGGGTGGTGGTGGTGGTGGTGTGGTGGGTAGGAAGGGGGGAGGGGGGGCTCCAGCCAGGGCCCTGGGAGGTTACTGTGGTGGGCAGGGCAGATGGGTGGGTGGGTTGGGTGTTGTGTGTGGGGGGGGGGTCCCTCATATCAATCTGTCTACGCATATAAGGGGGAGGTGGTGGTGTGTGTGGGGGGGGGTCCACTCATAGTCCAAATCAGAAGCATTGGAAAAAAAAAAATATGCATTCATAGGCGCCTCCTTGGCAATATCCCTTGGCTCCCCCCCCCCACACACACACCCACACAACCACCACCCTGGGTGTGGTGGTGGTGGTGGTGGTGGTGTGGTGGTGGTGGTAGGGGTGGTGGTGGGTAGGGTGGTGGTGGGTAGGGGTAGTGGTGGGTAGGGGGGGGTTTTTGGGGTTGGGGGTGGGGGGGGTAGGGTGGTGTGTGTGAGAGCTCTAGTAGGACAGAGAGGTACTGTGGATGTGGATGCAAAGATGTGTAAGGCTTCGCTGTTTCATTTTTGGGCAACACATAGCAGCTTCCATCCAGCTCCATTAGCCAGGCACTGGGTTAAGCCCCAAGCTTTCAGCTGCAGTGGAATGCCTGCCATGCCACATTACAGACACACTAGCTAGCTTCTGGTTTGGCCCAAGGACAGGAATAGGGAGCTGCCTAGACGCTGCAATGTGTAGCCCAAAAAGAAACAGTGTACATGTTGGTTGGAGTTGGACTTATGGGCATCAGTTTTCCACATACACTTGTACTGCATACATACACTTGTACTGCATACATGTACTTGTACTGCATACATACACTTGTACTGCATACATACATGCTTTACAAATTACTATCCCGCCCCCCCCCCCCCCCTCCAACACCTCCACCATCTCGCAGTGAGAAGTAACTAGATTCAAGTAAGTCCCTGAAGCCTATTTGGCTACCCCTAGACTGTAACAACATAAACATACAAACGCAACTGAGTACCCACATTAAAAGGGACAGGTATATCCCCCCCCCCGCCCCCGCCCCCCCCCCCCCCCCCAACCTCTCCCCCCCCCTCCGCAACGAAAACTCCACCGAGCCCCCCCCTCCTACCACCCCCGCCCCTACCCCCCCCCCCCCCACCTACCCCCTCCACCATCTCGCGGTGAGATGTAATGACATTCTAAACGTAGCGACTACTCACATTGAAAGGGACGGGTATCCTTCCCCACAACCTCTCTCCCCCCCCTGCCCCCGCAACGTCACACCCAGCCCCCCCCCCCCCCCCCCCCCCCCCTCGCAACACCTCCACCATCTCGAGGTGAGATGTAATGACATTTATAAAGTGAGCGACTACTGATATTAAAAGGGACTGGTATCCCCCCCCACCTAACTCTCCCCCTCCCTCGCAAACTTCACCTAGCCTCCTCTGCCCCCCACCCCCCACCCCCTCCCCCACTTCACACCCTCCACCATCTTACGGTGAGATGTAACGACATTTCTAAACGTAAGCGACTACTCACATTAAAAGGAACGGGTATCCTCCCCCACCAACCTCTCCCCCTCCTTCAAAACCTCCACCATCTTGCGGTGAGATGTAATGACATTTTTAAACATGAGCAACTAAAAGGGACTCACATAAAAAGGGACGGTTATCCTCCCCCACACACCTCTCCCCCCTCCCCCCCCCCCCCCCCCCCCCCCCTTCCCCGCAAACTTCACCTAGCCCACCTCTGCCCTCCCCCCCCCCCCCTTCCCCGCAAACTTCACCTAGCCCACCTCTGCCCCCCCCCCCCCCCCCTTCCCCGCAAGCTTCACCTAGCCCACCTCTGCCCCTCCCCCCCCCCCCCCCCCCCCCCCCCCCCCCTTCCCCGCAAACTTCACCTAGCCCACTCTGCCCCCCCCCCCCCCCCCCCCCCCCCCCCCCCAGTCCCCGCACACTTCACCTAGCCCACCTTCTGCCCTCCCCCCCCCCCCTTCCCCGCAAACTTCACCTAGCCCACCTCTGCCCCCTCCCCCCCCCTTCCCCGCAAACTTCACCTAGCCCATCTCTGCCCCTCCCCCCCCCCCCTTCCCCGCCAAACTTCACCTAGCCCACCTCTGCCCCCCCCCCCCCCCTTCCCCGCAAAGCTTCACCTAGCCCACCTCTGCCCCTCCCCCCCCCCCCCCTCCCGCAAACTTCACCTAGCCCACCTCTGCCCCTGCCCCCCCCCCCCCCCCACCACACACACACACACCTCCAACCCCTCCACCATCATGTGGTGAGATGTAATGACATTTCTAAACGTAAGCGACTACTCACATTAAAAGGGACGGGTATCCTCATGCGCCCCAGGGCATGGATGATGAGATTCAGCTGGTGGATAGTCACGAACTCTGAATTCGCCACCACAGCTTCGATCATCAAGCTAGACCATTCCGAGGTCGGTGAGATGTTGGACTGCACGAGGTAAAAGGCCATTAGTAGGTCGGTGCGAGTGTGGGTCAGTGGCCAGTAGCTTCGTAGGAGTGTAAGTAAGTGGCCAGTGGACCAGTAGTAGTTCAGTGCGAGTGTGGGTCAGTGTGAGTGTGGGGCAGTGGCCTGTAGCTTCGTAGGAGTGTAAGTAAGTGGCCAGTGGACCAGTAGTAGTTCAGTGCGAGTGTGGGTCAGTGAGAGTGTGGGGCAGTGGCCAGTAGGTAAGTGAGAGTGTTGGTAAGTGGCCAGTAGCTCAGTGAGAGTTCAGAGTGAGTGTGGGTCAGTGGCCAGCAGGTCAGTGGGGGTGGGGGTCAGTGGGAGGGTGAGTCAGTGCGAGGGTGGGGCAGTGGGAGTACTGGTAAGTGGCCAGTGGACCAGTAGTGGTTCAGTGCGAGTGTGGGTCAGTGGCCGTAGGTCAGTGCAAATGTAGGTCAGAGGGAGTGTGGGTCAGTGGCCAGTAGGTCAGTGCAAATGTAGGTCAGAGGGAGTGTGGGTCAGTGGCCAGTAGGTCAGTGCGAGTGTGGGTCAGTGGCCGTAGGTCAGTGCAAATGTAGGTCAGAGGGAGTGTGGGTCAGTGGTCAGTAGGTCAGTGCGAGTGTGGGTCAGTGGCCGTAGGTCAGTGCAAATGTAGGTCAGAGGGAGTGTGGGTCAGTGGCCAGTAGGTCAGTGCAAATGTAGGTCAGAGGGAGTGTGGGTCAGTGGTCAGTGGCCAGTAGGTCAGTGCGAGACTGTGAGAGTGTGTGTCAGTGCGAATGTAGGCCATGCCACACCAAACCAGGCCACGCCACACCAGGTCTCGCCACACCACACCACTACTGGCAGAGGGCGGTCATCTCCTACCTGTGAAATAGAGTTGACCATCGAGGTTGGTTATATTGGTTGAATTGGTTGAATTGGTTGATCATCGAGGTTGATTAAATTGGTTGACTATGGAGTTGACCATCGAGGTTGGTTATTTTGGTTGAATTGGATGAATTGGCTGACCATGGAGGTTGGTTATATTGGTTGAATCGGTTGAAGTACTTGACCATGGAGTTGACCATCGAGGTTAGTTATATTGGTTGAATTGGTTGAATTACTTGACCATGGAGTTGACCATCAATCAGCGGCATTGAAATGGTTCACCATGTAGTTGGCAGAGGGTCTCTGCAGCTCAAGGAACAGCTGCAACAGCCACCCCTGCAACAGCTGCAGCTCAAGGAACATGTCTCTACCCACGGGCAGCTGCAGTGCAGTGGTGGTGGAGGTGGAGGTGTGGGTGTGGGTGTGGGTGTGGGTGTGGGTGTGGGTGTGGGTGTGGGTGTGGGTGTGGGTGTGGGTGTGGGTGTGGGTGTGGGTGTGGGGGTGTGTGGGTGTGGGTGCAGGTGTGGGTGTGGGTGTGTGGGGGCTATTAACAAGCACTTAACGATCTGGCCCTACCTGTGACATGGAGTGGACCATCGAGGCCACGGCAGCGGCATTGAAATGGTCAACCATGTGGTTAGCAGAGAGCCTCTGCTGCTCAAGGAACATGTCTCTCTCAAGGAACACGTCTCTCTCAAGGACAATGTCCAGAAAACACAACAACATGCATTCGCACATCTAGCAACCTAGTTATCGAAACCATATACTGCCACGTCAGGTGGCCTGCCACATAGACGACCACTTGACATTCACACACGGGCAGCTGCCGTGCAGCGGTGGTGGTGGTGGTAGTGGTAGTGTTCATGCTGCTGTGTGGTGGGGCTATTAACAGGCACTACACGATCTGGCCCTACCTGTGACATGGAGTTGACGATCGAGGCCACGGCAGCGGCATTGAAATAGTCCACCATGTGGTTCACAGATACTCTCTGCAGCTCAAGAAACATGTCTCTACCCACGGGCAGCTGCAGTGCGGTGGTGGACCACAGCAGGGTGGATAGCTCTGTTGGTTCTAGCTGGACCAGGGGGGCCTCGGCCAGAGCAGCGAGGAGGGTTTGAGCACAGTGCAAGTGGGCAGGGGGGGAGGGGTTGTGGGTGGCCCTGGAGAGGGCAGTATCGCTAGCTGCAGCTGCCGCAGCAGAGAAGGGACGGGGGTTGGGGGCGATGGAGCCTTGGAGGGCGTGGGCGGCGGAGTCAGGGGGGTCTTGGGCGGCGGAGTCAGGGGGGCCTTGGGGGGCGCGGGCGGCAGAGTCAGGGGGGTCTTGGGCTGGGGTAGATGGAGACTCTGCTGGTGCAGAGTTAGAGGGGGTGGGAGAGGTCCTAGAAGGTGGCGATGGAGGGGGATCCTCAGGGGGGGGGCTGGAGAAGGTCTCGCGAGGCCCTGCTGGAATGGAGCCTCCACGTGGAATGGTGCCTTTAGGTGGGGTACTTGAAGGTGCTGCACAGGGCGGACTAGTGGTTGAGGATCCAAGGGTGAGTGAGAACTCAGGCGTGGATGATGGCGAGTGGTCAGATCTGCGCATCTTTTCACTAGGTGTGCCTGGTCCAGACATTTCCTTCCCTGAGCCAGGCGCCCCTTGAGCTGATGTCTCCCCCCCCTCACTACGCGCCCCTCCCCCGGATATCTCACCGCCCTCCCTAGCTGCCCCGCCAACTGATGTCTCCCACACCTCCCTCGAAGCCCCTTCACCTGACGACCCCCTCGCCACACCAGGAGCCCCTCCACCAGAAGCCAGTCTCCCTGCCAGCTCAGCAGTTGCAACCTGTGACCTCATGCTGCCCGCCAGCTCAGCAGTTGCAGCCTGTGACCTCATGCCGCCCGCCAGCTCAGCAGTTGCAGCCTGTGAACTCATGCCGCCCGCCAGCTCAGCAGTTGCAGTATGTGACCTCATGCCACCCGCCAGTTCAGCAGTTGCAACCTGTGACTTCATGCCGCTCTTTGCTCCCCGCCCCGCTTGCCTCAGCTTCGTAGAGCTCACTGCCCCCATCAAGTGCACTAGCTGCAATGGGCTCAGACTTCGAACGCGGGAAGGCGCCAAGGCGTCAGACACTGCCCACCACCAGGTCTCAGTGCAGCTGATGCTCAGACTAGCCCACCCACAAGCTCGCACCAAGCCCACAAAGAGCTCGTTGTCCAAGCTGTCCAAGCTGCCCTGTACTCTAAGCAGAAGTGTTGCTGCTGACAGATCAGCATCATCCCTAACCCCCCCTGCTGCCAGTCTAGGGTTGAGAGATTGGGATTGGGAGCCTGTAGCTTTGGCATTCCTTTGGGTTGATTGGTGTCGGCTTATTGCCTTTGTCTTGGCTTCACTACCACTGGAGGGGGTGGGACGGGGTGAGGTGGGGGCTGTCCGAGCTAGTCCCGGAGCACTAAGCTTGGGACGGTGTGAGGTGGGGGCTGTCCGGGCTGGTTCCGGAGCACTAAGCTTGAAGTACTTCTGAACGTGGGAGAGAGCTATAATGGCCTCAGCACACTGGCTTGGGGACAGGTCCCATGCTGAGTCAGACAAGATGCGGTACAGCAAGCGTACCGCCTTTCTTGCATCTGTCCTCTGCCTCCTATCAGTCTCCTCCGACCTGGCAAGATGTTGGCACTGGCTGGCACATGCAAGCAGGCTATCAGGCTGCATGTGCAATGAAAGCAGCAGCTCATACATTTGCTCAAACGTGGTGGTGGAGCTGATGAGAAGCTGCACCGACACAGGGTCTGCAACTGGAGATACAGGCCAGGAGCCACCGGAAGCTGAAGCCAAGCCAGGCCCCCCCTCGCCCTCCTCCTCCTGGGGCGGGTCCCAGACCCAATTTAGGGGGTCTTCCTCGCTGTAAGTCGTCAGGACCTGGCTTGGACCCCCTTGTGCTCCTCCTGTATGTCGTTCAAATCTATTGTCTATTTCCCATCCCCTGTTACCAACCGTTCTTGTGTTTCCATCTGACCATGTCCTGCTATAGGCCCGTTCGTTGCCATCCCCTCCAATGTTGCCATACACCACTGTGCTGTTCCCGTCCTCTCCTATGTTGCCATCCGTCCATATGTTTCTGTCTGCCCGCGCCCTGCTGTACGCCCCTGCGCTGCTGCCATTCCCTCTTATGTCGCCGTACACCTCAGTGCTGTTCCCATCCCCTCGTACGTCGCCATGTGTCCTCGAGCTTCCGTCTCCCCGTGCCCTGCCATACGCCACTGTGCTGTTACCACCCCCTCCTATGCTCCCACCCCCTCCTGTGTGGTCAAGTGCCCGTGTATTTTCATCCCCTTGTGTGCTGTCATGCGCTCCTGTGCTTTCATGCGCCCCAGTTGCAGATGTTGGGGGTCCTATCGGCCCTGGCCCTGTCCTTGTGCCATTGCCCTGGGGTGGTTCCGTCCATGCGCTGCCACCATGAGGGATCCCAATCCGTACGCTGGTATGAGGGGGTCCAGCCCACGCACTACTGCCACGAGGCAGCTCTGTCCATTGGCCAGCGCTTTCACACGACCCTAGCCCAGTGCTGCTGCTACCAGGCTGCTGGTGTTGCTGCTGTTGCTGGTGCTGCTGGTGTTGCTGCTGCTGTTGCCGCTGCTGTTGCTGCTGCTGCTGCTGCTGCTGCTCCCTCCTCCTGGGCCTATGGACTGCATGCAGACCCTTGTCAGACACATCGTGTGCTGTTGTGAACAGACACCCACGCACATGCTGTGCCACACCGGTGGTGGGCGAATCCATGTTTGAGCAGTTGCGACTAACACTGTGGACTCTGTTGCTCTTGATGATACTCTCCATGAGGCCATACCCCTGGGTGGAGCTGCGCTGAACTGTACCAGCTGCCATGTTCTGCCCGCTGGGTGGCAGGACACCACCCATGGCGCCCATCCTGTATAAATAGTACACATTATTAAGAGGCGTGGGGTGTCATGAACTGAACTGTGCCAGCTGTCATGTACTGCCTGCTGGGTGGCAGGACACCACCCATGGCACCCGTCCTGCATAAAGAAATAAATAGTTCACGGTATTAAGAGGCGTGAGGTATCATGAACTGAACTGTGCCAGCTGTCATGTACTGCCCGCTGGGTGGCAGGACACCACCCATGGCACCCGTCCTGCATAAATATATAAATAGTTCACGGTATTAAGAGGCGTGAGGTATCATGAACTGAACTGTGCCAGCTGTCATGTACTGCCCGCTGGGTGGCAGGACACCACCCATGGCACCCGTCCTGCATAAATAAATAAATAGTTCACGGTATTAAGAGGTGTGAGGTATCATGAACTGAACTGTGCCAGCTGTCATGTACTGCCCGCTGGGTGGCAGGACACCACCCATGGCGCCCATCCTGCATAAATAGTACACGTTATTAAGAGGCGTGAGGTGTCATTAACTGAACTGTGCCAATCCATCCTGCACTTAAGTGGGTGGGCAGGTTTGATGTTGCTTCTGAGTGGAAGGGCACTACCCATAGCATCCACCCTGCACTTTATTACATTACATTACATTACATTACATTACATTACATTACATTGCATTGTCATCGACAGGCCATTGTTGGCCCAAGACAAGCCCGCTCTACAACATCCGGGAGGGTTCTTTCAACAAATCCGCAGAAAAAGAATGAAGGGCAATTGGGTGAGCATGTTTAGTGTTGGTGTTATTGCATGCGATTATATCACGCACTCCTGGTCGTAGCCATGTTTGATGTTGCTTCTCTGAGCATGCCAGCATTGATTGGCGGAGCCCCCCCAACTGGTGGCAGCCGTGTTTGGTCCTGGTTTCAATGCCTATGCTTATATCCTGCGCTCATGCTGATAGGAATGTTGGATGTTCGTTGCATTGCATGCTTTGCTGTCCTGTCCTACTGGTGGCAGCCGTGTTTGGTGTTGGATTCCATTGCATGCGTTTACATCCTGTGCTCCTGCTGATAGGAATGTTGGTGTTGGATTCCATTGCATGCTTTGCTGTCCTGCGCTGATGCTTGTAACCATGTTTGATGCTTGTAACCATGTTTGATGCTTGTAACCATGTTTGATGCTTGTAACCATGTTTGATGCTTGTAACCATGTTTGATGCTTGTAACCATGTTTGATGCCTGTAACCATGTTTGATGTTTGTTTCAATGCATGCATTTCTCTCATGTGCTCGTGCTGATAGGAATGTTGGATGTAGATCACATTGCATGCTTTGCTGTTCTGTCCTACTGGTGGCAGCGGGTGCTTGGTGCTGGTTGCGATGCATGCGTATATATCTTGTGTTCCTCATGATAGGAATGTTGGATTTTGGCCACATTGCATGCTTTCCTGTCCTGTCCTACTGGTGGCAGCCGTGTTTGATGTTGGTCACATTGTATCCGTGTATATCCTGTGCTGCTGCTCGTAGCCATGTTTGCTGTTTATTTTAATGCATGTGTATATATCCTGTGCTCCTGCAGAAAGGAATGTTGGATGTTAATCACATTGCATCCGTGTATATCCTGTGCAGCTGCTTGTAGCCGTTTTTGGTGTTGGTTTCAATGCATGCTTTGCTGTGCTCCTGCTGACAGGAATGTTGGATGTTGTATTCACTGCATCAATTGCTGCCCTCACCTACTGGTGGCAGCCGTATTTCGTGCTGCTTTCAATGCATGCGTGTATATCCTGTTTTTCTGCTGATAGGAATGTTGGATGTTGGTGTCATTGCATGCTTTGCTGTTATGTCCTACTGGTGATAGCAGTGTTTGGTGTTGCTTTAATTGCATGCGTATGCATCCTGTGTTCCTGTTGATAGGAATGTTGGATGTTGGTTTCATTGCAAGCGTTTCTGTCTTGTGCTGGGGTTGATGGGTTTGTACGATGTTGATTTCATTGCAATTGTTTCTATCCTGTATTTCTGGTGCTGGGCATGTTGCATGTTGAGTTCATTGCATGCATGCATTGTAAAGGAGGGTGGGGGGAACAGGAGGGGGGAGCTGCAGGAATGCTGACGTCATGGATGATTATCTCCCCCCAGAGTTCCATGTGTTGGACATGCATGGCGTGCACTTGCTGGGCCACCCTTTACTTCATCGTTGATCCCCCTTCTCACCTTATCCGAGCTGACTGCCAAAATTGTGAGGACTTCGAATGCACGGAATGCCCAACTACTTTCGGAAAAGCGATGCGCAATTGATGCGAATTGCTTCGAATTCAGAGTGGTTGAGGCAACATGGAGGCCGGGCGGCAGAACGAAACTTGTATGCTGGCAACTGGCGTGGCAGAGCGATATATTTGCGAGCCGGCGTAAAAGGATAAGCTTGCTTTAGAAGGCGATGGGGAGAAACGAGCTGAGACTGGAGCTTACAGAACCCCAGAAAAACGTCCCCCTCACCCGCCCCCGCCTTTCTCCCCTTCTGGCTTCCTGGGATCAGCTGGACCGTGGTCAGCAGTGGTGTGGACGAGAGGGTGGACTCCGCACCCTCGGCTCCGCTCACAGCCAGGACCATGGACGGAACCAGGGCCAATCGACTATCTGCACCCGGTTTGGACATGATACGAATCTGGACACCCCTCAGGGCCTGGTGGTAGACCACATTTCAATTATAATAAATAAATAAATAAATCACTCGAAGGCGGGTATGGCACACATGGCTCCCAGCCTTCGAATATGGAATACATACATGCACTCACTCAGTCAACAACAAACCCTTCAGTGCAGATCGTAAAAAAACTCAAAATCCAGACAGCCGCCAATCATGTTAGTTTTTTACGAGGAGGATTATCGCCTTAAAGGATGGATCTTCCAATGTATGTATATGGATATTCCTATGTATGTAAACCCTAAATCCTTAAGTTCAAATTTCGATGGTTGGCTTAGGGATACCGCCATACCAATATACCATGTCAGTATACCGATACAGCACATGCAGAAAACGCCATGGACAGACTCTTGAATGGCAGATGAAGAAGTCCACGTCTCCACGAATCAAATTACTATTGAACCCAGAGGAGATCCCAAAGCTCGAAGTTTATAAATTACACATACCGTACCGTATCCACAACATCTCAGGTTCATGCTGTTTTCCTGTACAAATTGTATTAGCCTTGTCTTGCCTACGACCTGACTACCGCGTGCATGGCCTGACGCCCTGTTACAATTATAGAAACGATGGCAGACCCAGACCAGGTCTTGGTTCAACACTGGCCTGCCTGGAGTAAGACAGCGTGTACGGTCAACCTGACCACCCACACCCGCAGGTGCAACCGCCAGCCCGCCCGAACTCACACTACAGGCGGTACGCCCGGCATGATAAATATACCGAAGTCTCTTCACACGACAGACCAATATTTCTAGTTCGCCACCATGCAACCAGGGTTCGGAGCTAACAAGGGTAAGAAGAAGAAGAACAAGTCCGCCAGGAAGAAGGCGGCCCAGGATGACGAGAAAATGATGGACGCAACCGAAGGTGCTGTCGAGGAAATCGACGCCACCATGCAGAAGGACGAATCTGCCAAGGATAAGCAGAGGACGAAGATGGAGCTGAAACAGGCGCTGAAGATTCGAGTGAACACTATGAAGCTAAAGAGGTAGGATAATTGGCGTGGCCCGCGGGCTATTGGGTTTGGGTGCTCGAACGATGCCCCTGGCGTGCCTGGAGGAAGCAGGGGGTGGGATTTCTGCGGCATGGCGCGCAAGGGGCACGAGAGGTTTTTCTCGGAGCTCGGAGGAGAAGAGGCCGTACGGCAGTTGGCGCCGCCTTAACTCCTATGTGGGTAGTGTTTCAGCCGAGTTCCGACGCCACAGCGTCAACGGACAGACCATTTATGTGTTGGACGCAGTTCAGAGGATGTGGACGACCGGGAGCATGCAAACCATGACGCCATTTCAGGTCCAGAAATGAACTGGTGGGGGTTCATGGGAGCAGGAGTAGGCTGAGGGTTTGTCGTAGGTGTGGATGGGGGGAGGAGGCTGCATCCCATTTTTCATGCTGACTTGTCTAATACACAGAGCATAGACAACCCTTATGGTGCTAACCCTCATGCCGCCATAATGGTGCCCTACGATCAATCATACGGGTTGTCTCTGTGCAAAAGTGCCATAAGGATTCATGCTGGCTTGTCTAATTCACATTGCCTGAATAAAAACATCCCTTGTCTGTCCTTCGTGTAGGAAGAAGGTAATTCAAATGCCTGGAAGGAAGCAGGCCCCACAAGCAAACAAGGCCGCCAAGACCAAGCTTGCAGAGCTCATTAAGGTGAGACTCAGTCTGAGCTTAACCATCATGTTTCATGCAAATAAATAAATAGTACGCCTTATTATGAGGCGTGAGGTTGAGAGGGCCAGCCCGATGCTTGCAATGTGGCCAACCACCTCATGTTTCGAATCGTATTTGTGCGCCACACATTAACGTATGATGATGTGCAGCTCTTGAAATCAATTCATGCAGGTTTTGGGTGGCGTGTTTGGGGTGGCGTGGCGGAAACGGTCATTTGGCATCCTCTGGTTTCAAAGGCTTCGTACCGCGTCAAACTCTTAGGTATAACCTCATCCGGTGTAACCAGTGTAACAGTGGGGTCTCAGCTACATTGAGGGCAGTAACCAGTTTGAGCTTAACCATCATGCCATTGTTAAAGAGACCCATCTTTGGGGCGAAAACCCTCGGAAAAAAGAAAAAGACATGCGCCATGTTGTACTTGTGCGCCACACATTGACGTATGATGATATGCAGCTCTTTAAATCGATTCATGATGGTATTGGATGGCGTGACAGAAACAGTCATTTGGCAAAAAGAAAAAGACGTGCGTCCTGTTGTATTTGTGCGCCACTTTTGGCGTATGATGACGTAGATCTATTTTTTGGGTTCATAAATGTTTGAGAAACACTCATCCAGCCCCTAGCACTAGCCCTTCATTGCCTTTGAAAACTCCCCCACTTCACTACACCCTAGCACCAGTCCGTCAGCGCCCTTCAATTCTCCGCCACTTTAATACCCCCTAGCGCTTCAATGCCCCTCTAAACTCCCCCTCTTCAATACCCCCTAGCACTACAGCCCTTCAGTAACCCTGGAAGAAATACTAGTCACCTTACCTTGCACAATTTTGCTAGCCTTCGAATCATGGCGTTTCGTTTCAGAAAGGGGGTCTACTGGTAGCGATCGGGAATTGGTGTCTTTCAAGGCTAGGTTACTGGTATTGATTTGGGTAGGCCGCCGGAAAGGCCTTTCCGGCCTGGTTGGTTCGGGGGGCGGGGCTTAGATTGGAGTCTCATGGTAGCAGAAGGATAGGTCAAAACAAGGTACCAGGTAGCGATCGCTACTGGTAGCTGCAGAAGACTCATAGCTGCTGCTCTGAAGCTACTGGCTGCTGCAGCAGCTTTGGAGTGCATCAGCATGTCCCATCGTCCAAAGTTGAGACTGTCAAACACTCGAGCGATCAATCTGGGTGACAACTGTGTACAATCCCACATACCACATATACACAAACAGGCACACGTGCTTCATTCTCTTAAACTACCATCTTGCTCTTCCTGCAGGAGCAAGCCATGGCTGAGGCTAAGTAATGAGGCTGCAAGCTAAGGGTACCTTCTCATTTGTTTAGAGTAGGAGTAGCTCCTCCAATGGCATAATCTTTTGAGGTTACGGCTAGCGTAGGGAGAGCCACCCTCGAGGCGGAAATCCTCCTTGAAAAAGAAGAGGAAGAAAAGCTTAAGCAGCAAGCTTAGACCATAAAATGGGTTACATGAGAATGAGTGAAGCTTCAGCCGCCGCTGTTTTTGTGTGCTACGCATACCAGCTTCTGGGCGGCTCCCTGTCCTTGGGCCAAACCTGGAGCAAGCTGGTGCGTCTGCAAGGTGGCACAAAAGGCATTCTAATGCAGCTGGAATTTGGGGGCTTGACCCAGTAGTTGGTTGGTTGATTGATTGGCTAATGCAGCTGGCTGGAAGCTGCCTTGCGACGAGCCCAACAATGAAACAGGGGTCAGTCTCATCATGCAACCTGGATGTACTTCCTGTCGCCTGATTTAGATAGCTCTGGATTGCTGATGACAGTAGTATGGCCTAAGGACTTATCGTGGAGTGCCATCACAACTCGGCGATCGTGTTCAATAGCTGACAGGTTGTTGTGACACTTAGTTGGACCAGGCATGGAGTATTATAATGTCGGCACTATTCACTGCTGCTGTATCTGATTGCCTTCACTGACCCTAGGGGGGCCAGGTAGGCAAGGATCTGCTCACCCGCATTTATAAGATAGTAGAGTTAGAAACAACGGTTACTGATCACTCATGAAGTCACGAGTACCCCTCGTTGATGATAAGATGTTATTACATTTCATTAATAGACATGGGACTTACTGATACATACTGATTATTGTAGTAGGTATAATTATATGAGTTCCAGTTTAATGAGTAGCGCAGATGTGACAGGCACTAAAATGGCTGAATAAGTCAGATTCTCTCAAAGTGGAGATGATAGCACGTAGTCAGTGACTGAGTGCCTGTCGCACCTTATTTGATCTGGAATCCAATTTATTAGCTAGCACTAAGCTGGATTGGATTGATCACGCAGCCTAACTGCCTCAGGTCTGCTCCATATTTTGCTTACATGCTTGAATTTCCATCATTGAATGTAAGAAGAAACCATAAGCTTGCTATGTAGCCTTGATGAGCCCACTTTTTGGTGGAGCCTCCAGCCCAGGGTCGCCTCTTCATCCGATTGTTGCGTTGTAGGCCCTAACTATGTCCAACCATGGCTTAGGTCCGCTGCACTCGATTCCGGTGTCACTCTCCTGCTACGAAGCCAAGCCAATTTCCTGACTTGTTTCGTGCAGACGTGGACCTCGTCACTTCGTCAGCTGCTGGGTACTTCAGGACCCCTAGCTCTGCTGCCTGAGACGAAACCAATTGTGTTGCCTGCTTCCTGAGACACACCGGACCCTTCCTTCTGGTCTACAGACGGCTCCATGTTGCGTCCTGCGGCGCACTGGACCCTCCCATGTTGCGTCTGCGACAGAGGACACAGCGTCCAGAACAACCCTGATAGGTAACAGCGGACAGGTGTAGCAAGGGGGTACGTGACGTCAGGGCAATTCAGCCTCCCCCGCCCCCTAAACCTGTAACTCAAGACGCAGCCTGTTTCAAAAACTGCTTCTTGAATCTTGAGATGCAACGGACCCTAAAAAATATTTGTCAGCGACGCTACGGGCCCTCCCCACGTTGCGTCTACGCCGTATCACCCAGCCTTCTGAACAACCCTGAATATGTCATGGCATATTCAAAAATATTGTTGGCTTTTTCACATGCGCATCACTTCCTGCAACTGCTCGGCAAACCTTGACTAATGCATTTATTTTATGCGAAGGATTTCCGCCTCAAAGTGAGGATCCCCGTGCACTAGCCCTAGACTCAATGATTATATAACTGGAGAATATCAGACAGATTATCATTTAGTTGCTTATCCATATTACAGGAGATTCCAAATAAATAAAATGTTATAAAGCCTATCCTCACATACAACAACGAATACGGGGTTCATAAATCCTCCCCCCCAAAACAGTTTTTGTCACTTGGTTCAACTGCAGTTGCGCAGGAGCCAGAGACGTATCAATAAGAGTTTTTGACCTGCGCTACGACCCAGGGTCCCAAACAAGCAAGCTGCAATCTACGTGCGTGCCGTGAGCTACCCTCACCACCGCAAGTTCGAATAATCGAGGTTATTAAAATACAAAATGACTGCTGGTACAGCCTGCTGCGGTTTCCAGAAGAATTGGCCATAAGAGAAGCTTCTGATCACTCCATGATTGTCACTCTCTACAAACAACGACGCACACAATTGATGCCTGGACAAATGATGCCTGGATGGAGAGATACATCTGCCTAAACTAACTGCCTCCAAACACCCTACAACAAACTGCCAACAAACAAAGAAACTGCCTCCAAACAACTTACAACACACTGCCAAAAAACTGCCTACAAACAAAGAAACTGATTACTGGTTCCAAACACCACGTACAAACATCAAACAATGAATCTATAGATAGCTGGTTTTATTCTCAGTATTCTGAACAGTTATCAGTCCGCTCTCGTGCACTACTGAGTGGTTGCCCCCAGTGAAAGCAAACGGGCTGCCCCCCTCAACCTCACGCCTCATAATGAGGCGTCCTATACATTCATTTTATGTGAGCTTAAGCAGACATCTCCTCCTCAGCTCCAGCTACATCAGAAGGGACCTCAGCAGCAATTACAGCCCGATCCATGCTCTCCTCCACCTCAGCACTTGTAGAAGGGGCCTCAGAAGAGACCTCGGCAGCAATTACAGCCAGCTCTATGCTCTTCTCCACCTCAGCACTGGTAGAAGGGGCCTCAGAAGGGACCTCTGCAGCAATTACAGCCAGCTCTATGCTCTCCTCCACCTCAGCACTGGTAGAAGGGGCCTCAGAAGTGCCTCTGCAGCAATTACAGCCAGCTCTATGCTCTCCTCCACCTCAACACTGGTAGAAGGGGCCTCAGAAGGGACCTCGGCAGCAATTACAGCCTGCTCTTTGCTCTTCTCCACCTCAGCACTGGTAGAAGGGGCCTCAGAAGGGACCTCGGCAGCAATTACAGCCTGCTCTATGCTCTTCTCCACCTCCACACTGGTAGAAGATGCCTCAGAAGGGACCTCTGCAGCAATTACAACATACACAACATTTAACAACAAAAACAATTACACGCCAGCCCTATGCTCTCCTCTCCTCCACCTCAACAACGGGTAGAAGGGGGCCTCAGAAGGACTCCCTTTGGGGGCAAACAAGCAATTACAAGCCACGCTATGCTCGCCTCGCACCACAACACTGTAGAAGGGCCTCATAAGGGACTCGGCAGCACTTACAGCCACTCTATGCTCTCCGCCACCTCAAAGCACTGGTAACGGGCCTCAGAAGGGACCTCTGACAAATACAGGCGCGGCTACTTGCTCTCGTTCCACCTCAACACTGGTAGAAGGGGCCTCAGAAGGGACCTCGGCAGCAATTACAGCCAGGCGCGATGCTCTCGTCCACCTCGACACTGGTAGAAGGGCCGCAAAGGGACCCTGGGGCAGCAATTACTTCACATACGCCAGCTCTACACCTACACGCTCTCCTCCACCTCAACACTGGTAGAAGGGGCCTCAGAAGGGACCTCTGCAGCAATTACGAACCAGCCGCTCACTAGCTCTCCTCCCTCCACCTCAGCAACGGTAGAAGGGGGCCGCAGAAGGACCTCTGCAGCAATGTACTGGCCAGCGCTATCCTCCTCCACTCAACACTGGTAGAAGGGCCGAGAAGGACCTCTTTTTTGCAGCAATTACCGCCTGCTCTATCTCTTCTCCACCCAGCACGGTAAGGGGCCTTTCGAAGGCCCTCGGCAGCAATTACAACAACATACAGCCATCTCTATGCTCTTCTCCCCCTCAGCACTGTAGAAGGGGCCTCAAGAAGGGACCTCGGCAAAGCAATTACAGCCAGCCGTGCTCTCCTCCTGCCTCCTCCTCCCCTCCGCGTCAACACACTTGGTAGAAGGGGGCCTCAGAAGGGACCTCGGCAGCATTACAACAACAGCCGGCTTTTTGTTCTTGCTCTTCCCACCTTTCCCCTCAGCACGGTAAAGGCTCAGAAGGACTCTGCGCAATTAACAAAACAGCCTGCTCTATGCTCTGTTCTCCACCGGCAGCAGGGTAAGAAGGACCTCAGAAGGGACCTCTGCAGCAATTACAGCCTGCTCTATGCTCTTCTCCACCTCACCACTGGTAGAAATGCTCAGAAGGACCTCTGCGCAATGTAACAAAAACAAACACACACCACTCTTGTCTCCTCCTCCGTCTCCACCTCAACAATGTAGAAGGGGCCCAGAAGGAGGGACCTCGCAGCAATTACAGCCAAGCTCTAATGCTTCTCCTTCCTCACACAAACACTGGTAAAGGGCCTCAGAAGGGCCCTCGCAGCAATTACACCAGCTTCTATGCTCTCCTCCCCTCACACGGTAGAACGGGGCCTCAGAACGGGACCTCTGCAGCAACTACAGCCGCTATATGCGCTCGTCCACTCACCTGGAAGAAGGCCTCAAAGGGACCTCGGCAGCAATAACCAACAGCCACTCTATATGCTCTCGTCCACCTCGACACTGGTAGAAGGGGCCTCAGAAGGGACCTCTGCAGCAATTACTGCCAGCTCTACGCTCTCCTCCACCTCAACACTGGTAGAAGGGGCCTCAGAAGGGACCTCTGCAGCAATTACAGCCAGCTCTATGCTCTCCTCCACCTCAGCACTGGTAGAAGGGGCCTCAGAAGGGACCTCTGCAGCAATTACAGCCTGCTCTATGCTCTTCTCCACCTCAACACTGGTAGAAGGGGCCTCAGAAGGGACCTCTGCAGCAATTACAGCCTGCTCTATGCTCTTCTCCACCTCAACACTGGTAGAAGGGGCCTCAGAAGGGACCTCGGCAGCAATTACAGCCAGCTCTATGCTCTCCTCCACCTCAGCACTGGTAGAAGGGGCCTCAGAAGGGACCTCTGCAGCAATTACAGCCAGCTCTATGCTCTCCTCCACCTCAGCACTGGTAGAAGGGGCCTCAGAATGGACCTCGGCAGCAATTACTGCCTGCTCTATGCTCTCGTCCACCTCAACACTGGTAGAAGGGGCCTCAGAAGGGACCTCGGCAGCAATTACAGCCTGCTCTATGCTCTCCTCCACCTCGACACTGGTAGAAGGGGCCTCAGAAGGGACCTCGGCAGCAATTACAGCCAGCTCTATGCTCTCCTCCACCTCAGCACTGGTAGAAGGGGCCTCAGAAGGGACCTCTGCAGCAATTACAGCCAGCTCTATGCTCTCCTCCACCTCAGCACTGGTAGAAGGGGCCTCAGAAGGGACCTCTGCAGCAATTACAGCCTGCTTCATGCTCTTCTCCACCTCAGCACTGGTAGAAGGGGCCTCAGAAGGGACCTCGGCAGCAATTACAGCCAGCTCTATGCTCTTCTCCACCTCAGCACTGGTAGAAGGGGCCTCAGAAGGGACCTCGGCAGCAATTACAGCCAGCTCTATGCTCTCCTCCGTGTCAACACTGGTAGAAGGGGCCTCAGAAGGGACCTCGGCAGCAATTACAGCCTGCTCTATGCTCTTCTCCACCTCAGCACTGGTAGAAGGGGCCTCAGAAGGGACCTCGGCAGCAATTACAGCCAGCTCTATGCTCTTCTCTACCTCAGCACTGGTAGAAGGGGCCTCAGAAGGGACCTCTGCAGCAATTACAGCCTGCTCTATGCTCTTCTCCACCTCAGCACTGGTAGAAGGGGCCTCAGAAGGGACCTCGGCAGCAATTACAGCCAGCTCTATGCTCTTCTCCACCTCAGCACTGGTAGAAGGGGCCTCAGAAGGAACCTCAGCAAGCATGATGCTCTCTTCCACAACTGCTGCTGAGCTCTGCTTCTCAGCAACAGGGCCCTCTGCCATCTTCAACAAAGGTGTGGCATTGACAGCAGCAGGGGACTCTGCGATGCTGATGTCAGCGCTCGACTCAGGGACACTACATACGGCCACCGCATCCACACCAGGGGCCACTACCTTATCCTCGACCTCCTCAGCCAGGCTTGCAACCTCATTTACCTCCTCAGCCGCTGGTGCTGGTGCCTCTGACACCATTTCTGGGATAGGGCTAGCGACCTCCTCAGCCTTGACTGCAGGGGCAGACACTTCCGCTGCTGAAGCAGGGGCCTCAACCTCATCCTTTTTAGATGCTACAGTCTCTATGTCAGGCTCAAAGGTTGACACTTCTTCCGCCACCTGGGGGGATGGCGTTGGTTCAACTATTACCATCACGAGTGCAGGGCTGGCCACCACCTCCACCACCTCCACCACAGCAGGGGCTTCTGTCTCCGCAACTGGGGCAGGGCTAGATTCCTCTTCTTCAATCAGTACTGGTGGAGCTGACACCATCACTTGGGGCTCTTCTTCAATCAGTGCTGATGGAGCTGACACCATCACTTGGGGCTCCGCCGCAGTCTGCTCCTGCTCCTTGGGTTGGGTTGGGTTGGGTTGGGCTGGGCTGGGTTGGGTGGAGCTGAGTGGATCTGGAGCTGGGTTGAGGTCAGGGTCCCTCAGCTACCCGCTACCAAGGACCAAGTCAACTTGAACGTGTTTACATGGACCACGTTTACAACCGGTAATTGGATTGGATTGTTACATGCTCGGAGAAGAAAAGGAGCGTCAGACATTATCGCACTGATTGAGCAGTTCACTGTAGGATTGACCACACTGGGCAGAATATGAAGAGCAGCCAATAACTACAAAGCGGTTGCATCTTGAAGGGCTACCAAGGACCAAGTCAACTTGAACGTGTTTACATGGACCACGTTTACAACCGGTAATTGGATTGGATTGTTACATGCTCGGAGAAGAAAAGGAGCGTCAGACATTATCGCACTGATTGAGCAGTTCACTGTAGGATTGGCCACACTGGGCAGAATATGAAGAGCAGCCAATAACTACAAAGCGGTTGCATCTTGAAGGTGCAGCAGAAGAGTCTATTGAACAAATGCTTACCGGTGTATAACATGCTGAAATGGACCCTCAAGTTCTTAAGGGTTTTGTGGTTCTCATGAAATCTTAATCGATTTTATATGTGTTCAAGAGACATGAGTATATGACTGGGTGGTGGTGGGGTTTACTAATAGCTGTGCAGGTGGAGGTGCAACAGGGAGGACTGGTGGGTGTCACTAGTAGTATGGAAACAGACCACAACCTGTTTCACATGGAATACAGAGGTTAATTTAGCCAACGAACGGTTAGATCTAGCTAAATAAACCCCTTGATTCCATGTTTAACCGGTTGTGGTCCATTTCCATATTACTAGTGTGTGATCATCCTAAGATTCAAGTAGTCGCGCCCTGAGCGCTACAGATCATGCTTGCACAAAAAGGGTTCATGCTAGCACAAAATGGGGTCATGACTTTTTAAGTCTATAACACTATTCTGACAAGGTCGCACCTTTGAAGCATGAACAATTGTTCAACGCAGGCCAGCATTAATAATTATATTGTAGAATAAATTATCACTGTAGCACGAACTCAGGGCCCCCGTTGGTTGAACGATTGTTTGGGGTTCAGTTCATCAGTGCTTTTTCTTTTTAAGCTCTTCCTTACAGTTGGGCTAGTCCCTTTAGCCTATTTGGCCTACTCCTGAACTGTAACATACATACAATCTCGCCTGTATCCGAGCCTCTTGCTCAGCAGCCATTCTGTCCTTCAGGGCCATCCTTGCGCCGTGGGCAGGCTAATGCAGCAGAGAATTAGGCGCGTAAGGGTAAGTATACCATCACGTTTGATTGGAGCGTGAGTGGGTTGCATTCCAGATTCTCTGCTGCATCAGCTTGTTTATGGGGCAAGGATGACATTATGAGGCCACATCTCTACTACACACACACAAACACACACACACCTTGTGCCCTGATGCTGCCCCCTCCTACACCCACACCCACAAACACAAACACCCCCACCACCAGGGTCCAACTTCATAAAAAAAACTCTTGACGCACCAGCTTGCCCATGGGGCAAGGATGACGTCACGAGGCCACATCAAAACCACACACACACCACCACCACCACCACCAGGGTCCAACTCTATACAAAACAAAACCTCCTGCACCAGCTTGCCCATGGGGCAAGGATGACGTCAAGAGGCCACATCTTTCTGCTGCTGCTGATGATTACATCTGTCCTGGTGCCCTGCTGGACTCCAAATGTGCCCACAGCTTGACAGAGCCAAGGGGGGCTTACGAACATCATGCCCCAATAAAGTGTTCTTCTTCTTTCATATGCCAATCTGAATGGAGCAAACAGTTCCACGGTGTCCTAGGTAAGCAACTCCATACAAAACAAGTCCTATGCGGCGTCGCAAGCGACGCGGAAAATTGGCAGAGAGTGTTGGCAACGGAACAACAGGTGGCTACGGAATGGAGCTGGCCGAAGCCAGTTAGTTATGAGACAGTTGCCTGATGTGTCAGGCTTCGTTTTTTTTGTTGGTCGGCCAGTCGTACAAACGGACAACGGGGTGAATCTGGGGGCTCCCGCCCCTCCGAAGGAGGGTCTCCGCCACAAAAAATGTCTGCTGCATCAGCTTGTCCTTGGGGCAAGGATGACGTCATGAGCAGGGTACTTCCATTGACCAAATTGGCCAGCACTTTAGCGCACTTGAAAACAAAAAAACTGCGCTTTGTAGTGCAAAAAGCGCAAAAAATGCTTACTGCGACCACAGGGGGTTACAAAAAACTGTGTGAAACGCGCAGTGGAGCACAAAAAGTCAGCGCTCAAAAGCGCAAAAGCGCACGCTTGGAATTAGCCTGGTCATGAGGCCACCACGTTCAGCTAGTCAGGACTAAACAGCAACAGGGGGTCAGGCGTATGGCAGTAACTTGAGCAGCCAGGCAGATATTTTGGCATGTGATGGGCTGATAAGCTAGGAAGTATATTCGCTTGCTGATGTTCTGACTTCCGTGATTTTAGCAACTTCAAACTTGTGCATTTTTCCGTTATTTGGTCATGGAACGCAATAAGCTACTAGGTAGACTGGTCATCAACACCATATCAGGACCATCTAGTCATCTACACCCAGTTTCTTTTCAAACCTGAAAGTTCTTTTCTTCTAGCTTAATGGGTTTTGGCCTCCTCCAGGGACATTTCTAGTGCTTTTCATACCTTTATAGCTTTTTGAAGCTTTTTAGGGCCATTCAGGGCAAACAAAACAAAAACACTTAATCTGTTTCCTGTTGTATAGCGATATTTTCGCCAAAACGGGGTAAAAACTATCGATCGCTGTATGTAGCGGGGAAAAATCCCTGTCTAAACCAGGAGGAAAGCATCTGGTCGAGGCTTGTGTCTGGAATCGTACAATTAAATTATCACTGTAGCATGAAATCAGGGCCCCCGTCTGTAAAACGATTGTCTATGGTTCATCAGTTCATCAGTGCTTTCTTTGTTCTAGCCACTCCTGTTATCATAATTGGGCAAGTCCCTTAAGCCTATTCAGCTACCCCCTGGACTGCAACTACATACATATACTCACATGAGGTGACAGTACTAAAATGGAAAGAGACCACAACCGGTCAAACATGGAATAATGGGGATAATTTAGCCCACAAACGGTTAGATCTAGCTAGATTTACCCCTTTATTCCTGTAGTGGGGTATTTATGCTTAACCGGTTGTGGTTGCTTTCTATATTACAAGTGACATACCTGGTACATCTTGATGCATGGCTTCCCGATTTCAGGCTGATGGTCCACACCTACGACAGAGTGGGTGGTTAGCATTTTAGAACAGGATAGACAAATCAGGTTTTGGTTAGGTGGGGGACAGGTGGGTGTGAAGATGGCAGATGGTGATTGTGGTGGGAGGGGGTTGCCCGGGGCTGAGGATTAAGTATCTAAGTAATTGGGGATTGGGGTGTGTGTGGGGGGGGTGGGGGGGTGGGGGGGGGGGGGGGGTGGGGGGGGGGGGGGGGGGCTAGACAGAGTTGGGGGTGCGAATGTTCGGGCACGCACGTTTTTTAGCGGAGCCCCCCCTTCTGGGGAGCGGGAGCCCCCCCGGGAGCCCCCAGGACCACCGCGTTGTCCGAACTCGAAGCCAACCCCCCCTGGCCCTAACTGTCTCGTAAACCCTGACTTCTGCCCGCTCCACTCGATTCCGTTGCCACCTGTCGCCACCTGTCGCTCCGATAGCCAACACTCTCCACCAATTTTCCGCGTCGCTTACGACGCCGCGAGGACTTGCTGGTCAAGAGTTCGGTCGTGGGAAGTGGCCGCGGGACACGGTCGAAGGGGTGGCCCAGGGTGGCCCAGGGTGGCCGATAGTTCGTGGTTACATCATCGGTACCGTGTACTCGCGATAGGTAGTCCAGCAGGCTCGTTGACTGTGACTCGGTGAGTCGTGGTCGTGGTAGATCAATCGATACGAGCTACGGAGCTAACTATGGTACACGGAAACGTAAATCGGCCCGAAACATGCAGCATTTAGTACGCGCGCAAGAGAAGGGGGGCATTAGTACAGTGAGCCCAGGGCATGACGTTCATCCGCCTGCACACTGTTTACTATTTATACGAAGACATCTCACAGCTGATGCCAGCTGGGAAATAACTGGGTCCGGGCCTTAGATAATAATAAACTTCCCATGTGCGCCAGGTCGGTGGGATCACAGTAATGTTTTTTAGCATGAGGAACACGTTGCCCCCGCAATAAACGCCTGAAAAGGGTTGACCAAATCAAGGAAGGCATGGTACCAGAGGCGGATATGGTGTTCAATGAAAGGCCAACCTTCATATGTATCGCTGTATCTTTTCCTTACGGCAGCCTAACGGTATCTTTTAGGGGTAGGTCACACTGCTCTTGCTTTTGGTCGATTTAGCTTTTGCTTTTGGTCCGATTTTGGTGCTACAAGAAAAGCTGCCTAATACCTGCGGATTTTGGTCCGATTTTGGTCCGATTTTGGTCCGATTTTGGCCCGATTTTGGTGGGGACCAAAAGCGACCAAAATCGGACCAAAAGCGGACCAAAAGCTAAATCGAAAGCAAAATCTGGTCTTTGAGACAATTTATTGATCCGATTTTGCTTTCGATTTTGCTTTGGGTCAGGTACTTAAATGCAGTAGTATAGCTGATTGTTTTCAAGTCTAAAAGCTGTAATGTTTTTGAACTGATGACAATTTTTTGACATCCCCCAAAGTGTCGATGCCTTCAAAAAATGTGCGCTGTCAAAAAAGCGCACTTGCCTTTGACGTCCATTAATAATAGTAAGAAAAGAAATCCAAGTTGCTTGCTAGAGGGATGTAGCCAAGTTCAATTGGGGAATAATGTAACAATTTGCTTGCTGGGAACATCTGATGAAGTACCAAGTAGGAATAATGTACCACTTTAAATTCAACCTCTCAAATCTTGCTACATAGGAAATACAACGAGGTTCCTGAATCCATGTTACCAAGTGACAATCTCTCTCGTGGGTACCGCACGAGTAATGTGCCAACGACATGCAACAAAAAATCAGTATAGCCATCTAGCTAGGGGGGTTCTGACTCATGTTTGGCATGAATGGACCACCCATCATCCCAGGCGTACCCCCAGACGTACCCATAGGGTACGTCTGGGGGTACGCCTGTGTGGCACCACCCATCATCCCTGCCCCATTGCGTGGGGTGGACATCGTAGGACCCATCATCCCACCCCCATTGTGTGGGGTGGAGCTGCCAGGAATGGAGTGGTTCATACCCATCATCGCATTGCCCCCTCCAAAAATGTTGGCAATCATGAGAGTGGTCTGCCGGTTCATCTCTGACATGTGTGTCATCATCTCCAACAAGGGAACTTTCGAGCTTCTATTTGAGTGAGTAAATTTAATGACCTGATGCAATGATCTGCTGTAAAGTGTTATTGTCCGTTGCGTCGGACACTGAGTTGGCATAGTGCGCGCGTGGTCCAGGTGCCCCAGGACCCGGGTTGCCTGGGAACCTGGTACCATGGGTGCATCTGGTCACAAGAGGAACGTGCTAGCTTCCTACATGGAGAGGGTGCTCGGGGTTGAGCCCGTAACCTACACACACGCACAGTTGGGAAACCTTTTTCATGGCCCACTCGGATTTGAGGGATAGCAGGCACCATCCTCGTTCTGACCTAGAAACTTACCTAGAAACCTAGGCTGCCCAGGCCCCGGGTTCTAGGTTAGTCAGTGCCAGTCCAGCAGGGGTCAGCCTATGACATGTCTAGGTCAGTTTGTGACAGTCCAGGGGTAAGCCAAATGGGCTGACAGACTTGCCCAACCGTGACAAGAAGTGCTGAAAGAAAAAGCGTTGAAAAAGCTGAGTAGGCAGTTGCTTGACAGCACACACCTAACGATCATGTGCAAGCCCAATAGGCTGAACAGACATCCCCAATAGCGAGAGAGAGTTGGATGATTTCGTATTTTTTATACAATTTATGTAACATGTTCCTTCTCATTTGCAGCTATTTGGGCCATATCTCAACACAATATCAGCTTGCGAATGTGCCGCACCCTCTGAAAAATTTGAAGACTAGAAGCAACAATAATTAAGAATTGGATAAGAAAAGGTATGAGTGAAACAAAGAAGATACGGAAAAGATAACAACAGAAAACAATATAAAGTTCCAGAAAAAAATCCTGACCAAAAGCAAATCGAGGCAAATAACCCCCCCCCCCCCCCCCCCCCCCCCCCCCCCCCCCGATTTTGCTTTTGCTCGATTTAGCTTTTGCTTTTGGTCCGATTTTGGTCCTGACCAAAATCGATTCTGGTCAATGTTGTAGTGTGACCACTAAGATTTTGGTGAGGCAAAATCGACCAAAATCGGACCAAAATCGGCCGGACCAAGAGCAGTGTGACCTACCCCTTAAAAGCCCCATCCGGCCCCATCCCAGATTCCCAGGTACCCCGGCCGCGCGACTTCAACGCTGAGATGCCAATTTTTCGCGATATCTGAAATCAGACACACACAAGAATCTTGATGGTGTTGACGGGTACAATTGTGAGATCGGGACGGAATCAGGAAGCTCGAGACTCCGCGCACAGATCTGCACCAGATTTTTTTTTTTTTTTTTTGATGCCCAGATCTGTCACCAGGGGGGCACAGTGCAGATTTTCCTGCAATGCAAGATAGTTCCAGGCCCCCCAATTTGTGTTTGCTGAATGATGCGTGCATGCATGGTTGATCGGCTTCAACAGTGCATGCACCCATCTCATAGAAAATACCGCAGTGGAGGATTTCAAGCAATCTCGAGTTGCAGGAAAAGCTGCAAGGACGACTCGACCAGTTAATCCCGAGCATCTGCTGCTGTTCGTAAAATTTGTCGCAGGCATAAATGCTCGTTGTCATGACGTGAGCACGGACGCTGGCAGAGCCTAGACGTTACAACTACAACTACTACTAAATCACAACTTCCGCTCCCCGACCGCCCCCGACCTGGTACCCACCGGTGGCATAGAAGTCGCCTGCTTGATCACAAGCAGGAGGAAGGAAGCACAATGGTGCGTACATGAGGCCAGCAACAATGGCAGCGCTGGGCAGGCTGTTCACCTCCGTGCGGATGGACTCGCTACGGTGGGGTAACTGGAAGAAACCGATAGATCGGGGGGTTACACGACCCCGCCCTCATGATGTTGCTCCTCGTAGTGTGCATGGTGCTGTTTGGATAACCGAACGGACTATATGGGCGAACAAAAAAGCCGAGGCGAATAATAGACGTGCTTAGGAAGGAGCGCGGGGGAATATCTTCTTGTCGGGTTTTACTTGTGGTAGGCGGGGAGCGTGTTATAAATCGTCAAGTCTGGTTCAGGTCCGAGCCGTGGACCGCAGATCAAACCCTGGGGTTCAAGGTTACTCCAGGTCTACCACGACAGGGGGTAGAGGTCGCGTGCACCGCTCGATGTAAATTGAGCGGCATGTCGCTCTCGCGACGTTTGGGGGGGGCTCGGGGGGCTGTAGTAGCGATGGTAGGGAGTGTTGGTTCGGTGTTGGTGGTTAGGCAGCTGGTGGTAGACGCGCATGGGTAGAATTGAAAGCGATGGTAGGCCACTGGGCCACGATGGGGCCCAACGGTTATGATGGTAGAAGTCTCGACGATGCTATGGTGCATGGTGACTGAAAACCGATGTGATGAGTCGCTTGTTGGTCGTTGGTTCGCATTCGTAGACAGTGAGCACACGGGCGGCTCTACAGCTTCTAAGCGAAATTGCAATGTTTCTGATCGTTTAGTTGAAACTAGAAATTGATTCGGGGAAACCCGATGCTGGACCCTTATATTGACTGATTGACTTTGTCGTAAGTGAAGCGCGGAAGGGTGGTAATAGCGGGGTTTGAACACTTCGGTGCCGGAGTCCCTTGTCCGCTCCAAGGACTGGAAAGGATCTATGGACAGGCCAACCCGGGAAGTTGATAGAATGCTGTGTGTCTGTTTCACCATGACCACTCTAGATCCTCTCTCTCTATCCCGCAAGCAACTTTAGTATATGTCCCTAGCCCGCCAGCTGGAAATTATTAAAAAATCTGACGTTACAATTTCTTGGAATGACACAGAACTTCTTGACAAACTTAACATACACTCTCTTCCTCTCCCTCCACAGGCAATCCCTGTATCACTCATGACACCATTCCATGACCTGGACATCTATTCATACCATGACCTGGTCACCCCCATGGGAACTCACCTTGTCAGCACTACAGATCTCTCTCTTATCACCCTACACAAAGTTACTAAACACCACAAACGGTCCCTGAACCGCCTCACCGCTCACCTCTCCTCCCTCCAAACTGTCGCCCCCTCAATACACTCTGACCCACTTCCCCTCTCACACCGACAACTTGCGCCCGGTTACGCAATTGCGCAGAACCCAACCGATAAAGTTAAATCTCCTGCTCCTATTGAACCTTCCACCCCACCCACCCAGCGTTACCAACCCCACGCCACTGTTACTGACGCAGACTACGAGGCGGATCCCACTGGGGACCTGGAAGGAAACCAATGGTGGGCGTGGCCCACGCAGACCGAAGGCAGTCACGCGCAACAAGCATGGGGCTGCCCCAGCAGTGATGCCACCTGGGCAGCACGCCACTACTTGTGCAAATACTGGATCCGTCACAACGCCACCTCTAAATTTTTCCGTGCATATAGAATAACTTCCACCTCACACCCTGACAGGATCCGCGAGGCCATAACATTCCCCGACAGCAGCGCACCTGCACCACCGGCGCGCCTGCTCCACCTTACCTACGGATCCCAATACAAAGCTCTGCACATTACGAGCTGGCGGGGCAAGCGCTCCTACAACGACGACAAACTAGTCACCTCCACTGTTGCCCACGTTCAATGGGCCCCAACCACCATGCACAACGAACATATCAACTCTTACACACACATGGGATACAGCATCCACCACAGCACACCTGTTACATCCAGTACCTCCACCATACACTGGAAACCCCAATCTCACCATGCGTCTCACCTTGTTGAACTCCTGGGACAACCAGCATACGACCAATTAACCCGCACTTTTTAAACTACTCCCCCATTAACCACACACCTCAACCCTAGGAAGGACACCCACCTTACTAACCTTCAACAACAAGGCCAATGGGCCACCTCCCCAGGATTTAATGCTGACAACCACAACCTTGTTCACAAACTTCTGAAAATTGACACACATGACAGGCACCCAGACTGGGACATTCAACCACCCTCAGCCTACATTATACAAACAGGCATCCTCACCACTCTGGACGACCAATCCACACACACACACACCAACGCCTTATATCTGTATAACCCCACTGGTCACTGTCTTGGGCACATTCCCAACGACAGACTCACCTCTCTCAAACAAAACTATGACCACTTCAAAAATCACCACCCTAACAAATGGAACCAACTGACCCAAGGAGGGACATATCACACTGACTTAGCTGCCCTCTTCACCAGATACAGAGCTGCCCCTGCCTCTACCAACACTCTTTCTCCCCTCCTCTACCAAGCTGCAGCTGCCCTGGGCATCACTCACCATCGTACTTCTAACCCTCTTAGCTACGATCAAAGCCTCACCAGCTTCTCTTCTACCAGCCCTGCTGACCAGCTCTTTGGCTCTAACCAAGACCCCTTTCTTACCATCTGGACTGGGGGCTCCCTGGTGGACATTCCTAACTCCACTACACAAGCACACCAAGCTCTAAGGTGGGCCCTAGCCAGTGCTGACCATGCTGAAAATATTCTCAGCCCTACCTGCACCCTGATGCTCCTTCCTGACGACCTTGCTGCCCCTTACAAAACTCTCCTCCACCACTCATGGATTCACTATATTGACTCTAGACCACAGTCTGAATTTTATACTACCTCTGAAACCTGGCTGGGCAGCAAATCTCACACTCCACCCTCCACCCAAAAACTGCACCTCATCCTTATATGCAACCCCCACAGCCAGGCTACCTACTTTCCTAAACTCCAAGATTTTATTAACCAATGGACATACTACATGCAAAGCCTCTCCTCATCTTGGGAGCCCTCTACTAATACACCACCTCCCACTCTTACCTCCTCTGACATTGTAATTACCTACCCACGGAAACTCAAATCCCTTGTCAAAAAACCCCGGCAAACTCTACTCCACCAACACCCTCCTCCCTCTCTTCTTACCACTACTCACCCATGTCTCCACCTAGCTACCCCCTCCTCAGGCCTTCAGGTGTACACAGATGGTAGCC
Organism: Chlamydomonas sp. ICE-L; assembly: GCA_013435795.1. Lineage (NCBI taxonomy): Eukaryota > Viridiplantae > Chlorophyta > Chlorophyceae > Chlamydomonadales > Chlamydomonadaceae > Chlamydomonas > Chlamydomonas sp. ICE-L. The sequence goes on along the minus strand of JACBWV010000610.1, from coordinate 30,495,947 downwards.
TAATAAAAGGTAAACCAGGGCACCCTAGCAAAATAGGTGCTGCAGTATATGTCCCGGCTGCAGGACAAAGCTACATCATCAACCCTGGGGGAATAGGGGCCACCAAAACTAACAACAGGGCAGAACTGGTAGCCATCCACCAAGCCCTTCTCAATATTGACTATGACAAATCTCTTATACTCCACACAGACAGCCTCTGCTCTCTTCAACTTATAAAAAAAATGATTCATGACCCTGTCACAGCAACCCGTTCTATTCATACTGAACTACTGCAATCAATTCAAAAACACCTCATTCAACGCATCCTGCATGACTATCTTTCTACTTGTAGAAGAGCAAGACAGGAAGCCCTGGACTGCTTAGTGGCACCGTAATTTATTATCCCTTTTTTTCTTCTTGTGACTTCTCATTTGTTAGCTTCTTACCTCCGCCACTGTAAGTGGTTGAGATCTGGGTCCTGCTCTAGGGGGTTTAATACCTACGCCACCAAAACGGTGGTTGGGAGTTTGGTTTGTTTGTCCTCGACACACCCCTGATGTAATGGGGTTTTTTGCTTTGTGGGTGCTTTTTCCTTTTTGTTTAAAGCACAGAGTCTCATACACCCTCGCGGTGTCAAGTAGACTTTAACATGTAATGTAATGTAATGTAATGTAATGTGATGTAATGTAATGTAATGTAATGTAATGTAATGTAATGTAATGTAATGTAATGTAATGTAATGTAATGTAATGTAATGTAATGTAATGTAATGTAATGTAATGTAATGTAATGTAATGTAATGTAATGTAATGTAATGTAATGGCTCACACACCTCTCTTTGTAAAGTCCGCTCCCACACAGGTATCCTTGGAAATGACAGGGCAGACATTCTGGCACGCAAGGCAGCTGAGCACCCTGCCTCCACCACTTTTACTGACAACACTGGGGAAATCCCCCGCCACAATGTCTACTGGCCCACAGTTCAACCTCCTCGTACATCCATGGGAGATATTCACCCACGCACGCATCCTAGCACCTAACCTTACACAAGGTATCACCTCTAACCTGCCCACTAGCTGCCACCTTGGCCAACACCCTCTTTAAGGGATTTATGTAACCACCTGGGCTGATAACACTCCCCACCAACTTCCCCATGCAAGTAACAAATTTTGGACCTCAACCCTTATCCAACATAAAACTAAATTTCACATCCTTAAAGCCCGCTGGGATAGACTGTGGAACCGTAAACTTGCATTCCGCTGGAAACTTCCTTATATTACCAGCACTAACCCACACACGAACTCCCTATGCCCCATCTGCCACACCTGTGAGGACGGAGCGGGCCACATCCTGGCGGGCTGCACACACCGGACTTTCAAGGGGCTCTATATCAAGAGACATGACGCCGCAGTGCGATTCATCCACAAGGCCATGTGCACCGGAGCCCTGGGATCCCGCAGAATGATCATGGACGCTGGCAAGGAAGAGGACCTCCCCAGGGGGGTCCTGGGCAAACGTCTCCCTGACTGGCTACGCCCCTCCACTATTACTGTAGAGGACTGGAAGAGAATGAGACCTGACCTCGCCGTCCTACCTGACATAGACTCTCCTACCTGTATGGCTGATAAAGAACTCTGGGTTCTTGAGCTTGGATACTGCTCTGATACCAACCATGCTACTAAGTTTATCAATAAACACGCCCAGCATGTTGAATTAGTAAATGGCCTTAGATCGGCTGGATACCTCGTTCACTACGAAGTTATCACCGTTGGAACAACTGGTATTATTCCAACCTCTTTTTTGACTTCTATGACCACACTTGGACTTAAGAGACCGTGTGCCCTTAAACTGGCGGACAAAGTCCACTCCCACAACATCACTAGCTTTCAGAGTATTTTACAGTGCAGACGTTTTATGGAAGCACACCCCGAGTCGATACCCGGGGACTAGCACACAGACCGTGCCCCCCCTCAGTTTTTGTCTTGCCAGCCGCATTCCGTCGGTGCTTCCTAACCGGGGTGAAAAACCCCCGTATTAAGTTGCAACTGGCGTAATGTGGCCACGGTGCCTGACGGTGTCAGGCATCGGTGGTGATTCTTTTTGAATGAGGCGGTCCTATGGTGACTATAGCTAGCTCAGGCTTACGCTATGGTGTCCTTGACTTCACGTCCAGTGAGTAACGGCATTACACGGATGTAACAATTTCAATTTCAATTTCTGTGTGTCTGTTCGTATTTGTACAGTCAAGGACTCAAGGGGTAGCCAAATATGCTCAAGGTACTTGCCTAAGCTTAAAACAGAAAAGGCAGTTAAAAAGAAACAAGCACTAGAGAACTGAACTCCAACAAATCGTAAATGCTGGGGGGCTGAGTACAACCTATGCAGATAACTTAACTACACGTTCCTTACTTCCTTTTCACATTTATAAATAAAAAATACCAAGATGCGAGATGTTTGATACAGTCCAGGGGTAACCGATTAGGGTCATTACCAACCTCGAAATATCAAAATATATGATTCTCAGGAGGGGCCGAGGGGTAGATTAACAAACAGGTTATGAGACTGATACTGGTCGTTCCAGCTACCATGACCGATTGGCAGCACAACTGCATCCATTCATTGTAGCCCTATTTGAAATGTTATTTGTACCCGAGTTGTATTACCTTTTTTTTTAAGAAAGGGAAAGTGACAGAAAGAGAGACAGTTTACAATACGCACTTCAAGTTGACATCGGGGTTGTTCAGGACGCTGCATGCATCTTGCGTCGCAGACGCAGCTTCATCAATGGGTTCGTTACGTTGCAGGGCGCAGGCTATGGGTCGGTTCCAGGTCGGTTGCGTCTCAGGACGCTAAGTTGGGGGTCCTTCTGAACAACCCTGAGACCCACCCTTTCTCCTCCTTGTCAAAATAAAAAAGAAAAAGAGTATGAGGCCATGAGGAAGTGTGAAGCTGGACATATTGCATTAAATGCATTCTGAGTCTGTATGAATTAGAACCTTGGAACAATTATTATTATTATTAAAATGAATTCTGAGTCTGGAAAACGCAGAAAAACACAACCAAGTGCGGCCTGACTGCAGAAAAACACAGCATTCAAAGTCGCAACTGCGTTGCTGATTTTTGGGGAAAACCTGACCGCAGTAAAAACAATTAGTACAACGGTTCTCCCAGAAGAAACTCAGAAGAAACTGCCACCCTTATTCAGACTGCTCACTCCATTTGAAATAGGCATAACAATCATGGAGCATGTCAAGCAGGGTCGTTCAGGACGCTGCGTCCTTCGTCGAAGACATAACGTGGGAGGGTATTGCTTCGCAGGACGCAATGCAGGGAGGCTCCGGTGACCACAAGGATGGGCCCGTTGCGTCGCAGGGCTTTTTTAGCCTAGCCCAACACTATACAATTGGTTGTGTCTTAGGCAGCAGAGCTGGGGTGTGTCTTAGGCAGCAGAGATGGGGTCCTCCTGAAGCAAAATATTTACTCCCAACTATGCTTGCCCCTCTGATGCTTGAGTTCGAATCCGAATTCGAATGTGACGACGGGTAGTGTCACAGAAGCTGAGCGCGAGCAGGTCCCCATTCGCGAAATTCACGAGATTTGCACCGGGGGTAGCATTCACATCGGCCCCCAAACGGGAGCTGGACATATTGCATTAAATGCATTCTGAGTCTGTATGAATTAGAACCTTGGAACAATTATTATTATTATTAAAATGAATTCTGAGTCTGGAAAACGCAGAAAAACACAACCAAGTGCGGCCTGACTGCAGAAAAACACAGCATTCAAAGTCGCAACTGCGTTGCTGATTTTTGGGGAAAACCTGACCGCAGTAAAAACAATTAGTACAACGGTTCTCCCAGAAGAAACTCAGAAGAAACTGCCACCCTTATTCAGACTGCTCACTCCATTTGAAATAGGCATAACAATCATGGAGCATGTCAAGCAGGGTCGTTCAGGACGCTGCGTCCTTCGTCGAAGACATAACGTGGGAGGGTATTGCTTCGCAGGACGCAATGTATCAGCTTGGATAACACTCCGGAGAGTGGACTTAGTGTGTGCAGCACGCCAATCTATAAATGCGGAGACGAGAATAATTATTACAAAAGATAGTGGAACCATAAAGGGACACCAGCGGAGGAAAGGGGGGCGGTAGCCTGGAACCTGATCAGGGTACAGGTTAGACAGCGCGTGTCAGAAGAACCGATGACGCAGTCAACAGTAAGCTGACATAGTACTTGTCAGCATGAATTGCGTTGCTCTCACGCGTTTTATGACTTGGTGACTACTTCTGTACTCCCTTAGAACTATCGGCCCTGACAGCTTCCCGTAGTGACAGTTTCCCTTAGCCTGAGTCATTGAGTGACTCAGTGATAGGTTCCTGTCAGCTACTTCACCGGTCTTGCCTTTACCCTGATAGTTTCCCGGCTGCCCGGTTTCCTCTGACATTGACTGTATAGTGTCTAACCCTTATCAGGGTATAGCCTACCTTTCTTTCTTCCTCCACTGGTGCCCCTTAATGGGTCTCCTGTGCTTGTAACTTACTCTCGTCTCTGCATATATAGATTGGCGTGCTGCACACACAAAGTCCACTCATCCGGAGTGTTATCAAAGCTAATAGGTTATGGGCCCATCACGCTAACCACTGCTTATAGGGTAGTCTAGATTGGTGGAGCGTTACGACGCTTTGTTTAGGCAGCTTCCTTTCAGCTGTCTTTCTTGGTTTTGGTGGAAGGTGGTAATTAATTCAGACCACCGTTATAGCGTCTTGATGGTTTCTGACTCTTAGTTCCATAGGCAGATGGTTCGTTCGGTGGAGCTCATCATAGATTAGCTATTTCTTTTTACTCCAAACTGTTTTTAGATCACCAGCCCCTCATGTGATTGGAACTTTTTGTGGAGTGTAGTAGTTGTTTCCCTTCGGATTTTACTGTGAATTGGTGGGCTGGGTAATCTTGCAGTTGTACTTGCAGATGTACCGCCGCTCACCTCTTTCTTGTTTTCCGAGTGTATTTCAAGCGCCCTTTCAGTCCATCCTTTGCAGTCAATTCTTTGACGTCCTTTTTTCTGCGTTTACTATTTTTCAAGTGGACATTAAGTTTTCTGTACTGTGTTTGTACGTCTAACTCCTATTGTTCATTGAACTGTGTTTCCTTTGTTGGTTACAAGTTTCTTGAGATTTATCTCCGCATCCTTTGGATTTTCAGTTGCTGCAGGTTTAGTTTGCTTGTGGTTAGGTGCTTGGTTTGTCTTGAGTGCATGAGTTCTTTGCGGTGCGATACCCACCTCCTAGAATGTTTTAGTTAGTGCCGTAACTGGGGATTTATGATAATTAACTTTCATAAATCTTCTTACTTCCATCTTTGAGTAAGAAACCAGTTCATCATGGTTTTTTCATCCCAACCTAGTCATGAATTCTATGCTTAGAATAGTTTTTAAGGTAGTGGATTTTTCCATCGACTTTATTTTTCCATCGTAGTCCTTAGTGTCCTCTTGTCTGCGTCCTTTAGGTTTTGATTCTCTCGTGTGCTGCTCTCACACGATATTTCAATCCGTCTCTTTGGTTATCATTGATTGGCGTTAGGTTCCTATACCCGGATCGGGTTTTCTATACCGTTGTTCCCCAACTTTGATATACGTTTTTTCAGTCTTCTCTTTAGGTTACGTTCTCGGCTCTTTTAGTCACCGTTGTTCCCCTTCCTTTGGTATTTGGGATTGATTTCTGTTTTGGCCTCCCTGTGATTTCTGGTTTGGTGCCTCCTATTCTGGATGAATAGTATTTTTGCGCTTACCATGGATGGTTACATTTCCGTTTTGGTCTCAGCTCTGCTCGGTATGACCCAAGTTTTTTTGCTGCTACATTTTCGGAGTACTACAGTGGTTTTTTTGGTTCATCCTTTCTCATCCTTTTATTTTAGACAAGGCTTTCTTCTGGTTTCCTGATTTTTCCGCCGTTCCTTCATAACTTTTGTTTGCTACCAGTTTATAGTTCTATGTCACCAGTGCCATAGGTGGAGTAGTAGTATTGTATGTCACCTGTGTCATAGGTGGAGTGTCAGCATGAATTGCGTTGCTCTCACGCGTTTTATGACTTGGTGACTACTTCTGTACTCCCTTAGAACTATCGGCCCTGACAGCTTCCCGTAGTGACAGTTTCCCTTAGCCTGAGTCATTGAGTGACTCAGTGATAGGTTCCTGTCAGCTACTTCACCGGTCTTGCCTTTACCCTGATAGTTTCCCGGCTGCCCGGTTTCCTCTGACATTGACTGTATAGTGTCTAACCCTTATCAGGGTATAGCCTACCTTTCTTTCTTCCTCCACTGGTGCCCCTTAATGGGTCTCCTGTGCTTGTAACTTACTCTCGTCTCTGCATATATAGATTGGCGTGCTGCACACACAAAGTCCACTCATCCGGAGTGTTATCAAAGCTAATAGTACTGTCAGGACCGATAGTTCTAAGGAAGTACATAAGTAGTCACCAAGTCATAAAACGCGTGAGAGCACCGCAATTCATGCTGACACTCCACCTATGACACAGGTGACATACAATACTACTTCTCCACCTATGGCACTGGTGACATAGAACTATATGTAACAGATTGAAAAAAAAAAAAAAAAAAAAATCAAAGAACTCCGAAAATTCGAGAGAACTTCAAATGGAAACCCAAAGGTTTATAGGAAGGAAGGAAACACGGCAAAAACCAAAATTTGCCAAGTTAGAAAAGGATGAAAACCGAATATCAAAGATGGGTAACAACGGTATAGAAAACCCGATCCGGGAATAGGAACCTAATGCCATACAATGATAACCAAAGAAACCGATGTAACAAAAAAATAATTATATACCCTAAGAAGAAGCGGTCATCCCAAGCATCCGCATAAACCTCCAGAACACAGCAGGATCAAGGGGCTTGGTGAAGGGGTCAGCACAGTTGTCCTTGGTGTTAACATAGGCAACATCTAGTGAACCGTCCTCCACCAGCTCCTTGATGTAGTGATGAATAACATCAATGTGCTTGCTGCGAGGGAGGAGCTGCCAGTCATTGGCCCATCTCAGAGACCCTATGTTGTCACCCTGAATGGTAACTAAATCACAAGGCAGACCCAGATCCACCCTCAACTTCTTCAACCATTGCACCTCCCTGGCAGCCTGAGACAGGGCCTGATACTCAGCCTCACAAGAGCTAATGGCAACTGTAGGCTGCCTCTTGCTCATCCAGTTCACTATGCACCCTCCAGCCAGGACAGCAAAGCCAGTCTGAGATCTCCTGTCAGACCCATCATCAGCAAAGGATGAGTCACTAAAGACAGTAAAAGAGAAATCAGGGCTGTGTGTGTAAGTGAGTCCCAGGTGGGAATGTGACCTCAAATACAAAAGCAAACGCTTGGCTGCCCCCCACAGGGGGACGGTAGGGTGAGCAGAAAACCTGGACAGGTAGCTCACAGCAAAGGCAATATCAGGCCTGGTGCAAGTAGCCAGGTATAGCAAAGCACCAACAAGAGAGAGGTACTGGCTATTAGAGGACAGGGGTTCTCCAGGTGGGTCAGTGACGGTGGACTTGTCCATGGGGGCACCAAACCTGGGCTTGGCAGCAGCAGTCAGACCAAACTGCTCCACCAGATCAACAATGTAGGAGTGCTGGGAGAGGTTGATCTGAACACACCTGCCGTCAGAGTCAAGTGTACAAGCCATGTCCAAGGAGAGGAACTGAACCGGCACACCCATCTCTTTGACCTCCCAGCCAGCTTTCTCCATAGCCTTGATCAGCAAAACATACCTATCCAGCTCACTAAAAGCACAGATAAAATCATCAACATAGGTTAGGACATAGCTCCACCCACCATTAGAATCCCTCCTAAAATACAGAGCAGGTTCCGCCTTGCACATAATAAAACCATGTGCAACCAAAACCCGCTTGACATCCATACTCCAAGCCCTGGGCGCCTGTTTCAAACCATAAAGGGACTTGATCAGCTTGCACACAAGGGGAACACCGTTAGGACCAAGTACCTTAAAGCCCTCAGGCTGGTGGCAGTACAGGTCCAGACCAGGTTCAAGGGGAGCATTCAGAAATGCAGTCTTGATGTCCAGCTGCCGAACAAACATTTTCCTATGAGTGATGGCAGCCAGGAGCACCCTCAGACCTGCTTTAGAAGAAACGGGGGCATATACATCATGAAAATCCAACCCAGGACGCTGCAGAAAACCACGAACCACAAAACGTGCCTTGAAGCGAATAGAACCATCAACCCCAACCTTCTTCACAAATAACCACCTGCCAGACAGGACCCTCTGTTTAGGAGGCAGTGGAGTGAGCGCCCAAGTGCCATGGGCATGTAGGGACGCCATCTCATCCTTCATAGCAAGGAGCCATTGATCCCTGTCAGGGCTGGTGGGAAGCATGGCAGCTTTGAAGGTCAGTTCAGTGGAAGTGGAAATGTATGCTCCCACGTACAAGCAGTGTACTTGTACATGAGCAGCGGGGATATCAGCAGTATCAGCAGTAACCGGTAGTATAGCCCCCAGCGCAGAACTACTGCCTGGTTGAACAGGGCCGGCCTTATTTGCCTCTATATCAACGAAGCCTGGGTCGACCGGAACACCCCAGCCATACGCAGTATCGGAACCCGACCAGTGTTCCAGATCATCACTTGCACTATCGGCAACGGCTACATCATCACATGGCCTTGACCCGAGTAATCCACCAGGGACGACAGGAGGCGTCTGAATGAACGACACCCGCGAGCCATCCGAGGTGGTCGGAGGTTGGCGACTATTAGTCAATGGACCTGATCCAGTTACCACTATGATCGAAGGCTGTCGTAATCCTAAATCTTCACCGACGAAATGTGGCGCAGAGGAGGGCCTGGCGACCCCCTGCGATTCGGCTAAGATTTTATCTGAAAGAACTGCAGAATCTCGCCCGCCCAGTGCCTTCACACACAATACAGCACCATCAGCCCCTGACCTGGGACGCAAGGTCATCCCATGATCAGGGCAGCGGTCGACAATTGGGGTTAGCAAAGGGTCAAGGGAATTAACCGTAGGCACAGGCATATGTCCGTTGATAGCGGCAGGGATGCGAGAGACATACGGCGACCCGTCATAGGGAGATAGCCCAGGAATACAGTTATGATCAAACTGCTCATAGAAGAGTACATCACGACTCTCTACTACCTGGCGCAACTTAGGAACCCAAACAAAATAACCCTTACTCACCAGGGAATACCCAACCAGTCTACCAGATAACGCCCTTTCGTCCAGCTTGTTGCGCTTCTTCCCATTGACTAACGTAACGTAGCAAGGGCATCCGAACACGCGCAACATCGACACATCAGGCTGAACCCCAAAGAAAAGCTCATGAGGAGTCTTATCTCCCTGATTGGGCAAGCGATTACGAAGGTAACACGCAGCTAGGAAGGCATAGGGCCAGAAAGACTTAGTTAGCTTTGACTCCAGGTGGATGCTCCTAGCTATTGACTGTAAGACCCCATTGTACCTCTCCACAGTTGCATTCTGCTGTGCAGTGTATGCCAAAGATAACTCATGCACTGCCCCAACCGATATCAGCCAATCCTCAAACCACTTTACTATAAACTCCTTAGCCCTGTCAGACCTCAGGCACTTAAAGGCAAATCCGTGCAGCTGATTCATCCATCTGAGGATGATAGTCTGAACTGCTAAGGGAGCTTCATCCCTGGTCCTCAAGCACAACACTTCAGCATAGCCAGAGTGTTGGTCTGTGAGGCACAGAATATAAAACTCCCCACGCAGACCTCTAATATGAACTGGCCCCATGATGTCCAAGTGAAGGCGTTGGAGAGGTGCATTGATCGGAGTAGTGCTTGCTTTAGGAAAAGGGAGACGTTTGCCCTTAGCCTTTTGACAAGCATCACAAGGGATCTTAGCCAGTTTTTGGACCTGGTTGAGTGAGAGGGGTAAGTTCTTAACCATACCCTTCCTTCTTGACAAGTCTGTGCATGGCATCATAGCCGGGGTGACCCAGCCGCCTATGCCACAGCCATTCAGGAGTGGTAGGGATAACAACTCCACCGTCCTCATCAACATCAAGTGCAAAAGCTGGGTAATTGTCAGCACCAAACGAACAGCCACTGGTGGTGTAACAAGGCCTACATGCAAACTTGTAAACACCATCACTGGAGGCAGGGAAGGACCAGAGAATAGAAGAGCCCTGAGTGGCAGTGCAACTAATACTATCAAAAGAAATCTTGCAGTGGAGAGAATGAGCCACAGCATTTACTGACAGGAGGTTCACCGGACAGTGAGGTATGTAGAGAACATTAGTTAGAATGATTGGTGTTGGTAACCAATCACTACATAACTCAATGGATCCCTTACCTACTGCCCGTTGAACCACACCATCACCAAATCGAACTGATGGCAGATTCAGTGGAACATCAAACACAGTGAACAAAGATCTATCACCTGTGATGGACATTCCAGCTCCAGAATCCACATGCCAGACCCCCTCAGACAGGCTCGGACTACACACATTTGAGAACCTAGAGGTGCAGGAGAATAGGACAGGGCTTACCTGCTACTTCTGCATAGCAAACCCATCAATTTGAGCCTGCAAGGAAGACAATTGCTTTGGAGTAAGGTGACCTGGAAGGGCCAGGTAAGGAGGCAACGGTGAAGGAAGCATTGGTTCTGCACGACCAGGGACCCTTCGCAGGGCAGGGAACTTCGTCCAGCAACGGTCCTCCGAGTGACCATCCTTGTGGGGGCATGGTCCCCAGGTGCATTCCAGGCGCCTCTTGTTCGACCCAGAACCACCACCAGTCTTCTGCCGCCGCTGAAATGCAGCATTAGCAGGAAACTGAGGAGCGGTCCGGGACCAACCAGGATGCCTGGAATCCGACTGAGGGAGCGCTATGTTAAGAATATCTAGCTGCCTATATTCCTCTAGACAGGACCAGTACTCAACAGGTTGCTGGTTGTATATCAGGATACCATACTTAATCCGCAGCGTTTCGAACCGGGGCAGACTCGCACCTTGAACTATAATGCCCATGGCGTGACGCTGAGTCTGCGGAAACCCAGCACTGCGCAGGTCAGTGCACATACCGCGAACCCGACGAAAGAAAGCGTCAACCTGCTCATGAGTGCCCATGGCCGAAGCATGATACTCCTTCAGCAAGAGAGGGACACGCGAGGCAAGGGCATCGGACTGCTGCCTCCGGATATGCAAAAAGATATCCCGAGGTGAAGCAAAGTCCCTATACACCTTGACTAGGGCATCCGTCATGTTGGCAAGCATCATGGATAAGATCATGAACTCTTGGCGGGGTAGGGTAAGCGCACTGAAACCCAACAGTGCAGGATCGACACTAGACTCACCATGAGAGGCCGAAGTTCCAGCAGCAGGAGGAGCACACCGAGGAGCTAAAGACTCACGAATCGCCAGAAAATACTCAGCAGCAAGACCAGCGTCATAAGCGCGCTGGTCATCTAAGTTCCTGATGAGATCTAGGGAACGCGCAACACGCACAATGAGCTCGAAATCAGGACGAACAGGACAGAAAGGGAGTGGCACCTTAACAAACTGGTAACCTCGCAGGTCACTGTTCCTACGCCCAACCCCTCCAGAGGTCACACCATTAGCAGGAGGGTAGTTAATCCCTGGCATAACAGGTCCCAGAAAAGCCCGACACTCTAGACCTAGCTCAGAATAAGCCATCACACGCCTAGGCCTAGGGCGACCCTTGCTATCAACCATAGCCTGAGTGGCAGTCATATCCAGCCTACCGTACAGAGTGCGGTCCAAGGATTCCCCAGCATGTTGAGCTTGGCGGATAAGACGGCATTCCTGCAGGGATAGACGCAGAGGATGTCCGCCATCGAGCAGATGCTCCCAGGAGTCGCATGACAGCGAAGGAGGCACATATGGCGGAGGGCCAGGAGCAGGGGGCTGCTCCACAGGCGGAGGGGGGGGTGGAGGGGGCTCCTGCGAAGGGCCAGCAAAGGATGCGCGGCCAGCAGCAGCAGCAGAAGCCTCTCGAGCACGAGTATTGTAGCCAGACAGACCTCGGTCCGGAGGCAAGGTGAAAGACGCAGACTTCTGCATCAAAGACGGCCTGGCCACCTCCGGGTGGACAGGTGGAAGGGGCGCAAGCAGAGGCGCAGAGACTGGATCAGGCTTAAACTCCGGGGAAGGCGCAAGAGCAGGTGCCAACAGAGGCTCATACACAGGAGAGACGGTAGAATTGAACACTCGAGTAGCAGTGGAAGGAGTGACTCCACCGAAGTCACCACTCATAGCACTCTGCAGATCTTCATCACCATCATCAGAGTCATCAGCATAGCCATCTGCACGGCGATGACGAGCAAGTTCTTGATAGTCGTAGTCAAAACGGGCATCAGGAGGTGGAGGCGCCCCTGCGTACTGGATAATCTTAGTGGAAACACAGCAGAGTCGCATCAGAACGTCCTCAATCTCAGGAGAGAGACGTCGGACAGTAGCAGAAGGAGCCGTAAAGGTGGAGGATTGATTGGGGGGGGTCACTTCCACGATGGCGGAAGGACTCTCATGACCGCTAGCAGAGGCAGCTGGTGCACAGACGTCTAGCCAATCATCAAGAGGACCCGGGTCCTCCTTAGGAAGGACACGGTCGCAGCCATTGCTTATAATGACACTGCGCATCCCGCGCGTCCAAGATTCTCCATTCTTGTCGTGGAGTTTCTCAAAATTAGCGGGAGGCCCTCGCGGAAGTTGCATCGCAAAGCAGTGGTAGTAAATGAGGGACCGTATAACCTATCAGCTTGGATAACACTCCGGAGAGTGGACTTAGTGTGTGCAGCACGCCAATCTATAAATGCGGAGACGAGAATAATTATTACAAAAGATAGTGGAACCATAAAGGGACACCAGCGGAGGAAAGGGGGGCGGTAGCCTGGAACCTGATCAGGGTACAGGTTAGACAGCGCGTGTCAGAAGAACCGATGACGCAGTCAACAGTAAGCTGACATAGTACTGTCAGGACCGATAGTTCTAAGGAAGTACATAAGTAGTCACCAAGTCATAAAACGCGTGAGAGCACCGCAATTCATGCTGACACAATGCAGGGAGGCTCCGGTGACCACAAGGATGGGCCCGTTGCGTCGCAGGGCTTTTTTAGCCTAGCCCAACACTATACAATTGGTTGTGTCTTAGGCAGCAGAGCTGGGGTGTGTCTTAGGCAGCAGAGATGGGGTCCTCCTGAAGCAAAATATTTACTCCCAACTATGCTTGCCCCTCTGATGCTTGAGTTCGAATCCGAATTCGAATGTGACGACGGGTAGTGTCACAGAAGCTGAGCGCGAGCAGGTCCCCATTCGCGAAATTCACGAGATTTGCACCGGGGGTAGCATTCACATCGGCCCCCAAACGGGAGCTGGACATATTGCATTAAATGCATTCTGAGTCTGTATGAATTAGAACCTTGGAACAATTATTATTATTATTAAAATGAATTCTGAGTCTGGAAAACGCAGAAAAACACAACCAAGTGCGGCCTGACTGCAGAAAAACACAGCATTCAAAGTCGCAACTGCGTTGCTGATTTTTGGGGAAAACCTGACCGCAGTAAAAACAATTAGTACAACGGTTCTCCCAGAAGAAACTCAGAAGAAACTGCCACCCTTATTCAGACTGCTCACTCCATTTGAAATAGGCATAACAATCATGGAGCATGTCAAGCAGGGTCGTTCAGGACGCTGCGTCCTTCGTCGAAGACATAACGTGGGAGGGTATTGCTTCGCAGGACGCAATGCAGGGAGGCTCCGGTGACCACAAGGATGGGCCCGTTGCGTCGCAGGGCTTTTTTAGCCTAGCCCAACACTATACAATTGGTTGTGTCTTAGGCAGCAGAGCTGGGGTGTGTCTTAGGCAGCAGAGATGGGGTCCTCCTGAAGCAAAATATTTACTCCCAACTATGCTTGCCCCTCTGATGCTTGAGTTCGAATCCGAATTCGAATGTGACGACGGGTAGTGTCACAGAAGCTGAGCGCGAGCAGGTCCCCATTCGCGAAATTCACGAGATTTGCACCGGGGGTAGCATTCACATCGGCCCCCAAACGGGAGCGGAGGTCGCGACACCCTGCATGGCATTAAGCAGTGGCTGGGGGAGCTGTTCTAACGGGATGGCTACTCCAGCAGTGTGTCCAAGGATTACCTTGACTACCAGCTTTGGTCAGTCCGAGAGCCTGCCGAGGGGGTCTAGTTCTAACCTTGGGGTTCTAGGTTTACGTCCAGGTTTACGTCCAAGTTTCGAACCTGGACGTAACCTGGACGAGACGCTAGGTTCCACTATAAATAAAACCTGGACGTACCTGGACACTTTGCCCCAAACCTGGACTACGTTTCCCAAACCTGGACGTGCCTGGACACTTTGCCCCAATCCTGGACTAGGTACCCCAAACCTGGACGTGCCTGGACCCTTTGCCCCAAACCTGGATAAAATTTCCCAAACCTGGATGTGCCTGGACACTTTGACCCAAACCTGGATAAGATTTCCGAAACCTGGACGTGCCTGGACCCTTTGCCCCAAACCTGGACAAGATTAACCTAACCTGAACGTGCCTGGACACTTTGCCCCAAACCTGGACTAGATTAACCAAACCTGACGCGCCTGGACACTTTGCCCCAAACCTGGATAAGATTTCCCAAACCTGGACGTGCCTGGACCCTTAGCCCCAAACCTAGATAAGATTTCCCAAACCTGGACGTGCTTGGCCACTTTGCCCCAAACATAAACTACGTTTCCCAAACCTGGACGTGCCTGGACACTTTGGCCCAAACCTGGACTAGAATTCCCAAACCTGGACGTGCCTGGAAACTTTGGCCCAAACCTGGACTAGAATTCCCAAACCTGGACGTGCCTGGACACTTTTTTTTCTTTTCTTTCAGGTTTGGGTCAAAGGGTCCAGGTTTGGGTTAAAGGGTCCAGGTTTGGGTCAAAGGGTCCAGGTTTGGGTCAAAGGGTCCAGGTTTGGGTCAAAGGGTCCAGGTTTTGGTTTAAGGGTCCAGGTTTGGGTCAAAGGGTCCAGGTTTGGGTCAAAGGGTCCAGGTTTGGGTTAAAGGGTCCAGCTTTGGGTCAAATGGTCCAGGTTTGGGTTAAAGGGTCCAGGTTTGGATCAAAGGGTCCAGGCGCGTCTAGGTTAAACCTGGGCACGTCCAGGTGAAACCTGGACTCCCTTGGCTCCTTCTCGTTGGTCCCCTGCCACATTACGGTGAGAGCGTGGCGGGGCTCTCCTGCTGTTACTTGCTTCAGCACCTGCCACACAATACACACACACACACATATATATAACACACACCACACACACATGCACACATACACTTACTCGTACACATGCACACACACACACACACACACACACAAACACATGTACACACACAGATACACACGCGCGTGCGAATGTACGCACATGCACACAATTACATACACACACACACACACACACACACACACACACACACACACACACACACACACACACACAAGGAAATTAACGGATTTTGTGTTAGGCATGACCATACAGGCAGCCTCCAACGCTGTTGCAGTTGGCAAATAAAACTAATACATAAATCTTAACTTCCAAGATATGTCTCAGTGACACTTCTAAGGACGTGGGGTTAAAGGAACCGGCTCATAAGTTTGCGATGGACGGGCTTACATCACACCTAGAGTCCAGTTACCCTGCCGGTCGACGACCCTCCGAGTGGGCCCAGGTGACCTCGATGGGGTTCAAACCAGCAACCTGATAAGACCTTGCACCTGCTTCCATTCGATCCAGGATCGCTCTACGATAGAGCCATCCCATTCCAAACGGGGATTGCAGTTGGCAATGTGTGTCACAACCTGCACGAACGCTCCTACTTGCACGAAATCCGCACATTTCCCAACTTCATTTGCAGAGTGTCTATCTTCCACTCTTTTTGGGAAGCCTCGGAGACAAAGGCATCATAATTTTCATTCAAAGCTGCCAAGCTTTCTTCCACCAATGCTTGCATCGCCTTGTTCTCTGTGAGCTTGCTGCTTGCACAGCTGCTGGAGCTGCTACCACTATCACTACCACTACTGCTACTGTTGCTGCTGCTACCATTACTGCTGCTACTGCTACTATTTCTATCCACTCCCTGGAGACCGCTAGGAGTGCGGTCTCCACCATTTCCATTCACACTGACCAAGCCGCCACCCAGTATGTGCAGGCGCTCTTTGGCATGTCCACTCAACCATGCGGCCTGCCACACAGATCTCAAAATATCCTTAGGCTCAGCCTCTTCTTTCAGCACTACATATGCCTTGCTGTCCCGCCACACCAGAATGTACTGCTCCTGCTTGTACAGCTTGAAGTACAGCTTAAGCTCCCTAGTCCATGCGTGGGGGGGGCCCAGCCTCACTAGCAGAATCACACTCTTCAGCCGAGCGACCGCTAGTACTAGGAGCATTGAACGGACCAGTTCCATCCCCAAGCTCCGAGCTTGAGCCATTGGCAGGATGCTGCAGATCTGAGCTCGAGCTATCCGTTGGCTGCGTCAGGTCTGAGCTTGAGCTCTTCGCAGGCTGCTGCAGGTCCAGGCTTATAACCCCAGCACGCTCTTCGAAGCCCTCTCCAAAGGCTTTCCTCAATGAACACCCTAGCTTTACCACCGGTTTCACAGCTGAGGCTGGTGCCCAGATAGGCTCGATTAGGTTCAACTCAGCCACGCCTGGTAGAGGCTGGCCAGACGTGTGTGCGCTGGTGAGCATGCAAGCACGCTTCTGACTCAGGGTGGGAAAGGACAACTGCTTAAGCGCCTTGTAACGCAATACAACATGCACACCGTGGATTGCAGCCCACGCGGCAGCCAGGGTGTAAAAGTTTGAGCCTGCAAGGCAAGCAAGATTTTAGAGAGCATGCATGAGACATATTTGAACACCAACAAGGAGTATATGCAGCGTGTATAAGGTATGCATGCTCATAAGTCATAATACATCTTTTAGCGAGCATGGATCCGGCACATTTCTCCTTCATCACTGGATACATACAGTGATACAGTGTGTGCAAGATAGATCTTTCTGTGCACATGGTTTATACAGCAGGCATACGATAATATGATTACATGAAGTATTAGATCATGATTATTATGATTATATTAAGTATCCATTTGTTATATAATGATTATAATGATTATATGAGTATACATGTAAGGATTATTATGATTCTATTTAGTATACACGTATTATTACACGATAAGGATTATTATGATTCTATTTAGTATACACGTATTATTACACGATAAGGATTATTATGATTCTATTTAGTATACACGTATTATATCATGAGTATTATGATAATATTAAGTATTAAAGTATGATAGTATGATTAGTATGCTTCTATACAGTTTTATATTATGCTTATACAGCATATTTACATACCACATCACAAATAGATTCTTCCCGTTGTGGTACGTAAATATATAAATCTCTTGGAATAAACCGAGTTGGTCTCATGGAACAAAGCCAGTTGGTATTTTGGAACAAAGCCAGTTGGTCTTTTGGAACAAAGCCAGTTGGTATGTTGGAACAATGTCAGTTGGTCTGTCGGAGCAAAGCCAGTTGGTCTATTGGAACAAACCCAGTTGGTCTGTTGGAATAAACCTTGTTGGTGCCTTGGAACAAAGCCAGATTCTTCGCGTTGCTGGTTTGTTCGAAGAGACCAACTCACTTAGGTGAGCCCCCCCCCCCCCCCCCCCCCCCCCCCCCCCCCATAATGCACCCCCCAACCCAGCCCAACCCCTAACCCCAACCCCACATCCGCCCCCACCACCCCAAATGAAACGACTTACCGCTGCTTTCAAGAGCCAGCAAAATAAGCACAGTATAATAAGATTCATATAATCACTGTATAATCATATTATATAGCATACTTGCGTACCGCACAATTTCCTTGTATTCCTGGCTTGTTTCAAGAGACCAAACCCTCGGGTAAAATCCCCCTTGACGCTGTAAACAAATGAAATCACCTACCACTGCTTTCAAGAGCCAGCAAAATAAGCACAGTATAATAAGATTCATATAATCATAATATATAGCATACTTGCGTACCGCACAATGTTCTTGTATTCCTGGCTTGTGTCGAGAGTCCAAACCCTCGGGTACCCCCCCCCCCCCCCCCCCCCCCCCCCCCCCCCCCTCGACCCTGAAAACAAATGAAATCACTTACCACTGCTTCCAAGAGCCAGCAAAATAAGCACACTGTAATAAGATTCATATTATATACGGTAGTGTGCTTGTGTACCTTTCAACATACTATTTCTTGCATTGCTTGTTTGAGTTGAGAGACCCAAACCCTTGGGTAAAACTCCCCTGGATCCTGGAAACAAATGAAATCACCTACCACTGCTTTCAAGAGCCAGCAAAATAAGCACACTGTGTAATAAGATTCATATAATATAGTGTGCTTGTTTACCATTCAACATTTTAATTTCTTGCATTGCTTGTTTGAGTTGAGAGACCCAAACCATTGGGTAAAAATCCCCTTGACCCTGGAAACAAATTAAATCACTCACCACTGCTTTCAAGAACCTGCAGCAGAAGCTGCGGGTTGATTTGGCCAAATTCTATTTTTGGGTGAAATCTGCACCTAATCCTCCAGTAAAAATCCCCTTGACCTGAAAACAAATGAAATCACTTACCACTGCTTTCGAGAACTTGCAGCACAAGCACGCTAGCAGCATATCCAGTTAGCTGCCCAACCACCTCCCATACCTCCTCTTTGGACGCAACAGACCCAACATTGTTGGCCGCAGCCAAGTGGTTTTGAACAACCCTAGGGCAAGTGGGGGAGGAGGAGCAGTTTTTTGTTATTTGTAGTGGGGGTGGGTGTCCTGACTTCTGTGATCACTGCCCTGAGGTAAGGACTGGTGTTGGTGGTGGTGTTAGTGGTGGTACTGGTGTTGGTGTTGTTACTAGTAGTGGTGGTGGTGGTGGTGGTGGTCGTGATGTTGTTATTGGTAGTAGGGGTGGTGGTCCTGACTTCTGTGATCATCGCCCTGAGGTAAGGACTGGTGGTGGTGGTGGTGTTAGTGGTGGTACTGGTGTTGGTGTTGCTATTCGTAGTGGTGGTGGTGGTAGTCGTGTTGTTGTTATTGGTAGTAGGGGTGGTGGTCATGACTTCTGTGAAGACCGCCCAGAGGTAAGTACTGATGAGGAGCAGTTGTAGGGAGATGTGGTTTTAGGAACTGTTCCTATAGCCAAATTGCCCACAACCAAAATATTGTAACTGTTACAGTTACAATATTTTGGTTGTGGGCAATTTGGCTATGGGCTATTATTCGGCATTTTGGCTATGGGTACAATTATTGTCATGGTCTTGGTTGTTGCGTGGGAGGAGGAGCAGTTTCAAGTTTGGGATCGTCAAAAATGCAAAAATGGGGCCACTGTATGGGCTGCAGCTTCACGTTTGGGATCGTCCAGACAGTGCTTCAGGGTACTCCCATTGACCAAATTGGCCAGCGTTTTAGCGCACTTGAAAAAAACAAAACTGCGCTTTGTAGTGCATAAAGCGCAAACATTGCTTGCTGCGCCCACAGGGGGTTGCAAAACAATGCGTGAAACGCGCAGTGGGGCTCAAAAAGGCAGCGCGCCAGTACGCAAAAGCGCGCGCCAGTGCGCAAAAGCGCGCGCTTGGAAGTTCCCTGCAGTGCTTCCTAAAAGGATGGCAACAGGCTTCCCGTGCCATTCTTGTGGGAAGGGGATTGCTTGTGGCGGTGAAGTGGCCAACTGTGCAGCAACGGTCAACTTAGTTTGAGAACAGAAGTCCACCGAATGGGTTTGAACGACCCTATGGTGAGCGGGGCAGGAAGAGCGGTTGTAGAAATATGTGCTCATAGTAATACTAATGGCTATGTTTTGGGTTATATTTTTGGTTGTGGCTGTATTTCTGGCGGAGCCCCCTCTTCAAGGGGGCGGGAGCCGCCATGTTTATCCATTTGTCTGTCTGTCTTGACCGAAAAACGAAAAACTTGAAGCCCGACACGTCAGCCAAATGTCGCGTAACTAACTCGCTTCGGTCAGCTCCATCGTTGCCACCTTTCGTTCCGTTGCCAACACACTCTGCCAATTTTCCGCGTCGCTTGCGACGCTGCATAGGACTTGTTGGTCATGTTTTTGACTACGACCCTATGGAAGGCGGGGGCAGAGGAGCAGTTTACTTTTTTTCCTTGTGAAAGGTATTTCACCCCAGGAGACAGATTTAGGGAAAAGTAGGTGATCGTGCAGGTCTGGGGGGGGGGGGATACATTACGCAAGGGACGGGGGCATGCATTACATATTTTTAGCTGCAAAGGGGGAAATGTCTTGACTGAGTGCTTGTTCAGGAGGTGGGTCTCCCTACACCATGGTCAGCGGCACCGAGGATTCAGTTTGAATGGCGTTTCCACTCCTGCAGTTGTAGAGAGATGTGGTTGTTGTAACAAATAAAGTATTTTTGGCTATGGGTGCAATGGGTGCGTTGGGTGCATTGGGTGCGTTGGGTGCATTGGGTGCGTTGGGTGCATTGGGTGCGTTGGGTGCATTGGGTGCGTTGGGTGCATTGGGTGCGTTGGGTGCATTGGGTGCGTTGGGTGCATTGGGTGCGTTGGGTGCATTAGGTGCGTTGGGTGCATTGGGTGCGTTGGGTGCATTGGGTGCGTTGGGTGCGTTGGGTGCATTGGGTGCGTTGGGTGCATTGGGTGCGTTGGGTGCATTGGGTGCGTTGGGTGCATTGGGTGCGTTGGGTGCATTGGGTGCGTTGGGTGCATTGGGTGCGTTGGGTGCATTGGGTGCGTTGGGTGCATTGGGTGCGTTGGGTGCGTTGGGTGCGTTGGGTGCGTTGGGTGCGTGGGGTGCATTGGGTGCGTTGGGTGCATTGGGTGCGTTGGGTGCATTGGGTGCGTTGGGTGCATTGGGTGCGTTGGGTGCATTGGGTGCAATTATTGACATGGTCGTGGTTGTTGCTACAATTAAGGTTTTGGCTTTGATTTTGGTTTTAGTTATGGTTTAAATTCCGATCATTATGGTTTTGGATACAGATACAATTTTGATGGCGGTGGTGGTTGAAGGGAAAATGATTTTGAAGATGGGTAGTTTGGGTCGACCGGAAACATTAATAATCGTGCATGAACGATGCCCAGGCCAAAGTTTCGCGAGCTCAAAAACATTACCCAGACCTGAGAAAACGATGGACCATTTCGCGAAAACATTAATAATCGTGCCTGCACGATTAATCGTGCTTAGGAAAAACGCTGGGTAGTTGTTGTCACTCCTGCCAGGGTGGTATTGGATGACCCTCAATGGTCGATGTACCTTGTTGGTTCCAGTACAGTCCAGGGGTAGCAAAATAGGTTGAAGGGACCGTCTGGGCGGTATTGCTTGGCCCCAGAGAATACACAGTACCATAAAAAAACTAGAAATGGGGACATATATTGGGCCAACCACCGATAAATATATGGGGTCATTCACAGGGTCAACCACCATACAGTAGCATGCTCGTGCACCTCCTACTCATTTCTGACTGACTGACTGACTGACTGACTGACTGACTGACTGACTGACTGACTGACTGACTGACTGACTGACGGACTGACTGACTGACTGACTGACTGACTGACTGACTGACTGACTGACTGACCTGACTGACTGACTGACTGACTGACTGACTGACTGACTGACTGACTGACTGACTGACTGACTGACTGACTGACTGACTGACTGACTGACTGACTGACTGACTGACTGACTGACTGACTGACTGACTACTGACTGACTGACTGACTGACTGACTGACTGACATACTGACTGACGCTGACTGACTGACTGACTGACTGACTGACTGACTGACTGACTGACTGACTGACTGACTGACTGACTGACTGACTGACTGACTGACTGACTGACTGACTGACTGACTGACTGACTGACTGACTGACTGACTGACTGACTGACTGACTGACTGACTGACTGACTGACTGACTGACTGACTGACTGACTGACTGACTGACTGACTGACTGACTGACTGACTGACTGACTGACTGACTGACTGACTGACTGACTGACTGACTGACTGACTGACTGACTGACTGACTGACTGACTGACTGACTGACTGACTGACTGACTGACTGACTGACTGACTGACGACTGACTGACTGACTGACTGACTGACTGACTGACTGACTGACTGACTGACTGACTGACTGACTGACTGACTGACTGACTGACTGACTGACTGACTGACTGACTGACTGACTGACTGACTGACGGACTGACTGACTGACTGACCTGACTGACTGACTGACTGACTGACTACTGACTGACTGCCTGACTGACTGACTGACTGACTGACTGACTGACTGACTGACTGACTGACTGACTGACTGACTGACTGACTGACTGACTGACTGACTGACTGACTGACTGACTGACTGACTGACTGACTGACTGACTGACTGACTGACTGACTGACTGACTGACTGACTGACTGACTGACTGACTGACTGACTGACTGACCTGACTGACTGACTGACTGACTGACTGACTGACTGACTGACTGACTGACTGACTGACTGACTGACTGACTGACTGACTGACTGACTGACTGACTGACTGACTGACTGACTGACTGACTGACTGACTGACTGACTGACTGACTGACTGACTGACTGACTGACTGACTGACTGACTGACTGACTGACTGACTGATGACTGACTGACTGACTGACTGACTGACTGACTGACTGACTGACTGACTGACTGACTGACTGACTGACTGACTGACTGACTGACTGACTGACGACTGACTGACTGACTGACTGACTGACTGACTGACTGACTGACTGACTGACTGACTGACTGACTGACTGACTGACTGACTGACTGACTGACTGACTGACTGACTGACCTGACTGACTGACTGACTGACTGACTGACTGACTGACTGACTGACTGACTGACTGACTGGACTGACTGACTGACTGACTGACTGACTGACTGACTGACTGACTGACTGACTGACTGATGACTGACTGACTGACTGACTGACTGACTGACTGACTGACTGACTGACTGACTGACTGACTACGACTGACTGACTGACTGACTGACTGACTGACTGACCTGACTGACTGACTGACTGACTGACTGACTGGACGACTGACTGACTGACTGACTGACTGACTGACTGACTGACTGACGGCTGACTGACTGACTGACTGACTGACGGACTGACTACTGACTGACTGACTGACATGACTGACTGACTGACTGACGACTGACTGACTGACTGACTGGACTGACTGACTGACTGCTACTGACTGACTGACTGACTGACTGACTGACTGACTGACTGACTGACTGACTGACTGACTGACTGACTGACTGACTGACTGACGACCGACTGGACTGACTGACTGACTGACTGACTGACTGACTGACTGACTGACTGACTGACTGACTGACTGACTGACTGACTGACTGACTGACTGAATGACGACTGACTGACTGACGACTGCTGACTGACTGACTGACTGACTGACTGACTGACTGACTGACTGACTGACTGACTGACTGGATGACTGACTGACTGACTGACTGACTGACTGACCTGACTGAACTGACTGACTGACTGACTGACTGACTGACTGACTGACTGCTGACTGACTGACTGACTGACTGACTGACTGACTGACTGACTGACTGACTGACTGACTGACTGACTGACTGACTGACTGACTGACTGACGGACTGACTGACTGACTGACTGACTGACTGACTGACTGACTGACTGACTGACTGACTGACTGACTGACTGACTGACTGACTGACTGACTGACCTGACTGACTGACTGACTGACTGACTGACTGACTGACTGACTGACTGACTGACTGACTGACTGACTGACTGACTGACTGACTGACTGACTGACTGACTGACTGACTGACTGACTGACTGACTGACCTGACTGACTACCTTACTGAACTGACTGCCATGAACTGACTGACTAGAACTGGACTGACCTAGACTAACTGACATGACCTGACTTGACTGAACGGACTAGCTGCACTCCGACTGACTGACTGCACCATGACTGACTGGAACTTACACTGTAACTGACTACTGTACATGACTGACTTAGACTGACGAACTGAGACTGACCCTGTCCTGACTGAACTCGACTAGACTGTGGGGGGGACCTAACTGACCTGACTGCTGACCGACTGAACTGAACTGACTTGACTTACTGCTTATGACTGCTGACTGTCACTGACTGACTGAACTGAACTGAACGGTGACTGACTGACTGACGGACTGACTGTGACTCACTCGAATGACTGAACGACCTGACTGGACTTGACTGACCTGAACTGACTGACTGACTGACCTCTCCCACTGGACGGACTGACTGACCTGAAACTGACTGACTGACCTGACTGACGACTGACATGACTGACTGACTGAAGGATTGACTCTGACTGATAATGACATGACTGTGCACCTGACTGACTGACTGGCTGACGTGACTGTGACTGCTGACTGACCTGACTACCTGACTGAAAACTTGGCTGTAGCGTCGACAGACATGACCTGACTGACTGAACTGACCGGCAAAGGGGTTGGGTTTTTGGGGATAGGATGCTGAGTGGGTGTCGTAGGTGGGGGCAGGTGCGGTGTTTTGGGAGGGGATATAAAAGGAGTAGAGGGGGTGGGGGGGGTCTGGGAGCTGGGTGTCCGTAGGTGGGGGGGGCATCAATAGTGAATGGTGTAGGCTGTGAGGGATTGTTTGGGATTTGAGTGAGTGTTTTAGGGTTTTAGGTTTGAAAAGTATGCTCAAGCACAAACAAAGACAATGCTTCCCCTTACACACACATCATGGGTACGCAGCAAGTTTAATTCTCATGTATGTATTTAACGTGTAGGGGGGGGGGCGGGTGACGGGGGGGGGGGGGGGGGGGGCGGGGCAGGGGGGGGGGGGTGGACAGAGGGGGGGGGGCGGTTGGGTGGGGGTGGTGCGGGTGGGGGGGCGGGGGGGGGGGGGGGGGGGGGGGAGGGGATGGGGGGGGGGGGGGGACTGGGGGTGCTGGGGGGGGCGGGTAGTGGGGGGGGGGGGGGGGTGGCGGGGGCGTAGTGAGGGGGGTGTGGGGTGGGGGGGGGGCGGGGTCGGGGGGTTTGGGGGCGTGGGTGTGGGTGGCAGGGTACGGGGGGGCCGGGGGTGGCGGTGGGGGGGGGGGTGGGGCGGCGGCGGGGGGGGGGGCAAGATAAGTTTTGGCAGACGCAATAGTTTCGGAACAAGTTGTTTATTTTCACCCCCCTGACCCACCCACACTAAAATTTCCAGGTTACCAGTACGATCGGTTAAATTCTTTATGTTAGCTCTTAACTTATCAATTTATTGAGGTGGCAACAGGCATGCAAACAAGCGTTTATACATCATCTTTAAGTAAGTGATTTCTTGAGGATGCTGCCATGTTCCATATTATACTTATTTGAGGTGCATGCAGATAGTTTTCATGATTAAACTTTTGTCATTGCAGAGCGTGCTCTGCATATTCAGATTATAAACTTTAATTTGAGGCTGCGCATGATTTCAGATTAGAACGCGTATTGAGGTGCTGCATGTTCAGATTAAACTTTATTGAGTGACTTGCATGTTCAATTAGATGTACTGATATTCTGCAATGTTTCAGATTATACAGTGTACTGAATCATGCATGTTTATCAGATTCGAGTGTCAACTGAGATGCTGCAGTGTTTTTCAGATTAAAGCTGATCAATTGAAGATGGCTGTTTGGCGAAATGTCTTCAGATTATTAAGTGGGACGGAGATGCTGCATGTTCAGATTATCAGTGTAATCTGAGATTCCTTGCATGTTCAATTATGGTACTGAGCAGCTGCAATGATTCAGATTAAATACTTCATGTGCAGAACTTCCCGCCGGTGTTCATATTATACTTAAATTAAGTTAATAGATCATCTGTGGACATGTCGAGCACTGCACAGAAAGTGCTAGCATGTTGTTACGGAAGTGCTACGTGTTTTAGGTTCAGATTATAATGTTTTGACTTGATACATGATTCGCAACCATGCAGGGTTGTATCGAGCGCGCCCCGGAACACATGCACCCCTCAACGTTAGGGACGAGGGGCAACTCAGTTATCCCTATGTGGACGCTGGTGAGTGTATGATCTACAGATCCAGGGCGTAGGCCAAATAGGCTAAAGGGACTTTCCCAACGCCGAATAGATGAAGGGCTTAAAAAGCTATCAACGCGGCACTGATAACTGAAGCCCGAAACAATTGTTTAACCGACGGGGGCCCTGAGTTCGTGCTACAGTGATAATTTAATTCTACAATTGCCCGTCCTTGGGCCAAACCTGAAACAAGCTAGTGTACCTGGAAGCTAACCTGACGGACGTTCAAATGCAGTTGAAAGCTCTGGGCTAGACTCGGTGACTGGCGAATGGAGCTGGCTAGGAGCTGCCATGCATAGCCGAAAAAATAAACGGTGGCAATCAGCATGCAAAGCGAGCCACCTTTTAATCTCGTCAAGGTACCACTTGTTCATGTTAGATCAACAATGTATTGACTTGCTACAGGATACACAATGCAATTTCATGAGGCGGCCCGTAAACATGCATCCCTCAAGTCGCGATCGGCATGCAAAGCGAGCCACCTGACAAGCACATCAAGGTACCACATGCCCATGACCCGTGTGCAAAGCGTACAGACGAATAGTTGACCTCTCTGCCTCATAATGTCATACACAAACCAGACACATGCACCATACATAACACACAATCTAGGCACGCATGCCATTTATTGGGCCTCTTTGCGTCGGTATTTAGTACTTCTTTGAGGGTCGTTTGAAACAAAGAAAATCCTGTTTGAATTGTTCGTTTGATTCATTCTTAGATTCAATCGGAGATAACCTTGATTCAATCGATCTTTGTTTCCTGTTTGAATCAGTCGGCCATCAAACCTACCGATTGATATCCGTTTGAAACAATGTCATCTGAAGTCTGTTGCAATCAAAGTAATGCTCAAGTACAGATTAATCAAGGCCCGCCATCAACGTGCCCCTTGAAAAAACGTTTTGAAACAATGTTGGTTGTTTCAAATATGACTCAAACGATGTTCAAATATATCTTAATCAAGCCGTCATCAATGTGCACCTTGAAAAAGGTTTGAAACAAGGTTTGTTGTTTCCAACATGACTCAAACGATGGTCAAATAGATCTTAATCAGGGATGAATTCTGTTGAGAAACGGATTGTTACAAATCGATGATTACATGCTTTGATTCCAGTCTAGTTTCAAAAGGAAAACTATTGTGTAACCCTTGTATCATTAAAGAGTTTGAGATGCAGGGGTAACCCTAACAGATCCATGGGGAAAGGAGCAGGATGTATTTGTGCGCTTTTGTAGCTACGTGGTCGACAATCCCGAGATTGCTGATATGTGGTGCACGAAGCAGGGCCAGACTGCATTTCCCTGTGAGGTCTGTTTATGCCCAAATTCTGAGCTTGCGAATTGTACAACATATTATGCCCTTAGGACAGAGTCGTACTGCATTCAGCTGTTGGAAACTTACAAGAGCACACCTCGTAACCAGAAAGCAGACTTTCTGCGTGAAAACAGTTTCCATCCGGTACCCTCGGGACTGTGGGGTTTTGCAGAGGGAAACACAGAATGTGGGAGCAGCTCATGGGCCTTCAGCTCCGACGCGCTACACAACGACGACCTTGGTGTCTTTCTGTATATCATCGAACACATACCGGTAAGAACACTTGTTGAACGTATTCGTTACCTACATATATGTACAGATTCCTACCGTACCTTACATGTCTCACAGGCCTTCTTGAAGGACAAGTATGCCAACGCCAGTGTTTTACTTTCCAAATTGAATTCTCGCCTAGCATCTGGAGTGCTTACAAGGGCCTCTGACTTCCAGCTGCCATATGCTGGAGGGGTGTATGTGCCTGATCATTCGAGGGTTCAAGCAAAGGAGCACCGAAACGTTATGCAGATTCTTCCACACATCCTAAATGACATTGATGATGACATGACCCGCCTGGCTTGTCTGTAAGTAAAGTACCTAATAATTACATGTTTGCTTGTGTGTTTCTAAATGATCACTCCCTCATTAAGTATTTACATTGTCTGCATTGTAGCTGGATATCTGCGTACAAGATCCGTCACAGGAAGGGTTGCGACCCGCACATAACTGATGCCGTGCTTAAAAGTATGGATGACAGCATCAGTGAATTTATCAATTCTTTCTCAAGACTTTGGGTCGTTTCATGAAGTCAGGTACGAAATCGTTTTTCGAAAACATGTCCGTCCTTATGCATGTCCTTCTTTGTTTTGAACATAACAGTTTCTAATCGACCTGCCCTTTGTAGGAGGTAACACTGTGAAGATGCACAAGCTGCTCCATGTCACAACGCTCATACGTAGACTTGGACACACGGAAAACTTCAACTCCAACTTCTATGAGAGTGACCACAAGAAGGTGAAACAAGACTACCAACGCACAAGCAAGAGATCAACTACGTTCCTGCAAGAGATGGTGAGATTGCATTGTTTTATCTAGTACAACAACAGTAACTGAACCAGCAAAGGCCGTATGAACTTTCACATCACCTTTTTGTTCCTGCTAGGTACGGAAGGGTGCGCAGCGCCAGGCCAGTAAAATGCTATTGAAGGAGCTTGTACCTACATCTCGGAGCACATCATATGTCATGGCAAGCAAAAGTGGAAGCCATCAGCTCGGTAACACAAAGAGGCCATTGAAGGTCTCTTTCGACGTCCTGAAAGGCAACATGTCATCATCAACAAGTAGCGAGGATGTCCAAATGTTGTTGAAAAATCAACCAGAGCTGAAGAGCCACAATCTGTGTGGTAAGCTCGAGGCCCTTCTTCTGATCGAAAAGTGTGATGTGGCTGCGTGCATCAATGTGTCCAACTCATGTACCTTCTGCAGCGTCCCATCATGGGGTGAGGGACACAATGACTTCTATGAGTTGCAGACAGTCCGAGCATCAGCCAACGTGTACAACAAACCTTGGTTTGACAGCATTACAGTGATGGGACAGGAGAATGGCAATGAGGTTACTTGGTATGCCGAAATCCGCCTTCTTTTCTTCTGTGTCTCGAGGGTGCATTCAAAGAAGATACCCTTCATGTTTGTCAGGTGGTACGAAATTGTGCGCACCAGGGACATTCTGAGTGCATTTGGTTGCACTAGATTGAAAGGAACAGACCACTATGATGTCCTTCCTCTGGCTTCTGCTCTTGGGAGAGTATATGTTGTCCAAGACTTCAAGGTTCCTGGCCAATACCATGTTAGTTCCTTTAAGTGGGATAGGTCTCCAGTGGCACTAGCAGCCGACAAGGTGGATGCATACGGCAACAATGTGAAGTAGAGATACAATTAGCAATTTGCTGACTAGTACCTTGTATAAGATCAGTGCAAGGTGTACATCATGATATCTTCTTTTTCATTGCATGTTGGACTCTCATATTAAATTTGAAGATTGGTACATTGGATGCCCAACTAAGTGTCTACTGTTATGATACACCATATAGCTGTCAGTATCAGTTACGGTGCCGGGCTGCGGTCCGACACTCACACTGGCAGCTGGTGACCAGGCATCTGCTTGGTAGCTACCAGTGGTAGTAGGTGACTTCAAGTGAATAGGAATAGGCTTGCCTGGGTTTGGGCATAGTGCTGTGATATCTCCTTGCCCTCTAGCCTTTGTCCGGACACTTGTGGGTTTCTAGATAGTCGTCATGTCCTGTGATCATTGTTCCTTCGAATCTGCTTCTGATCTTTGGTTTTCCTGAATCCGACTGATCACATATAGGTACCTGACAAGTTCAGGGACCATTTTCCTACTTTAGGATAGTCTATGGGGTTCAGGATCTGAACTGGTTACGGTTTCAACAGCAGAGATCTGTAACTACTGATTTAAACTCAGAACTTCCTCGTTCCTTCGAATCTGCTTCTGATCTTTGGTTTTCCTGAATCGGACTGATCACATATCATAGGTACCTGACAAGTTCAGGGACCATTTTCCTACAGTAGGATAGTCTATGGGGTTAAGGATCTGAACTGGTTACGGTTTAAACAGCAGAGATCTGTAACTACTGATTTAAACTCAGAACTTCCTCGTTCCTTCGAATCTGCTTCTAATCTTTTGTTTTCCTGAATCGGACTGATCACATATAGGTACTTGACAAGTTCAGGGACCATTTTCCTACTGTAGGATAGTCTATGGGGTTCAGGATCTGAACTGGTTACGGTTTAAACAGCGCAGACCGGTAACTACTGATTTAAACTCAGAACTTCCTCGTTCCTTCGAATCTGCTTCTGATCTTTGGTTTTCCTGAATCCGACGGATCACATATAGGTACCTGACAAGTTCAGGGACCATTTCCTACTGTAGGATAGTCTATAGGGTTCAGGATCTGAACTGGTTACGGTTTAAACAGCAGAGATCTGTAACTACTGATTTAAACTCAGAACTTCCTCGTTCCTTCGAATCTGCTTCTGATCTTTGGTTTTCCTGAATCCGACTGATCACATATAAGTACCTGACAAGTTTAGGGACCATTTTCCTACTGTAGGATAGTCTATGGGGTTCAGGATCTGAACTGGTTACGGTTTCAACAGCAGAGATCTGTAACTACTGATTTAAACTCAGAACTTCCTCGTTCCTTCGAATCTGCTTCTAATCTTTTGTTTTCCTGAATCGGACGGATCACATATCATAGGTACCTGACAAGTTCAGGGACCATTTTCCTACTGTAGGATAGTCTATGGGGTTCAGGATCTGAACTGGTTACGGTTTCAACAGCAGAGATCTGTAACTACTGATTTAAACTCAGTACTTCTAGGTTATAGTTTAGTGGGTGACGTACTTGCAAGAGACTTCATGCCCTGAGGGTGACCGTGTTGGTTGGTTGAAGCTTTGGATACCAAAAAAGAAACCTTTGTAGAACGCGCGTAGCCTTAAAACAAAATTATTGGACAGTGGGATATTACAGATACGTACACCAGAATCTTACAATCTGCAATCATTAGGAGGCATCAGCGATGCAAACACCCATACCTGATAATACTAGCAAGCCAGGGGCCACAACCCACGGAGCACAGAACAGACATACTTATACAAAAAGCTACAGGTACAGGTCGGTAGGAAGTAAGAAGGCTACAGGTACAGGTAGAAAGAAGAACCTGGAACTATAAAAAGCAAGGCAAGGTCTGTAGAATCCTACTATAATGTTACAACCTGCAATCATCAGGATCGGTCTGGGACTGTGTGGTCTGTTGCCTTTTTAGCTTTCTTGTTTCGCCCCGCCTGAGCCTTCATCCGTTGGGTCCTCTTCCACTTGGTTAGCTCCCGGTTGCTAATGCATGTGGAAGGTGTAGGCCTGTCTCTGCTCACAATCTCGTCATTAGCCAGTTTCTGCGCCTTCTGTGACGACTCTGCTTCCTTGGAGCTATCATAAGTAGACAAAGCTCTCCTGCACATACACATACATGGGGTATTGGTTACAGTTCAGGGGCAGACAATGTTATCACAGATACAAGTAATTGGGAACACAGTAATTGGGACACAAGGAAGATTAACCTATCCCTTCCACCACTCGTCAACGTATATATACTAGTTACCTATTCAATGGTGGGGGTAAAGCAGAATAGCAAATCAATGGATGCCAAACTTACAGTGCCTCACGTATTTTCCAGTTCTCCATCACCAAAGGGGCACGGTCCAGGTGTTCTAGCGGCTCCCATGTGTCTTGCTCGCGGCTGAACCCCTTCCACCGAACTCGGAAACCCATGTCTGAGCCAAACTGCCTCACGTCCACTATGCTGTCCACTTCCCAAGTCTCAGCCCCGTCTGGACTAATGGACAAGGGATGACTCACAGTGCTGGTCATGCCAGGTTCTTGGGGCTGTTGCAAAGGCATGACCGCCGGCTGCTGCTTCTGGGGCACAATCCTCCGAATGCTTTTGGTGGGCTTCTGCAACTGGGTGGAGGCTGACATCCTTGTCATGCCATTGGATGACTGCTCTGCCTTGTGGTCAATCCTGCACGCAAGTGTTGTTAAATACGCTGAACGGACCTGCCCTAGGCAACCTTTACAATCCCCCCCCCCCCCCCCCCCCAAACACACACACACACAAACACACACCACACACACACACACACACACACACACGCACACACACACACACACAACCATTCCCCCCCCCCCCCCCCCCCACACACACACACCACACACACCACACGACACACACACCACCATCACACACCATCACACCAAATCCCCCCCCCCATCCTCCCCCCACCCCCCCCACACACACACACACACACACCACACACACACACACCACACACACATACACCACACACACACACACCACACACACACACACCACCCCTCCCACCCCAATCATTAAAATTCATTGTTTTCACCATCCACTGGCAGGCACCCACCACCCACCTTGTAACCACCAGTACCAGCGCTTACCAATACATGCGAAAGCTTACCTTTTTAATGCCTGTTGGCATGCCCGGTACCTAACTACTCGGGAGAAGTGGCGAAGGGAGTTTCCCAGGTGTGAAACCTGCACTGAGTCTTCGGTTACTTTGGTAAGCCTGATAATGAACATTGTTCTCTGCGCACAGGAATTCACATACATACACCCCATTTAAATTTGATTGTTACGGCTCGGTTTAAACTCACCCAGCTTCCCACACACAGCATGCCCTAGCCTTCCCAGCCAGTTCAGTTGAGTAGTTGAACCTAACACATGTACGTCCACCCAACCACGTCCAAGTCTGCCCAGCCCCGCCCAGCCTGGTCAGTTAGGCCAGATATAGGACATGTCGCCATGTATGTATGTATGTATGCACAACCTGCATGTATGCATGTGTGCATAAGTCTGAACTCAATTTGTTTTCATATACAAGCAACCACATGCACACATACGTACATACACTCACACCTAGCCCGGTCTCTCACTTACTGCATTTCTTCCTTCTGTACGGACCAAGAATTTGATCCCATGGTCCATGCTCCAAGCGTCATACACAACACATGGAAGTCGTGCAAACCAGGCTTCAGCGGCCATGAAGTGGCCAATGCTGTCTGGCACTGCTGCTGAGGTGAGCACATCTGGCACGAGCACTGTCTCTACAGTTCCTTCCAGCATGGAAACAAGCTTCTGGGTCACTAACTCGATTGCTAGCTGGAGCTCTTCATGGGGGATGTCACCTGCCCCCTCGAAGCTGAGTTCAGCTGTGTTCCCGGCCCTGCTACTCGATAGCCCTGAGCAGTCGCGGCACTGGGCTCCCAAAGATCGAGCCGTGCTCGTGCCTATCACGTCGGCTAAAACGCATTCCCAAGGACTGGGGTCCTTTCCCGCGTCCAGTGATTTACTAACGTCCGGGTCGTTCTCAAACTCAAGCAAATCCTCGGGGGAGGTGAAGAAATCCATAAATGCAGAGGCAAGAAGTAAACGAAGGAAACAACGCGTGCACACAACTCGCGGAAGCGGTTCTTGCACTCGAGTACCGCATGAGTGGATGATGTACTGATGATCTGTGTGTGTACTGTGTCGTGACGATAAGATAGTGGCCACTATTTATTTCCGACACACTGGCTACTGCTACGAACTCTCGATTTGCATGCATCCTCTTACCAGACTAGATGGCGAGAACGAAACAGACTGCTAGGAAGTATACTGGTGGCAAGGCCCCGAAGAACCAGCTCGGAAGGGGAAAGGGAAAATCTGTCCCCTTAACTCAACGGCGCAACAAGCCCCACCGCTACAGGTTGGTGCGCTTTCCTTCATTTGCTTGTGCCTATTTCCTGGTCATGTTTTGACGACTTCTTGTTCATGTAACTATTTCCTTGACATCTTTTGATGAGTTCTTGTTCAATGCCTAGGCCTGGCACTGTGGCCCTGCGGGAGATCCGCAAGTACCAGAAGACTACGGAGCTTTTGATTAGGAAGCTTCCCTTCGCGAGGCTACTTCGAGAAATAGTACAAGGTTTTGGAGATTACAGAATCCAAGCAGGGGACAATTTGGCCCTTCAGGAAGCGACAGAGGCCTACTTGGTGGGCCTCTTCGAGGACACTAATCTGGCGGCGATACATGCCAAGCGGGTTACCATTATGCCCAAGGATATGCAGGTGCGCTATCTACAGGGGTTGGGGGTGGGGTGGGGGGTGGGTGGGCGGGGTGGGGGGTAAGAGTTGGATCCACACAAAATATGCTGCAGCTTCTGGGCAGATCCCTAGGTGGGCAGTTGGCCTTTGGTAAAAATATGCTGCAGCTGCTGGGACCCGTACACGACAAAACACAACAGTACACTACACTACACTACACAACAGTACACAACACTATACAACACTACACAACACTACTCAACAGAATGGGCAGGAGATGCGATTTGCCTTGTATGAACCACCCTCATGTAACAAGTACACAACAGTTAGTACACAACACTACACAACAGTACACAACAGTACACAACACTACACAATACTACTCAACAATAGTCAACAGTACACAATTGTACACAACAGTACACAACACAACACAACTCAACACAACCTACACAACTCTACACAATATTACACAACAGTACACAACACTCCTATAAACACTACACAACACTACACAACAGTACACAACACTACACAATACTACTCAACAATACTCAAGAGTACACAATTGTACACAACATTACACAACATTACACAGCACTATACAACACTACACAACACTACACAACACTACACAACACTACACAACACTATACAACAAGTGGGTTGGGAGGGGGGGGGGGGGGGGGTACTGAGCTACTTGAAACACTCACTCATTCACTCACTTTGATGTCTGTTTCCACTTGCAGCTCGCTCGGAGGATTCGAGGGGAGGCAAACTAGAACTTGGCAAGAAGTTGTGGTGAGTTATGTTTTCATGCCTGAACCACCCTCATGTAACAACTTAATTAATGCATGTTACTTATCAATAATATCATAATATGGCTTAGCTGAACCTACCCATACTGTAGCCCGATAAGCGCCCTTGAGGCTGCTTGCTACAGAATGGGCCGGAGATGCGATTTGCCTTGTATGGTATGCCTGAACCACCCTCATGTAACAACTTAATTAATGCATGTTACTTATCAATAATATCATAATATGGCTTAGCTGAACCTACCCATACTGTAGCCCGATAAGCGCCCTTGAGGCTGCTTGCTACAGAATGGGCGGGGAGATGCGATTTGCCTTGTATGGTATGCCTGAACCACCCTCATGTAACAACTTAATTAATGCATGTTACTTATCAATAATATCATAATATGGCTTAGCTGAACCTACCCATACTGTAGCCCGATAAGCGCCCTTGAGGCTGCTTGCTACAGAATGGGCGGGAGATGCGATTTGCCTTGTATGGTATGCGTGAACCACCCTCATGTAACAACTGAATTAATGCATGTTACTTATCAATAATATCATAATATGGCTTAGCTAAACCTACCCATACTGTAGACCGATAAGGGCGCTTATCGGGCTACAGTATGGGTAGGTTCAGCTAAGCCATATTATGATATTATTGATAAGTAACATGCATTAATTAAGTTGTTACATGAGGGTGGTTCATGCATACCATACAAGGCAAATCGCATCTCCCGCCCATTCTGTAGCAAGCAGCCTCAAGGGCGCTTATCGGGCTACAGTATGGGTAGGTTCAGCTAAGCCATATTATGATATTATTGATAAGTAACATGCATTAATTAAGTTGTTACATGAGGGTGGTTCAGGCATGAAAACATAACTCACCACAACTTCTTGCCAAGTTCTAGTTTCGCTCCCCTCGAATCCTCCGAGCGAGCTGCAAGTGGAAACAGACATCAAAGTGAGTGAATGAGTGAGTGTTTCAAGTAGCTCAGTACCCCCCCCCCCCCCCCTCCCAACCCCCTTGTTGTATAGTGTTGTGTAGTGTTGTGTAGTGTTGTGTAGTGTTGTGTAGTGTTGTATAGTGCTGTGTAATGTTGTGTAATGTTGTGTACAATTGTGTACTCTTGAGTATTGTTGAGTAGTATTGTGTAGTGTTGTGTACTGTTGTGTAGTGTTGTGTAGTGTTTATAGGAGTGTTGTGTACTGTTGTGTAATATTGTGTAGAGTTGTGTAGGTTGTGTTGAGTTGTGTTGTGTTGTGTACTGTTGTGTACAATTGTGTACTGTTGACTATTGTTGAGTAGTATTGTGTAGTGTTGTGTACTGTTGTGTACTGTTGTGTAGTGTTGTGTACTAACTGTTGTGTACTTGTTACATGAGGGTGGTTCATACAAGGCAAATCGCATCTCCTGCCCATTCTGTTGAGTAGTGTTGTGTAGTGTTGTATAGTGTTGTGAACTGTTGTGTAGTGTAGTGTAGTGTACTGTTGGTGTTTTGTCGTGTACGGGTCCCAGCAGCTGCAGCATATTTTTACCAAAGGCCAACTGCCCACCTAGGGATCTGCCCAGAAGCTGCAGCATATTTTGTGTGGATCCAACTCTTACCCCCCACCCCGCCCACCCACCCCCCACCCCACCCCCAACCCCTGTAGATAGCGCACCTGCATATCCTTGGGCATAATGGTAACCCGCTTGGCATGTATCGCCGCCAGATTAGTGTCCTCGAAGAGGCCCACCAAGTAGGCCTCTGTCGCTTCCTGAAGGGCCAAATTGTCCCCTGCTTGGATTCTGTATCTCCAAAACCTTGTACTATTTCTCGAAGTAGCCTCGCGAAGGGAAGCTTCCTAATCAAAAGCTCCGTAGTCTTCTGGTACTTGCGGATCTCCCGCAGGGCCACAGTGCCAGGCCTTGGCATTGAACAAGAACTCATCAAAAGATGTCAAGGAAATAGTTACATGAACAAGAAGTCGTCAAAACATGACCCGGAAATAGGCACAAGCAAATGAAGGAAAGCGCACCAACCTGTAGCGGTGGGGCTTGTTGCGCCGTTAAGGGGACAGATTTTCCCTTTCCCCTTCCGAGCTGGTTCTTCGGGGCCTTGCCACCAGTTACTTCCTAGCAGTCTGTTTCGTTCTCGCCATCTAGTCTGGTAAGAGGATGCATGCAAATCGAGAGTTCGTAGCAGTAGCCAGTGTGTCGGAAATAAATAGTGGCCACTATCTTATCGTCACGACACAGTACACACACAGATCATCAGTACATCATCCACTCATGCGGTACTCGAGTGCAAGAACCGCTTCCGCGAGTTGTGTGCACGCGTTGTTTCCTTCGTTTACTTCTTGCCTCTGCATTTATGGATTTCTTCACCTCCCCCGAGGATTTGCTTGAGTTTGAGAACGACCCGGACGTTAGTAAATCACTGGACGCGGGAAAGGACCCCAGTCCTTGGGAATGCGTTTTAGCCGAAGTGATAGGCACGAGCACGGCTCGATCTTTGGGAGCCCAGTGCCGCGACTGCTCAGGGCTATCGAGTAGCAGGGCCGGGAACACAGCTGAACTCATCTTCGAGGGGGCAGGTGACATCCCCCATGAAGAGCTCCAGCTAGCAATCGAGTTAGTGACCCAGAAGCTTGTTTCCATGCTGGAAGGAACTGTAGAGACAGTGCTCGTGCCAGATGTGCTCACCTCAGCGCAGTGCAGACAGCATGGGCCACTTCATGGCCGCTGCAGCTGGTTTTGCACGGACTTACATGTGTTGTGTATGACGATGGAGCAGGGACATGGATCAAATTCTTGGTTCCGTACAGAAGGAAGAAATGCAGTAAGTGAGAGACCGGGCTAGGTGTGAGTGTATGTACGTATGTGTGCATGTGGTTGCTTGTATATGAAAACAAATTGAGTTCAAGACTATGCACACAGCATACATGCAGGTTGTGCATACAACATCATTACATGGCGACATGTCCTATATTGGCTACCTGACCAGGCTGGGCGGGGCTGGGCAGGAATTGGACGTGTTGGGTGGAGTACAGGTGTTAGTTCAAATACTC
>JACBWV010000610.1:30431532-30455214 GCA_013435795.1 Chlamydomonas sp. ICE-L | reverse complement strand
GGGGGGGGGGGGGGGGGGGTACGAGCTACTTGAAAACCACTCCACTCATTCACATCACTTTGATGTTGTCTGTTTCCACTGCAAGCTCGCTCGGAGGATTCGAGGGGAGCGAAACTAGTAGAACTTGGCCAAGAAGTTGTGGTGAGGTATGTTTTCAGGCTGTGAACCACCCTCAGTAACAACTTAATTAATGCAGTTATTATCACTAAAATCATTTAAATGGCTTAGCTGAACCTACCAATACTGTAGCCCGATATAAGCGCCCTGAGGCTGCTTGCTACAGAGGGGGGGGGGAGATGCGTTGGCCTTGTATGGTATGCATGACCCCATGTAACAACTTTAATTAATGCATGTTACTTTATCAATAAATGTCATTAATATGAGCTTAGCTGAAACCTACACATATGTAGCCCGATAAAGCGCCATGAGGCTGTTTGACAGAATGGGCGGGAGGAGAGATGCGCATTTTGCCTGTATGGTATGCCTTAACCACCCTCATGTTGATAACAAACTTAATAATGCATGGTACTATCAATAATATATAATAGGGTAGTTGTGAACTACCCATTTCTGTAGCCCGATAAGCGCATGGAGGATGCTTGCTACAGAATGGGCGGGAGATGCGATTTGCCTTGCATGGTATGCATGAACCACCCTCATGTAACAACTTAATTAATGCATGTTACTTATCAATAATATCATGAATAGGCTAGCTGACCCACATACTGTAGCCCGATAAAGCGCCCTTTGAGGCGCTTGCTACAGAATGGGCGGGAGATGCGGTTATTTGCCGTGCTGGTATGCAGAACCACCCTCAGTTAACAACTAATTAAGCATGTTAATTATCAATAATATCAAAATGGCTTAGCTGAACTACCCATACTGTAGCCCGATAAGAGCCCTTGAGGCTGCTTGCTACAGCAAAGGGCGGAGATGCGATTGCTGTTATGGTAGGCCTGAACCACCCTCATGTAACAACTTAATTAATGCCATTTGTTACTTATCAATAATATATGATATGGCTTGCTGGAACCCTACCCATAATGTAGCCCGAAAGCATAAGCGCCCTTGAGGCTGCTGAACAGACATGGGCGGGGGAGATGCGATTTTCCTTGTATGGTTAGGCCTTAACCACTCATCATGTAACAACTTAATTAATGCATGTTACTTCTCATACTATCCTATATGGTAGCGAACCTACCCAACTGTAGCGCCGATAAAGCGCCCTTGAGGCTGCTTGCTACAGAAATGGGGGGAGAAGATGCGATTTGCCTTGCATGGTATGCCTGAACCACCCTCATGTAACTAACTTAATTAAGGCATGTATTATCAATAATATCATAATATGGCTTAGATGACCTACCAATATGTATAGCACGATAAGGGGCAATTGAGGTGCTTTGTACAGAATGGGCGGGAGATGCGATTGGCATGTTGGTATGCGTTGAACCACCCTCAAGTAACATTAATTAATGCATGTTACTTATCAATAAGATTCAGAATAGGCTTGCTTCGCTGAACTACCCCTACTAGAGCCGATAAGCGCCCCTTGAGGCTGCTGGCGACAGAATGGCGGGAGATGCGATTTTGCCTGCATGGTATGCCGATAACCACCTCATGTAACACTTAAATTAATGCATGTTATTATCAATAATACATAATAGGGCTTAGTGAAACCTACCATGACTTGTAGCCCGCGATAAGCGTCTTGAGGTGCTTGCTAGAGAGGGCGGGGAGATCGATTTGACTGGCCTGTATGCCTTAACTACCCTCATGGAACAACTTAATTCATGCATGTACTTATCAATAAATATAATGATGGCTTAGCTGACCTACATACTGTAGCCCGATAAGCGCCCTGAGGCTGCTTGCTACAGAATGGGCGGGGAGATGCGATTGTTGTATGTACTAGGCCTGAACCACCTCCATGTAACAAAATGAATTAATGAAGGTTGACTTATCAAGAATCTTCAGATAT
Organism: Chlamydomonas sp. ICE-L; assembly: GCA_013435795.1. NCBI lineage: Eukaryota > Viridiplantae > Chlorophyta > Chlorophyceae > Chlamydomonadales > Chlamydomonadaceae > Chlamydomonas > Chlamydomonas sp. ICE-L. The sequence continues at coordinate 30,453,236 of JACBWV010000610.1, read as the reverse complement.
GCTAGCTGAACTACCCATACTGTAGCCGATAGCGCCCTTGCGGCTGCTTGCTACAGAATGGGCGGGAAGATGCGATTTGCCTTTGTATGGTATGCCTTAACCACCCTCATGTAACAACTAATTAATGCATGCTTATTATCAATAATATCATAATATGCTTAGTGAACCTACCCAATACTGAGCCCGATAACGCCCTTGAGGGGGCTTGCTACAGAATGGGCCGGGAGATGCGATTTACTTGTATATGGTATGCCTAAACCACCCTTCATGTAACAACTTAATTAATGCATGTCAGTAATAAACATATGGCTTAGCTGACCTGCCCATTATGTAGCCACTAAGCGCCCCTGGCCTTGAGGCTGCTTGCTACAAATGGGTGGCAAGCGTTTAGCCATTATGCACCACCACCTCTGCACACACTTAAGCACCAACATGATAAAGTGCAGCACATTCTAAGCCAGCAATATCTTACTGATTCTAATGTTTTTTCCTTGCAGGTCATTCATGAATTGGCTGGCTGTGGAGCAAGTAACGGTCGGCCGCCCAAGGGATGAGGTCTGCCCATGAAAGTGGAAAGACGGCAGCTTAGACCACCCCATCCTTGGGTTTCCTTCCCTACATGTTGAGTGTTGTACATTTATGCCTCCAAAGTGTTAGCCTGGATGTGGGAAGGGGTGGTGCTGATAATTGTTGGGTACATGTGTGGGCCTTGTTTGGGTATCAACACCTCCACCTATATCACCTGGTGTGAGTGCATGAGACCTAAGATGTGTGGTACCCCAGCCCAGCTACATCCTAAACCCTGAATCCTGTTAGTAATGGGTGCCAAGCTTAGCCAATGCATGGGATACTAAGTATGTACTGCCGGGCCTTGGTCTCAGCTTTTTGTTGCATCCAAAATCATGACATTTAATAAAGATTGGGCGAAGTTTTGGCTGTTACAGTGAACCACCACCCTCTAGGGGATACAGTCTCAGAATGAAGTGATGTAATACACTCCTGTAAAAATCCCCCAACTTCAGCCTCCTCCGTACGTCTGAAAGCCAAACTTCCTTGTATCCTTGCCATATTATATTTTCAAACCACACTGGAATTGCACACAATGCGACGGGTGACGACGACTCGAGATTTACATTACATTGACATTACATTACATACCTGTGAGAAGTCTACTGACACCGCGAGGGTGTATGAGACTCTGGTCTTTAAACAAAAAGGAAACGCACCAAAAAGCAAAAAACCCCATTACATCAGGGGTGGGTCGAGGACAAACAACCAAAACTACCAACCACACCGTTTTGGTGGCGTTAGGTATAAACCATTAGAGCCGGACCCAGATCTCAACACCTACAGTGGCGAGGTAAGAAGCTACAAATGAGAAGTCACAAGAGAAGAAAAAAAGGGATGATAAATTACGGGGCCACTAAGCAGTCCAGGGCTTCCTGTCTTGCTCTTTACAAGTAGAAAGATCGTCGGACTAGGTTCTCCAAAAAACAAAAGAACTTAGGGCCATTTCCATTCATAAAGGTTATGAAGTGAATCGCAGATTCCAACCTTCCATACGGTTAAGTTGGTATCTAATGACATGCCTATAAATATCTTTAAACAGCCTTCTGGTAGCGGAGGCGAATTCATTATGAAAAAAGGGCACCTCAAAATAGTCATTTCATCTCAGGTTTTGGAACCCCACATTTGACCGTGTCTCATGAGAGAGGGATGTGTGCTCATCCACCACCCTCTTCTTTCTGGTTCAGCCAATGGGAACCCATCTAAACTGTGCTATAGAAGAATATGATTCCTGCTCTAGTAAGGCGGCTGTAAAGGGGAATCAAAGCCATTCTCATCATTGCTGTTGGACTGCAAACCATTTTTGGTTCGGAGGAGTTTAAAGCCAACCCTTCTCTCATCAGGGATTGTCTCTAACTGCATTGGTGTCCCTGGGGTAAATTAAACCTCCATGACTCAAAAACTTCAGACATAATACCTTCGACATCGACAGCGCTCCGAAATGTTGATGTTTTTTATGGATCCTAGCTGTGGAGAGACCACAAGCACGTCATTGAACCCAGCCAGGTTTGGAGTCAAAAGATGCCTCAAGGCCATTCTATGAGAATCTAAGGTTCTTTTATGTATGGTCTGTTCCAGAAGCGCAAGCTTGTTTAATGCCAAGCAAAACACAACGGCGTAAGATAGAGGTGGCAGTTAGAGTTCGAGGTGGGGGAGAGAAGAAAGGAAGGATCAACGTCGCTATGATGTCAAGAGCGGAATTAGCAAGTTTGAAGAGGTCGCTTGGTCAAACCGATTCAAAACAAAGCTCAAGTAGTGACACAATTGAGATGGACACAAACTAATGTACTACAGGGTACGGATTGGTGCAGTTATCGCTAGGCGCGTCGCCGCCTCGATTCAAGCTTCTAATCTCGGGCAGCCCTACATATGGGAGCTAGTACATTTCGAAGTGCAAGATCTTCGACCACTGAATTCCGTTGATATTGTTCTTGAAGACTTCGTCGGATTTGCAATGAATAAAGCTGCTTGAATGAATATGATTCAAAAAACGGTTTTCAAGGTACCGCGTTGCAAGGGGACAAAACCGCTTGATGGTTCATTGATTCAAACCAGGTTGATTCAACCGATTTCAAAGGTCTGCTAAATACCGACGGAGCCTCTAGTGGTAGTGGGCTGGTTGCCGCGGCTGTGTGATCATGGGGGTGGGGCATGTCGTCGCCGGAGGGTGCAAACGAAGTTCCTCCGAATGGCGAGACGGGGATCATGCAACGTGGTTATGCTGTTGATTGCGGCAAACGGATCTGGCCGAGTGTGTTGTTGTTGTTGCAATGGATGACGATGTTTGGGTCGTTGTGATGCTGCTGATTGTGGTGTTAGTGCCTCTGTCTGCCTATTGGTAGTTGCTTGAGTGCCTGGTGTTTCTTTGTAACGTGCTTGATATCCACCCTGGGTGCCTGGGTTGTGGCCTTGGGTTGCCACGCTTGATACCCTGCCACCAGTCAGCCCATGCTTCTCTGTTGTTCTTGCCTGGGTTGCCTGCGGAAAGGGTAGTGGGTTCTTCCCCTTGTACCTGGGGTTCGGGGGGTTAGGGAGGATTGATGTTGCACTGGGAGTCTGTGGTGTTTGTACTGCTGTGCAAGGGGGTTACGCATTGTGTATGCGGGCTGTGTTGTACAGCTCCCTGCACTGAGCGGAAGTAGGGCACTCCAGATTTGAGCTGGTCCAAAGTTGGTGGTGGGGCGAAGCCTTGCTGGATTGTTGAGGTGCGCCAAATGGCGTACCGTGCTGGGTTTCTTCGGGCACCAGGATGGTTGGGGGTCCCAGGGTTGTTCAGGTAGCAAGTGGTCGGAACCGTGTCCAGTGATGTTGCATGTAGTGCAAACTGTGGAAGACTTGGGTTCACCGTTTTTGCCCTTGGGTGCACTGGGTCCGGGTGACGGGAAAAGCAGCGTCTGGCGTGGCATGACAGTTGGCCTCTGTGTTGGTGGTTTGGAGATGCAGAGCAGCATGCCTTGTGCTGTCATATCGTCTCTCTTGGATGCTTCAGTTTGGGCAATGCCAGACAGCCTTTCCAGGGTGTGCTGGTCTTGGTCAAGCTTGTAGAGCTTGGCTATTGCCCAGCAAACCGAGGGGGGTGACATCCTTGTAGCTGCCAAAAGTTCTCCTTCAGGGTGGGGGCCATGCGATCAAGGAGTTTGGCCACCTTGGCCATGGCCTCCCGGTAATGGTGCTGTCCAGCCCGGATATCAAACTCCTCGTACTTCTTTGTGAATTCTGACATCAAGATGCGAGGCATGGGGTATAGGAGGCCTGCATTGTCGTAGCAGTCGAACTTCTCATACTCCTCTTTGGCATCGAGAGGGGTGACCTTGAGTGCGAGTGCTAGTCCAGTTTTGACCAGGTCGTAGAAATGAAGGAGCTTCAGCTTCCAAGTGGCTGGGTTCATGATTGGTTGACCATGCTCGTTGACTTGGAGGACTCCATTCCAAGGAGCTTTGTGTCTGGAGAGCATTGCACTCCTGGATCCACGCGGCTCTGTTGTCTGTAAACAAGAAGAATGGTTGAGAGTTCTCAATAGACCTGTACCATCATCTGTTCCCACAACTCACCACTGCAAGGTCTCTCTTGATGTTGACAATGTAGCTCTTCATCATCAGAAGCCAGGCTTTGGTATGTGATACGCTGCCGCCGTGTAGCTGTGATCCTTCTGTTGGAAGTTGCCATGATAGGACGGAACCGACACCGATCATGAGTGCGACGTGACGTTCGCTGTCATTGCTATCAGCCTCGCTCACATCCCCTTGAAAGTTTGGTGGAGGTGGGCCCTCATTCTTTCTTCAGGAGGTGGGGGTGGTCATCGTCAGAGTCCGGTGGGCTGGGGGGTTGGCCTCCCGGTTGATCAGGTGGTCCTCCAGTATCTGCCTCATCATCGGGGACACCGTCACTGTCAGAAGAACTGGCAGGATCACCCCCTGGATTACCCCCTGGTCCATGCGGTGACTGGCTGGGGTGGGATCCACTGTTGTCGGAGGAGCTGCTTGACCCGTTGCCGGAAGGTTGGCTTGCAGGAAAGCTGGTTGGCTGGTGAGGGTTCTGGAAGGTGTCGGGGAGTGCGGGCAAGTCGTTTGCTGGGGCTTTCTACTTCCTCTTCTGAGCTGAAAAGGGTGTTTGTGGTCATGTGTGGAGGACCTGTTGCTTGTGTCGCAGTTGCGCCAGTGAAGGTCTCCCGAGGGGTTATAAATTCCGCAGGGGGCTGTGCACTGGCGGCTGGGACGGAGTGGCAGAACGGTCGCTGGAGTGGGGGACAATGGTGGGTACGCATTGTCCTCAGCATCCTCACTGACGGCAACACGAGAAGGCGGGGTGTTCAGCAATGGCCGTTGTGAGCTTCCAAGGGCTAGGCGCATTCCACTCTGCCCGCTCCAGGGCTTGAGTGGTGTGGGTGATGGCTGAAGGGCTGATGGAGGCCTTAGTGCTGGTAGAGTTCCACAGAATTGTCTTTTGGAGGTGCCTGGTAGCTGCGCGATCTGGGCTGGGGGCTGGGGGCTGATAGTAGAAGGCTGGGGGTCGAGGGTTGAAGGCTGGGGGCTGATAGCGGAAGGCTGGGGGTTCGAGGGGTTTGAAGGCTGGGGGCTGATAGCGGAAGGCTGGGGGACGAGAGGTGAAGGCTGGGGGCTGATAGGGTCAGCTGCTGTGGCTGAGGCTGGTAAGGTGGTGGCAAGTGCCATAGGAAGGGGGATGTCGATCTCCGATGACTCCCCCTTGTACCAGGGGTGGCTGCCCCCCAGTGGGAGGGGTGAGTTGGGGATCGTTAGGGGGATGGTTGGGGGAAGTATGTTAATGGGGTTATGCAGATGCAGTTGTGCTATTTGATTTGTGATGGAATGTTCAGAATAAGTGTTACTTATGTCTGAGAGGGCTTGTCGGGCGTCTGATTGAGCTTGTGCTCGATCAGCTGCGTCTGAGCGCGCTTCTGCTTCTGCAGCAGCTCTGACTTGTCCTCGTGTTCCTCGCATTGTGTGTTGTGTTAGTTGTTCAGGGGTGGGTTTGTTCCACGTGTTTATCAAGGCTTGTGTCCTGACGTGTACCTGAAGGAATGTGTATGTTGGTAGAGCAGCGCAGATGTATCTGGCTTGGTTTCTTCAGAAGTGTAGTTCTGAAAGAAGGTGTGGTGGAGCAGGGGTCCAATAAAAAAAAGGGCGGCCCTTCGCCGTTGCTTTTTGTTGTTTGTTAAGTAGGTAGTTGCGAATAGTAGTGGAAGTAAAAAAAGGCGGCCTAACGGCGTGCTTTTTGAAAGATGCAGATGGCGTACTCGTAACAGTAGTCTAACCAAAAATTGGGCAGCCTTACGGCGTGTGTTTTGGAAGAGTGTGGTTGTTTGTATCTGAAACAAGGATTCAACTCAAATTGGGAGGCCCTTCGCCGTGCCGGATGGCGTAAGCGATAGGTCTGAGGTCAGAGAGTGAGGGAGATGCCCGGACCTAGCGAGGTGGTGGGTAGTCTCCTCCGACGAACTTGAGATCAGGTAGTCCTACGCACGGTGGGAAGGGGTGGGCAACTGATTAGTATAGAGCAGTTGGTCCAATTGAATTGGTGATTTGTTTGGTTAATGGATGCAAATGCTGGTATGAGTTGGAATGTTTGGGTATGTCGGTATCAGCAAGTCTTCGGTATCAGCAAGTCGTCCGTATCAGCAAGTCTCCGGTATCAGCAAGTCTTCGGTATCAGCAAGTCAGTAATATCCGTCTCGATGTTCAGAAGTACGGTACCGGTACTGTCTCTGAATTGAGAGGGCGGGCTCAAATTGACTAGGTTATGTGATGGGTTCTCTTTACAGCAAATGTGGTTGCTGGTGTTGGTGAGATCACAAAGCAGGGATCAGAGTGGTTCTGATGTGGGAGTCTTGGGTGGGGAACCGCAAGGTGGGTGGGGTTCTTAAATCCTCTAGGGGCTGCTAGTGAGTTACGTCGACTCGTAACGTAGGAGGAGCAATGGAGGATAAGTGTGCCCGATCTATACTTGATCAGTATAGTTATGGAGTCTGTATGTGCGTTGTTAGAATGGGATAATTAATTCCAGACTATGGTTACAGCAAGTAGGTTGGGTTAATTAAGTCCAATCTATGTGTATACAGACTTTATCCAATCAGCAGCAAAGGGCTATGGGTTCGCTGCCTCAAAGTGATCGCTTTGCTTGCTGGCTCAAAGTGTGAGAAAGCGTCCCTAGGGTATGTCCCTTGGGTAGCTTTGTGTCTGTCCAGAAAAAAAAATCTAAGGCCCTGGCAGGGGGTACCAAAGGTGTGGGGTCTCTGTATACCTAAGTCGGGATACCGGGGATTGGAGCTTGCAACGGAGGTTTCCGCGGGCCGGTAGCGGTAGAGACTTGGAAGACGCAGAGGGTTGATTACCCGAGGTTGTTCTGGACAAGAGTTTGATAGTTGAATGAGTTACAATTTGTTCTAGGAACAATAGAAGATAAAACTGCGGTTTCTAAGTGAACATACATAGCTTGCCGGAAACGGTCGGCAAGGTGGGATTGCAATGCACGACTGGGGTCAAGCGGTGCAAGAGCCTAACATGATTATTCATGATGCGTGACAGTCGTATTGGATTGTCGTGACGGGTTGGTGTCACGACAAGGCCAACACTTACTGCAAGGGGTAGCAAGTAGCGCCTAGCAGTGACCTATCATGAAGTGATATCCCGACGCACCTGGACAAGAGTTTGATAGTTGAATGAGAGAGAATCGGTCGTCTCAATCGACTTATCAACTCTTCTGTCCTTTAGGGTATGATCGTAACTATGGTTTTGCATGTGCTGGTGAAAGGAGTTATGCTACGGCACTGCATTGTTATGTCTCGTGTTATCACAAGTGCCTGATAACAGTCTCGTGTTATCACAAGCGTCAGCTAATTAATTACTTAATTAATTAATTGGTATGTGTAACCGAGAAACCCTAGGTAGCTGTGGGTAGCTGGCCACGGCTACGGCGGGTCGACTCTGCCAGATCTGGGCTACCTGGGCATGCGCTGGCGAGAGGAGTTATGCTACGGCACTGCATTGTTATGTCTTGTGTTAAGACAAGTGCCATATAACAGTCTCGTGTTATTACCAGCGTCAGCTAATTAATTACTTAATTAATTAATTGGTATGTGTAACCGAGTAATCCCAGGTAGCTGGCCACGGCTACAGCGGGTCGACTCAGCCAGATCTGGGCTACCTGGGCTCAGGTCTGGTCGAAGTCCGCTCTTGGTGTGTGTGTGTGTGTACAGGGTATTTCCCCTGCTTTTAGTGTTACGTAGGTAAACACGCAATCGCGTGTGACACCCTCAGACCTGCTTTAGAAGAAACGGGGGCATATACGTCATGAGAGTCCAGCCCAGGACGCTGCAGAAAACCACGGACCACAAAACGTGCCTTGAAGCGCACAGAACCATCAACCCCAACCTTCTTCACAAATAACCACCTGCCAGACAGGATCCTCTGCTTAGGAGGCTGTGGAGTGAGAGCCCAAGTACCATGGGCATGTAGGGACGCCATCTCATCCTTCATAGCAAGCAGCCACTGATCCCTGTCAGGGTTGGAGGTAAGCATTGCAGCTTTATAGGTTAGTTCAATGGAGGTGGAAATGTATGCTCCCACGTACAAGCAGTTTACTTGTACATGAGCAGCGGAGATATCAGCAATATCAGCAGTAACCGGTAGTATAGCCCCCAGTGCAGAACTACTGCCTGGTTGAACAAGGCCGGCCTTATTTGCCTCTATATCAACGAAGCCTGGGTCGACCGGAACACCCCAGCCATACGCAGTATCGGAACCAGACCAGTGTTCAAGATCATCACTTGCGCTATCGGCAACGGCTACATCATCACATGGGCTTGACCCGAATAATCCACCAGGGATGGCAGGAGGCGAAGGGATTAACAACACATGCGAGCCATCCGAGGTGGTCGGAGGTTGGCGACTATTAGGCAATGGACCTGATCCAGGTACCACTATGATCGAAGGCAGTCTTAATCCTAAAGCTTCACCGACGGAACGTGGCGCAGAGGAGGGCCTGGCGACCCCCTGAGATTCGGGTAAAACAGTGTCTGAAAGAACTTCGGAATCCCGCCCGCCCAGTACCTTCACACGCAATGCAGCACCACCAGCCCCTGACCTGGGACGCAAAGTCATCCCATGACCAGGGCAGCGGTCGACAATTGGGGTTGGCGAAGGGTCTAAGGCATTAACCGCAGACTCAGGCATGTGTCCGTTGATAGCGGCAGGGATGCGAGAAACATACGGAGACCCGTCATAAGGGGATAGCCCAGGAATACAGTTATGATCAAACTGCTCATAGAAGAGTACATCACGACTCTCTACTACCTGGCGCAACTTAGGAACCCAAACAAAATAACCCTTACTCACCAGGGAATACCCAACCAGTCTACCAGATAACGCCCTTTCGTCCAGCTTGTTGCGTTTCTTCCCATTGACTAACGTGTCGTAGCAAGGGCAACCAAACACACGCAACAACGACACATCAGGCACAACCCCAAAGAACAGCTCGTGTGGAGTCTTGTCTCCCTGATTGGGCAGACGATTACAAAGGTAACAAGCAGCTAGGAAGGCATAGGGCCAGAAAGACTTAGCTAGTTTAGACTCCAGGTGGATGCTCCTAGCTATAGACTGTAAGACCCCATTGTACCTCTCCACAGTTGCATTCTGCTGTGCAGTGTATGCCAACGATAATTCATGCACTGCCCCAACCGATATCAGCCAATCCTCGAACCACTTTACTATAAACTCCTTAGCCCTGTCAGATCTCAGACACTTAAAGGCAAACCCATGCAGCTGATTCATCCATCTGAGGATGATAGTTTGGACCGCTAAGGGAGCTTCATCCCTGGTCCTCAAGCACAATACCTCAGCATAGCCAGAGTATTGGTCTGTGAGGCACAGAATATAAAACTCCCCACGCAGACCCCTAATATGAACTGGTCCCATGATATCCAAGTGAAGGCGTTGGAGAGGTGCACGGATCTTAGTTTTGCTTTCTTTAGGAAAAGGGAGACGTTTGCCCTTAGCCTTCTGACAAGCATCACAAGGGATCTTAGCCAGTTTCTGCACCTGCTTGAGTGAGAGGGGTAAGTTCTTAACCATACCCTTCCTGACAAGTCTGCGCATGGCATCATAGCCGGGGTGACCCAGCCGCCTATGCCACAGCCATTCAGGAGTGGTAGGGATAACAACTCCACCGTCCTCATCAACATCAAGTGCAAAAACTGGGTAATTGTCAGCACTAAACAAACGGCCACCGGTGGTGTAACAAGGCCTACATGCAAACTTGTAAACACCATCACTGGAGGCAGGGAAAGACCAGATAACAGAAAAGCCCTGAGTGGCAGTGCAACTAAGACTATCAAAAGAAACCTTGCAGTGGTGAGAATGAGCCACAGCATTTACTGACAGGAGGTTCACCGGACAGTTAGGTATGTAGAGAACATCAGTTAGGGTGATTGATGTAGGTAACCAATCACTACATAACACAATGGATCCCATACCTTCTGACCGTTGAACCACTCCATCACCAAATCGAACTGCTGGCTGATTTTTAGAAACATTAAACACAGTGAACAAAGACTTATCACCTGTGATAGACATTCCAGCTCCAGAATCCACATGCCAGACACCCTCAGACAGGCTTGGGCTACACACATTAGAGAACTTCGAGGTGCAGGAGAATAGGACAGAGCTTACCTCCTACTTCTGCATAGCAAACCCATCAATCTGAGCCTGCAAGGAGGACATTTGCCTTGGAGTAAGCGTACCAGGAAGGGCCAGGTTAACAGGCATCGGTCCAGAACGCGATGCACCATCCCTGTCCCTTTTCAGGTGCGGGTGCTTCGTCCAGCAACGTTCCTCCGTGTGACCATCCTTTTGGGGGCATGGTCCCCAAGTGCATTCCAGGCGCCTCTTGGTAGACCCAGAACCACCACCAGTTTTCTGCCGCCGCGGAAGTGCAGCATTGGCAGGAAACTGGTGAGTGTTCCGGGACCAACCAGGGTGCCTGGCATCAGACTGAGGGAGTGCTATGTTCAGAATGTCTAGCTGCCTATATTCCTCTAGACAGGACCAGTACTCAACAGGCTGCTGGTTGTACAGCATGATACCATACTTAATCCGCAGCGACTCGAAACGGGGCAGACTCGCACCTTGAACTATGATGCCCATGGCGTGACGCTGAGTCTGCGGAGACCCAGCACTGCGGAGGTCAGTGCACATACCGCGAACCCGACGAAAGAAAACGTCAACCTGCTCAAGAGCGCTCATGACCGAAGCAAGATACTCTTTCAGCAAGAGATGGACACGAGAGGCAAGGGCATCAGACTGCTGCCTCCGGATATGCAAAAAGATATCCCGAGGTGAAGCAAAGTCCTGGTATACCTTGACTAAGGCATCCGTCATGTTGGCAAGCATCATGGTTAAGATCATGAACTGTTGACGGGGCAGGGGCAGCGCACTGAAACCCAACAGTGCAGGATCGACACTAGACTCACCATGAGAGGCCGAAGTTCCAGCAGCAGGAGTAGCAGTCCTAGGAGCTAAAGACTCACGAATCCCCAGAAAATACTCAGCAGCAAGACCAGCGTCATAAGCGCGCTGGTCATCTAGGTTCCTGATGAGAGACAGGGACCGCGCAACACCCACAATGAGCTCGAAATCAGGACGAACAGGACAGAGAGGGAGGGGCACCTTCACGTACTGGTAACCCCGCAGGTCATTATTCCTACGCCCAATGCCACCAAAGGTCACACCATTAGCAGGAGGGTAGTTGATCCCTGGCATAACCGGTCCCAGAAAAGCCCGACACTCTAGACCTAGATCAGAGTATGCCATCACCCGCCTAGGCCTAGGGCGACCCTTGCTATCAACCATAGCCTGAGTGGCTTTCATATCCATCCTACCGTACAGAGTGCGGTCCAAGGAGTCCTCAACATGTTGAGCTTGGCGGATAAGACGGCAGTCCCTCAGGGATAGACGCAGAGGAGGTCCTCCAGTGAGCAGATGCTCCCAAGAGTCGCATGATAGCGAGGGAAGCTCAGGAGGAGGAGGACCAGGAGCAGGTGGCAGCTCCACCGAAGGTGGCGGAGGGGGCTCCTGCGAAGTGCCAGCAAGAGATGTGCGGACAACTGTAGCAGCAGCCTCCCGAGCACGGGTGTGGTAGCCCATGAGAGCTCGCTCAGAAGGGTTGCGGCCAAGATTCTGCTGAGGAGCCAAGGGACCAAGGGACGAAGAACTCTTCAGCAAAGACGGCTTGGCCACATCCGGTAGGTCCGGTGGAGGAGGCGCAAACTAAGGCGCAGACGCAAGCTCAGGCTTGAACTCAGGGGAAGGCTCAGGCGAAGGTGCCGTCTGATGCTCATACACTGGAGAGACGGTGAAAGTGTTGAACACACGAGTAGCAGTGGAAGGAGTACCTCCACCGAAGTCACCACTCATGGCACTCTGCAGATCCTCATCTTCATCATCATCATCATCATCATCATAATCATCATCATCATCATCATCATCATCATAGCCATCTTCACAACGATGACGAGCAAGGTCTTCATAGTCGTAGTCAAAACGGGCATCAGGTGGCGGAGGCGCCCTTGCATACTGGATAATCTGAGTAGAGACACAGCAGAGACGCATCAGAACGTCCTCAACCTCAGGAGAGAGGCGTCGGACAGTAGCAGAAGGAGCCGCAAAGTTGGAGAATTGATTGGGGGGGGGGGTTACTTCCACGATGGCGGAAGGACTCTCATGACCGCTAGCAGAGGCCGCTGGCGCACAAACATCTAGCCAATCATTAAGAGGAGCCGGGTCCTCCGTTGGAAGGACTCGGTCGCAGCCATTGCTGATAATGATACTGCGCATCCCGCGCATCCAAGAAAGACCATTCGTCTCATGGAGTTTCTCGAAGCCGGCGGGAGGCCCTCTAGGAAGTTGCATTGAAAAGCAGTGGTAAAATGAAGGACCGTATAACCTGTCAGCTTGAATACACTCCAGAGAGTGGACAAAGATGCTTGCGTGAGCAGACGCGACAATCTATATATGCGGAGACGAGAATAGCATTACAAGCACTGGAGACCCATCAAGGGGCACCAGTGGTGAAAGGGGCGGCAGCCAGGAACCTAACAGGGTACAGGCAAGACCGGTGACGCAGCCAACAGGAAGCTGTCACTGAGTCACTCAAAGGATGACACAGTCTACGGGAAGCTGTCACTACGGGAAGCTGGCAGAGCCGATAGTTCTAAGGAAGTACATAAGTAGTCACCAAGTCATAAAACGCGTGAGAGCACCGCAATTCATGCTGATAGGGACCAGCCATTTATATATATATATATATATATATATATATATATATATATATATATATATATATATATATATATATATATATCAGCGACAACGTCATTCGCTTCAAGCAATCAATCCCAACGCTTACGCAACTGGTTTGGCAACGCCCGCTGTCTGTATGTTGTTACAGTCCAGGGGTGGCCAAGTAGAGTGAAGGGACCAGCCATTTTTTATATATATTGATTCATATTTATATATTATCATATATATATACTAGTACGGTAGCCCGTGTGGCCGGTGGCCACACCTACTCTCATGAAGACCCCCCCCCCCCCCCCCCCCCCCCCCCCCCCCCCCCCCCCCCCCATCATAGTACTGTGCCCGTTTGGCTTTTGGCCACACCTATTTGGGGCTGGTTACATAATGGTTGACACTTCAAGCCCCCCCCCCCCCCCCCCCCCCCCCCCATTCACACACCACCACCACCATACCATTATCCGCCCCCTCCCCCCTTCCCTCCCGTTGGCCACACCTGTTTTGGGCTGGGTTGCAAAACGGTTTTCTCTGTAGTGCACGCAACTTCAAACATTGACGGACGCATATCCCTTGGGATGGTCTCCCTTGTGCACCCACAAGCACACAAACACCACCTTACTCCCCCCCCCCCCCCCCCCCCCCCCACCCCCAGTTATCTCCCCCCCCACCCCCCACCCCCACCCAACCATGTACCCCCGCCCACAAACATACTCCCTTACTCTTCCTGACATATTTCCTGACTCCATCCCTTCCCTCACCCAGCCATCCCACCAGCCCCCACCCTCTCCCCACTCTCATCCCTCCCCTTCCTCCTACACGCACCCACCAGCACACACATACTCCATATCTGCCTCCCTCCACTTCAGCTGTGGGCTTTGCCATAGCTGAAAGGAAAACGGGACGATGAGCATCGACAACGTTTGCGCATCATCCGTCTCCGCTAAAAGCATCGGACCTGCTTCCCTGCCACCTCAGCTGTGATCGATAGTCGACCCCACTGAAAAAGCTGAACCTGCGCAATAGCAACTGAACATAACTAAAGCTTCTTGTTAGCGAGCATGTATTCAGTTCGGCCGAAGAACAATCCTGTTCACCGCAACTGCTCCCGAAGTCAACTCGATCTGAGACTTGGAAACATCGCTAAGTTCATCCATTCAACTTTGCCGCGTGCTCGCTATAGCACAATGCACAGCGACGAGATGTCTCTCGATGCAGTGGGAAGAAGTTGCAGTCAAGTTGCTGATTTTAGATGTTCGGCACTTCGGTCAAGTTAGGGCGAGAATGCTCAGCGAGATTTTTCATTCGGTCTACTTTGATGCGTACTTGCCATGGCACAATGCGGAGCGACATGTTTCTCAATGCAGTGAGAAGAATTTGCAGTCAAGTTTGTGACATGGGATGGATGCGACTCGGACATTTCTGACACTTCGGCTGACTCACCACGTCACCTCCCGTTGTGCGCAGCGACAGGTCTCTTGACGCAAGGGAAAGGTCTTGCAGAGGGAAAAGCTTGTATGCAGACGAACTGTAGCGCTACCGAAATCAGGTGGATGAACTCAGGCGGGAAAAGGAGAAATCGGGCGGGATGCGCAACAGGTAGAATAAGCAGGAGGCGAAGGTTGCATTTATAAGGCAGAATTCGCAGGAGGCCAACCAGGGGGAAAAGCTTGTAGGAAGACGAACTGTAGCGCTACCGAAATCAGGTGGATGAACACAGGCGGGAAAAGGAGAAATCGGGCGGGATGCGCAACAGGTAGAATGCGCAGGAGGCGAAGGTTGCATAAGGCAGAATTCGAAGGAGGCCAATCAGACAGAAGTTGAAGCAGGAGGGATTAAAAGCGTGAATTGGCTGAGCGGGAATTGGCTGGGCGGGAAGTTGGTTAAGTCCGGTTACGCGATGACACCACCACGACCACCGCGACCACGACACGACCATCGATTTCTGTATATATATATATAATATATATTATATATATATATATATAAATATATATATAGATATATTATATATAGATAGTGATATATATATATATATATAATATATATTTGATTTCTTTATATATATAATAATATATATATATATATATATATATATAATCTTTATATATATAATTATCAATATTATATATATATATCTAAAGATGATCTTTATATATATATATATATAATTATATATATATATATATCTTATATATATATATATAGATAAACAAATATATATATATATCTTTATATATTTTTTATACATATATATCTTTATATATATCTTTATCTAGAAGCTGTTTTTATGGTATTATATATAATATATATCTTAAAGATAGATCGTTATTATATATATATATAAATTTATATATATATATATATATATCTTTATATATATATATATATCTTAAAGACATATATATATATATAAAGATCTATCTTTAAGATATATATATATATATATATACATAAAAAGATATATATAAAGATATATATAAAGATATATATTTGATTTCTTTATATATATATATATATATATATATATATTGATTCATGCAAAACGGACACAAAGCGATGTAGGAATCAATGCGATGCCTTTCAGGTTTGCCCGAAGTGAGAGGGCGAGGGGAAATAGCATCCAGGGAGCATGTTGGGCGCAGTATCTCGCGAGCGGACCCTTTCCACCCCACCGACTCATTAACTCAATACTCGCTCGGTTCCTACAAAGCAGACAGATTGCTGCAGGAATAAATGCGATGCCCATTAGCTATCAGCTATGCCCGCGCTGGAATTAAAGGGTAGGGGGAGAAAGCAGGGATCAGCTGTCAGTCAGAGCTCCGGGGGAATTCTGCATACAGCTCGAAATTTGTAGGCATTGATGCCGGAAACGAGTAGAAGGGCACGCAGTTCCGCCCAGTGCAAAGCATTGCTACAAGCGCGCCCAGTCAGAGCTTTGTTCCTGTTGCGAGTGAAAAACGGGCGTCAAGCATTCAATTCAACAGCACCAGTTGCATCGTTGTGGAGGAGTTCGGCGCCCGTTAGCGCCCTCGGGCGACGCCAGCCGGCGTTGCGCATGACCTGCGGATGTCGCATGGAAGCTTCGAGACGCAGAAGACCGAGACCCAGACCCAGACCCAGACCGATACCCAGATCGAGACCCAGACCGATACACAGACCCAGACCGAGACCCAGTCCGATACACAGACCCAGACCGAGACCCAGTCCGATACACAGACCCAGACCCAGACCGAGGCACAGACCGATACCCAGACCGATGCACAGACCCAGACCGAGACACAGACCCACGTAACCACGACCGTGCGAGAGGTCACCGCCCGACAGGGCGGTCACCTCTAGTTCGAACCTCCCAGTGCTGGTCCGTGAATACGAAGTTGGTGGTGCGTTGGGGCGTAACAGCTAGCGAGCTCGAGGTTTCACGCAGCCGTTTGACGAGGTTATTTCTTGGGGTACGCGGCCTCAACTTCCCCCTGCCCCTTTCGCCTCCCCCCAGGATGACCTGCCTGGAAGTCTGTCCAGCGTGCCAATCAGCGTTCTGGTCAAGGCATGCTCACATGGGGGACTTGGGATGCGCGATACCCGAGCCAACAGTATGGCGATGCTAAACATTAATAATCGTTCTGCACGATGCTGCAGCCAGCGTTTGGGTCGACCGGAAACATTAATAATCGTGCATGAACGATGCCCAGGCCAAAGTTTCGCGAGCTCGAAAACATTACCCATACCTGAGGAAACGATGGACCATTTCGCGAGAAACATTAATAATCGTGCCTGCACGATTAATCGTGCTTAGGAAAAACGCTGTGCCAGCCGGTCTAGCCACGCGGTGAAATAAATGATTGCAACGGTTTGAAAGGTGTTGTTCGGGACGTTTCAGTTAGCGGCGGTCTCGTTTCTTGAGTTGAGGATAGCAACACGCTCCAAAACGATTTTATGCATCGGAATAGTTGGAACCTGGCAGTCCCCCCGGGTGCTGGTTGCGGTCTTTTCATCGGCCAGCAATGGCCTATCTATGACGATGTAGCGTGTAACAGTCAACCTGTCAAGTTGGGTATAGCCAAGTGAAGGCAGTTGCAAAGATGCTACTCCCGCTTGACATCTGACAAGCAACAACTCTGGATTCGTACCGCTCCCCGTACGTCCTCTCCAAAATTTGACGGCATGCCGATGGAGTGAATGGTGGCGTAGTCTCCCCTCGGTCTCTCTCCTTATATCAAATCGGCCAGGACCGGATAATTGGTCAAGTAAACATTATTTAGTTCGCACTGTTGGTCGGTGAGGAGCATTGGTGCTCATTCAGTGTTGCAACCAACACCGCACCATCTGGTTATTGTCCAAATCGCAGACAAAGCAAGACACTTCGAGCAGTCGCTAACAATTTTGAACAAGATGGAAGTGGCTCGAATCTTGTTTCCTCTTCTTGTTCTGGCGCTGTGTGCCTCATCAGGTGCAAGAACTTGTAGTAAAACTCAGTTTGTGTTATGATGAATGAATGATTGCAATCAAAAATATTCAAGTGATCAATCGCTAAATCTACTTCGTGTTCTCTCTGACTGCCGCAGGCCATTCACAAAGGGAAAAAATAACTGAGGAGCCTAAAGCGATTTATGATGTAAGTGAACTCCCGACTCGTCCCAATTTCTGGCGTGACATCCCATCCCACAATAATTCAGCCGTTCATCACATTTTCATAGACAGGCAGTGCTTGGCAAAGATGATCCCCGATTACAAATTCAGGGGGCTCAGCTAACCATCATGTCATCAAGAAAATAGTGCAATTTAGCTAACAATCGTGTCATACGGGAAAGAGTGCAATGAAGCCAACTTTCCTATCAGCAAGTTAATGGTGCAATTAAGAACAACGGTAGATAACAATCCCATTCCTGTGTGAGATGAAGAGGTACATTTCAGACGCTCTGGTCTTTTAATGGGGTAAACCATTCCGTTTTGAAGGAGGAGAGCTGCTGAGCGAGCATTCAGCAAAGAAAATACGGTGAATATTCTTCTGCCGTCAGAACACTGTCATTTTCACCTACCATCCCATCCTATCCTATCCTATCCTGCATGCCAGTGGTGCAATGTTTTTTGTTGGCGATACGGAACGCTGATTCGTTGGTCGCATCGGTGCTGGTAACCGATAGGATCCTGTGTACAGTACTGTACGTAGTCATCAACGGGACATTGTTGACCCAAGACAAGCTCGCCCCCACAACATATGTGAGGGGTCTTTCAACATATCATCAAAACTAGATAGCTTGTGGAGGGGCTTATAACATTGGAGGATGGAGGGGGTGGGTGGGTGGGGTGGGGTGGGTGGGTGGGTGGGTGGGTGGGGGGGGGGGGGGGGGGCGAGGACTGGCGAGGAGAGTCTGATATTTATATGATTATATCGATCTAGACCGATCCATCGTGGACGGACCACACCGCACACCCTTGTTCCGATGTCGTACGTCCTAAGTCAACGAACACATCGAGATACCGTCCGCATCCGATCGAGTAGCCCAAGTAGTCTCATGAATGGAGGCCTACATCACAGCATGTTGCATAGCTCAATCAGGCTGCTTCGAGCAGTGCACTCCAGGACTCGTCCCATCCCCTCAGCCTGGCCATGAGGCAGCTCTCATGATACCCATGTGCCTCTTCACAGACTACACCCACTCCAACTTGGCTAAAGTGGCTTGCCCGACCTCAAATAATCAAAATAACTCTAGGCTATCAGAAGGGGCTGGTTTAGCAACGCCCAAAATCAATGAAGCCAGCATCAGCTAAGACAGCCACCTCTTCTCTCACAGGCCATGCCCGAGGTGACATCTCTGCCCCCAAGTCCGGAACTCGTGCCTGGAGGGCCAACATCTGTGGTGCGTGCTCTGAACTGTCATTTTTATATTTTTCATGCGGCCTGTCTGTTTGCAAACCTGACCAGGGTCAACCAACCGCACGAGAGGACATTTAAAGGACAAAGCCTCGTCCTCATTCTTGGATAATAATAATGCTCTAATAATAAGAATGGTCTGATCATTTTCCCATTGCTCTGATCATAATCCCATTGTACTGATCACAATCCCATTGCTCTGATCATAATTCATTTGCTCTGATCATAATCCCATCGATCTGATAATAATACCATTGCCCTGATCATAATACCATTGATAAGATCATAATCCCATTGATAAGATCATAATCCCATTGCTCTTATCATAATCCCGTTGCTCTGATCAGACTTCCATTGCTCTGGTAATAAACCCATTGCTCTGATCATAATTCCTTTGATCTGATAAAAATCCCACGGCTCTAATCAAAATCCCGTTGATATGATCATAATCCCATTGATCTGATCACTATTATTTTACAAGATCCCAGCAACCATTACACATAAACAATTGTTTAACAACCATTATAAAACAACCATTTCACCACAACCTTCGCTAGGATCCCGATGCCCCAGATTTGGATACCAGGAAGTCTCGCTGCACAGACGTCCCCCCTGGCAGTAGGCATACATGTGCTGAACAGAAGGATTTCGGAAAGTGCAATGCTGACTTCATGACCGGTAAGGCTCCAGCTGGTACAAGCATGATGTGTATGTACATTGCACGTATATATGTACATAGCACTCATATGTGTAGTTAATTGACTAAACATCCGAGTGCAACGGATCATATGTCGTATGTATGTAACTGTATGTATATGTGCGTTGTGCGTTCTGCTTGTTGCACTGCCTGATCCTGCCTGCAGCTTGGCACTTGAATATGTAGCTGTTGGTGAACCGGTTCCCTACGCCTGTGGACAACACAACCAGGCCTCATTGATGAAGAAGAAGATTACAATGGGCACTTATCCTGGCAGTGGAAACACCACCGCCCCCGAGGGAACGGACTCCGAACCCACTGTCTTCCGGCAGTGGGACGCGAACTTCTCCCGATTGGCGTAACCTGTACCATCGGAGTCTGGACCATACCGCCCTCCAGACTGGATTGATACAAGCACCTTGGGCGCATACCTTTGTGCATTCTGTTGCACTGCCCGATCTTTTTTGCAACTTACGTGTATGTAGCTGTCGAGGGCCCATGGTGCAGTGTTGATCATACTCATGTTAGCACCTTGAGCCGGGGTCGAATCCTAGTGGATGTGCCTTATTGTTCACGGCCGCTGTCAACCGCCATGGTAGCTTAATCCATGTTAAGTAGCAGCCCGTTCCCTAGCGCCGTAAGACTGGGCTCCCTGAATAAGACGCCTCACCAGGCGTTATCATTACTCTTGTTAGCTGCGTGAGCCGGCACACCGTGGGCAGCAGACGACTAGGAAAGGTCTGATCAATGGAAGCACCTCAAGAATCACTCGTCTTTGTTAGGCTCATGTTGCACTTCTCACTGTATTATTCTGCCTACTCAAATCTAAATATTGAGGGGTATCCAACTTCGATGATAAATAGACTTGCCCAAACTCAGCTAGTCATAAGCATAAGGTTAGGCAGAGATTAGATAACTGTAGACTGTCTACCAGGAGGGGCTGGATTGCCGAGTACTTTATGTTGGTGCAGTCGGTTCCTTACTACCGCATCATTGCGGCTTATAGCCTGCCAGCCTGTAAGCGGGAGCAGCGCAGCAACTAATAACGGCACGCATGCGCCGCGGGATATACGGGTCAAATTGCATCTGTGTATGGCGGGCAGGGCAGGCAGGCAGGCTGCTTGCTGGCAGGCTTCGGTGGGGTATACGCATGATATATATATCTAAGAGTTGTATATATCTTAGAGTTGTATATATCTAAGAGCATTACAAACCGCTTTCCATATCACTGAGTCTGCTAAGCAAACAGGATATTTTGGTTATTTTTGTAATTGCTGTCAATATGTCCCTTGGGACATTGTTAAGCTGCGGGCACATTTATGGTCCAGTAGGGCACCAGAATAATTTGATTTTCCTCAACAGAATCGTCGTCATAATCATAATCACCACCATCACCATCATAATTTTCAATCTCCTCCTGATCATCAATCATACGTTTTTCTCGACTGTGCAGAGTACCACTACTGTGACAAGACATGCATGAGGTGAGTCCAAAGAAAAAACACAGTTTGTGAGGTATCTTGCTGCTTGTTCAGTTTGTGTGTCCCTTGCCTCATCCACATTCTTCATTACCTTGAGCTCCAGTATTTTGATCACTCAACATGCATGAGGAGAGTCCAAATAAAAAAACATGATTTGTTAGTGATCTTGCTGCTTGTCCAGTTTGTGTATCCCTTGCCTCATCCACAAACTTCACTACCTTGTGCTTCAGTATTTTGATCATGCAACATGCATATGGTGAGTCCAAAGACAAAAACATAATTTGTGAGTTATCTTGCTGCTTGTTAAGTTTGTGTATCCCTTGCCTTATCCACCTATTGTGTATTATTTAGCGTTTTCTGCTTTCTTTTGTCCCACCTCCGTAACCTCACTCACTCACTCACTCACTCACTCACTCACTCACTCACTCACTCACTCACTCACTCACTCACTCACTCACTCACTCACTCACTCACTCACTCACTCACTCACTCACTCACTCACTCACTCACTCACTCACTCACTCACTCACTCACCCTCACTCACTCACTCACTCACTCACTCACTCACTCACTCACTCACTCACTCACTCACTCACTCACTCACTCACTCACTCACTCACTCACTCACTCACTCACTCACTACTCACTCACTCACTCACTCACTCACTCACTCACTCACTCACTCACTCACTCACTCACTCACTCACTCACTCACTCACTCACTCACTCACACTCACCCACCCACCCACCCACCCACCCACTCACCCACCCACCCACTCACC